>JAUTXW010003409.1:0-571314 GCA_030620095.1 Kuschelorhynchus macadamiae | reverse complement strand
TAAATAGCAACCTAAAATGGTCTAATCATATTGACACCTTAACTAAAAAACTTTCTACCGCCTGCGCCACATTCGATCAGTTTCAAAAGAACTAGACGTTCCTTCTGCCAGACTCACTTATTTCTCTTTATTTGAATCCCACCTCCGCTATGGCCTTCCCTTTTGGGGCTGCTGTACCACCGAGCAATTTCGTAGTATTTTTATGCTTCAAAAGAGAGCCATTCGTTATTTGTTTGGTCTAAATAATAGAGCTCACTGCCAATACTATTTCAAAAACATGAAATATTAACACTTCCTGCATTATTTATTTTGGAAACGGTATGTTTGCTGAGAAAACATATAAACACCCTCCCAGAAAGGCCACAACATGTATACCCTACCAGAAACTCTAGGCATGATATTTATCTTCCCATTCCTTCCACAGAATTAATAAAAAAATCAATTATTTACAACGCCATAAAACTTTACAACAATCTGCCAGTACATTTAAAATCTATCCCTATGCTTGCACAATTTCGAAAAAACACCAAAGCATACCTCATTGAGAGACCATTTTACAGCGTTAATGATTTTTTTTTTCAGTGAGTAAGTCTCTTTAAATTGTCACTAAACTCGCTTGTTTACTTAAATCTTTTGTGAGTCATGTCCTAACTCATAGCATAGAATTTTGTAAATCATTATATAGGAAAAGAACTGTCGAACATTCACTTAAAACTTAATTATTTTTGTTAGGTATTGGATTAAAAACAATTTAATTCTTTTTGTATACTACATTCTGCACTAGTTCAATATACCTTCTGTTTAACATCACAATTATTTGTATAACTATAATAACATAGAGTTTAAGGTCGCATAGTTGCAATTTTGATTTCAATGTCATCGAAATTATTCACCTCGTACATGTGTGTTTGTTTACTTTTATAAGGTTATTATGATTCATTTAACTGTTTTGCAATGTTATGCTATATTCTAACGTGTGTTTTACGATTTGGTAAATTGATAATTTACATTTTAAAAAAAAAAAAAGCACTGACTTGTCGAAATTATTTTCGATTAATGTTTTGATATGTCTTATTTTTAGGTATATTTTGCTTTGTCCATAAAATTGTAGAATTTTTCTGCGGCAATAAAGCATACTTTTGTTTGTTTGTTTGTTTGTTTGCTTCCATCAAAGCACCAAATTAACCACACTCATATCAAATCAGAGCTCATGATGGAATTTAAAACCAGACTCACAAAGCTATTAAAAACAAAACTGAATTCCAGAAATCTAACGAAAGCTATTAACATCTTCGCCATACCTATTCTTCCGTATTCGTTTGGTATCATTAAATGGTCACACACAGACAGAAAACATTCACATTCTCATACGCTCTGAATTCACTAAGCACAGGAAGTTACATCCCAATGCATGCAAGGAAAGACTCACCAGCGAGAGAAAAGAAGGAGAAGAGAAATATAGAGATATCTAGGAAGGGCAGCTGTTCTCTGAAACAGAAGGCTTCCTGCTTACCATCCAGGACAAAGTCATAGCAACCAGAAACTACCAAAAGCACATCATCAAGGACACAACTATTGAAGACGACAGGTGCAGGAGATGTCACCATTAGAGAGAAACGATCGCTCACATAACGAGTGGATGTAGAATAATGGCCGGAACTGAATACGCGCTAGACACAACTCAGCAGAGAACGTGGTTCATCAAGCATTAGCCACAACATACAAACTAACGGAGAACACAGACCCTTACTACCATTATACACCAACATCTATACTTGAAAACGAAGACTTGTAGCTCTACTGGGACATTGACATCCACACAGATAAAACAAGCCCCGCGAATAGACCCGATGTCACCTTTCAATCAAAAAAGAAGAAAATCACTTATTTAATTGATGGCTGTCCCCAACGACGAGAACATCCAAGTGAAATACGGGAGAAGATCGCCAACACACCGACTTGGCAATGGAAGTGAAGGCTGTAGAAACAGGAAAAGGTCATCATTGTTCCTTTCGTCATATCAGTAACAGGTCTCACCCCAACAACGGTTACACCGCATTTGGCTCAATTAGGACTTAATACAGACATCCACAGGAACATCCAGAAATCGGTCAATTTGAAAACATGTAGCATAGTTAGATCATTTCTTAATACACAATAGTTGTTTTTTTTTTCATTTTTTTTTTATTTTTATTTACTGACTTGGTATAATCCCGTCAGTATAAAATACAACCACAGGAATACTGTGATACAACAAGTCATAATAATATTGATAATAAACGTCTTTTTATCCAAGCAACTTAACAACTTATACAATTCTGTATTTGATTCTAAATCACCGTGTATTCTCTTTCTTCAGCTCCAGGTCCGCCCGTCAGTCGCCGACATCTCACCAACCGTTCATCGGCGAGCTCCCAACACCAAAACTCGGACCTTCAACGCGATCTGGCCAACCTCAAAAAAAGAGCTCGACCTCACCAATCAAAAATTAGGATCCTCGATGCACTCGATCAAAACGTTTTGGAGTCCGGAACTGAAAGAAACGAGCTCTTAGGAAAGGAAGAGTCTACGAAATATAGCTTAATCAACGACCAACTAAAGTTACTGAGTAGTGAAAATCAGGTGAGTTTACAGTTTATTTGTTTATATTGTTGTTATATTAATAAATAATAAAACAATCCTGAATGTTTTATACGGGATATGTAAAAATACTGAATATACAAAATAAAATCAATGTTAAAATCAGTTCCCGTTATTGAAATTTGGTATACGTTCAAAAACCCGATGACAATACAATACTGTGCTGTTCAATCGTGAATATCTTATACAGGGTGTGTAAAAAATAATGCTAAGACATACAAAGCAGTTCCTGTTATCGGAATTGAATGAGATTTGGTATACGTACATAAACTTGATGACAATACAATTATGGTGTCCAGTCGTGAATGTCATATACAGGGTGCGTAAAAAACAAAGCCAAAAAGTTGAAAACAGTTTCTGTTATCGGAATTGACTAAAATTAGGGATGCATACAAAAACTTGATGCCAATAGAATATTATGATATCCATCCGTGAATGTCTTATACAGGGTGAGTAAAAAATAATGCCAAAAGGTTCAAAACAGTTTCCGATATCGGAATTGACTGAGATTTGGTATACATACATAAACCCGGTGACTATATGACATATTCTTTTGTAATATTCACGGGATCACTGGTGGTTTTATTTTCCTAATATAAATCTAGAGATTTTGAATATACTATATTATCGCATCTAAGGACCCTGAAATTAACAGATTAATTATTTGTAAAAATGGTACTAGTTCTTGACCTACAACAGCCAATAACTTACGTTTATTAAAACACACTGTATCTATGTTTGTAAGTGTTACTAAACCATTCTCAACAGGTCTGTATATGCCACAAATAGACCACTTTAGATGTGACCTATTCCAGCCAATTAAAACCATATCGAGTCCCAAAGGACGCCGCCTAGAGTATCGATGCTAATTGAATTTCATCCTTTTTAACCGAGTTTGCTAAACGGGATAATCACTGACAATCTACCGCCCAATTAATGTCCCGCTGTTAACTGGTTATGGTCCTGCTAATTGATGAAGATAAAAATGTGTTTGTTTAAGAATTAAAAGGATAAATAGATTACTATTACGATATGTTATGCTCCTATTGAATATTGAACATTATTATTAATATAAATGATTTCCGAGGGTTTATCTTCGATTTCATAAGGCATTTTCGTAAGTCTTTAGTCCGTGAGATCTGAACACTAAATGATCTTGAAACGTTTCGTGCAGAGTTTTAAATACGACTAGTTCGCTACAAATTATGAATTGGTAATAAGCTGATATATTGCGTATCCGCCATTTTTTCACTAAACTCGTCGATATTTTAAAAATACTTCCAACACTCATAAAAATTTGAAATTTTCACCAATTATAGGTTGATACTTTCTGAACTAAATGGCGCTAACTACATTTTGGCTATCACTAAAGGAAAAAAGTTATACGCTTTTCGGGAGACCTTACAAAATCGCGAATTATTCGATTTTCTGAGAGCCATAAAAGTTCAATTATACATCCGAGGACAAAATGAATGTTTTTTTCGTTTTTTTATGGCATCAGATTAGTATATAAACAAAGTTTTAGCAAAATCGCTTTCCCAAACAAGTTCGAAAATTTTGCAAGTAACTTTGTTTTGGTAAAACTTTGATGCAGAAATTTTTTTGGGAAAATGCTTCGAAAATATATTATTATATATGTATTTTGAGCAGAGCAATGCACTAAACACATTAATATTGGCGAGGGATTAATATTTTTTAAGATATAACTAAATTTTCACTTAGAAATTTTTTTTCACATTTTCCACGGAGACAGCTCCACTCCAGGATAATAAGTTTTAAAGTGATTATTTCTTAACAAAATAACGCAAACACACACCCCGCTGTCTATCTTAGTTTTTGATATATGATTTTCTTCGAACCTCTGCTGTTGCGTATCCGCCATTTTTTCACTAAACTCGTCGATATTTTAGAAATACTTCTAACACTCATAAAATTTTGAAATTCTCACCAATTATAGATTGATTTTTTCTGAATTAAATGGCGCAAATCACATTTTGGCTATCTCTAAAGAGCAAAAAGGTATACGCTTTTCCGCGACATCTTACAAAATCGTGAATTTTCCGAAAGCCATAAAAGTTCAACCATACATCTGAGGATAAAATAAATGTTTTTTTTTTTTCGGTATTTATGGCATCAAATTAGTTTATAAACGAAATCTTAGCAAAATCGTTTTCCCAAAAAAAGTTCGAAAATTCGACCTATTACGTGCCTTTCAACCCTATATAAGATCATCACATCCACAGTTACCAGGAGAATAGAACAACATCTAGCACACAAAAACATTCTAACGGAAGCGCAAAAAGAGTGCAGGAAAAACAGCCGAGGATGCAAGGAGCAGCTAATTATAGACAGCGTCATCATGGAACAAACCAGGAAAAATTATAGAAACCTTCATACTGGTTACATAGATTATAAAAAAGCCTTTGATTCGATACCCCACAGTTGGCTAACCAGAGTGCTACAATTTTACAAAGTCAATAAAAACATCAGGCAATTTCTTACGCAAATCATGAGTACGTGGAAAACTAAAATCAAACTGAGAACTCAAAAAGGACACATCGAAACAGAAGAGATCTACATCAGACGAGGTATATTCCAGGGAGATTCACTCGGCGCTTTATCGTTCTGCCTCTGTCTCAATCCACTCTCAAACGAACTGAATTACACAAACTTCGGATTCCAAGCAAGCAAAAGGCACAGCTAAAGCAGCTCCTTAAAATCACGGAAACGTTTACACTGGACATTAACATGGAATTTGGTATAAATAAATGTAAGCTACTTTATATCAACAAAGGACAGTGAAAAGACCACCCTATGACGGAAACAGTCAACAATCAAACCATAGCTAATATGCTCAAAGAAGAAACATAGAGATACCTAGGCTTCCATCAAAGCACCAAAATTAACCAAACTCATATCAAATCAGAGCTCAGACTCACAAAACTACTAAAAACAAAACTGAACTCCAGAAATCTATTAACGAAAGCTATTAACACCTTCGCCATACCTATTCTTACGTATTCGTTTGGTATCATTAAATGGTCACACACAGACATAGAAAAAATTTACATTCTGATACGCTCTGAATTCCCTAAACAGAGGAAGTTACATCCCAACGCATGCAAGGAAAGACTCACCATCGTGAGAAAAGAAGGAGGGAGGTTAGGTAAAACTTTGACGGAGAATTTTTTTTTTTGAAAAATGCTTTGAAATTATAGTATTATATATGTATTTTGAACTGAGAAACGCATCAATCGGATTGGAAAGGAATTAATATTTTTTAACATATGACTAAATTTTGACATTGATCATATGATATTTTTTCCGAACCTCTGCACATATCGCATTTGTTATTTTAAAGCTTATAGAACTGGCTCCGTAAAAATTGTAACTTATAATAATTAATAAAAGGGCAAATTACAAAATAGTTCGTTTTTTATTACAAAACAATAACCGGTGGTTTCTTCTTTTCAAATAAATCGTTAGCCAATGTAAACGAAAGAAATTGCAATCGCGACAAGGTCCGATAACATCAGTTAATTCAAAATTGATTTTCTCGGATAACCGGGAAATCCGAACTACTCGGAAACTCTGCAGCTGTAGAGAAATAGATTGAGAATTTTCTCAGACACATTTTCCTAAATTAGTCTCTAAAATCCAGTTAAAGAAACCACAAGTACAACTTCGTTGTCTCTAATTAAGAGATACGAAGTTATTTTAGAAGGAAACAAAAAAATGAGGTCATTCAATCTACAGGATGAGCCAACAAACTTTATTTAAGCATCTGAAAAATAACTTATAGTCCAGGCGACGGTGATAGTGTAACAGAAGTAATAAATAAGTCGAAATAGGTAGGAAAAGTTTCTTTTTAGACAGACAAATAAAATAGCTATAATGAAAACTGATGTTACTTGATACCTAATGGCTGCATGAATTCGAATTTCCCCGATTTTGTGTACAGGGCGAAACTTTTTTTTATATAACTTTGGCTATAGAACTCAATTCGGTTTCGGAATTAGTATACAGTGTCAGGTCAAAAAGACCATACATTATTTTTTTTAATAGAACACCGTGTATATTTATAAATTACAAACTTTGTCTTTTTTTACCTTTTCAAAAATATATAATAGTATGCACTTTTTCTCAGAAACACCAAATAAATGACAATTTTCTGAAATTAAATCCAAAATTTAATAGTAGGCTATGGCTATCGTTTATGACAACAAACAAAAATAAATGTCAAATATCTCATCGGCTTTTGGATCGATTTTTGGTTTATAAAGCAGTTTATAAACGTTCTTTTGGTATTTTTGTGGGGAGATATGGCCACCATTTTGCATGGTAGGTCCATGTAATTTTTTTGTAAGGTTTACCATTATGACATATTTTTTTCGTAACAGCTTTACTTTCATCCCAACAGGTAGGTAAATAAAAAGGGTTAAAATACTATTAGAATTGTTGTTATATTACTTATAAAAATAAGTTGTATGTGGCCATCTATACCAGTACAGTGGGGCTAGATGGCCAATCCAGTAAGGGTGAGATGGCACATAATAAAAATGAAAATAGAATAGAAAAACGTTAAAATAACAAAGTTTTTATAAAAGAAAAGTAAAATATTTTTACTTAACATTACATTTTTTTCTTTCTAAACGCGGTTTTATCACAATTTTGACAAGTGTTCAAAAAAGAGGAGCAATTTTCATGAAACCACATCTGGCATATTATACACTGCAACCAATCTTCCTTCTTTCGAGTGCTGTTGTAGCTTTCTCTACATCCTGTACATTCGGTTTTATCCACCTCTGATAGGGTATCACTTTCCTCTTCATATTGGGCATCTATATCCTCCTCTTCCTTATCAGAACTTAGCGAAGGTGAGCGTTTTCTTTTTCGAACAATTATTTTTTCTTGAACAATTTTCTTTGGAGCGTTCTTTTTTTTTGTTTGTTGGGTTTTCTTTGCGGATCGGTCTTTCAGAGTCGCAATGTGTTCGGGAGAAGTTAATAGGGTGGATATGAATTTTGCTCGTTTTTTTGCAGAAACAACTAGTTTAGGTGTAGGATTAATCTGGTCTAAAAGTTTTCCAGGTGTCAAGTCTGGTACAGATGTTCCTTCCACTGGAGTTGCATCGAGGCTCTGTATGTGCGTGGCTACAGGATGGCACTGCATTATCCATCATATTGATCGGGCGTCTAACTTCTTGTATCGCTTCAACGTCGTTCACTTGAGAGTTCGAATGTTGAATGTTCGTTACTTCTGTGGGTGCTTCCTGGACTTCTCTCGTTTCGTTGTTTACAATTCGGTCGCGTATAGAATTAGGGTTCCAGGGTAATATACCAGTGGCTCTGAAGCCTGAAATTGCATTTCCAGCGCTCGCTGATTTTCCCCAGCTTTTCGTTAAAAGTTCTCCAAATTGAAGTCGCCCTAGTTTTCTCCCGGGGTGATTCTGCATCCATTCTCTACAAGCTTGATAGTAGAAAGTTTTAAGAGACTCGAAAAATGCCCTATCGAGTGGTTGCAAATAATTAGTGGTGTGCGGAGGTAGGCACAACAAAACGACATTATTAGCTTCAGCTGTTTCTAAAAGTTCAACGCAAGAACAATGAGATGCATGCCCGTCAAGAATTAATAAGGCCTTCCCTTCGTTTTTACGAGGTAAGAAGTGGTTTTTAAACCAATCCAAAAAAATGGTTGCAGTTATATAGGCTGATTTTTGAGACATCACAATTTGTGAACCGGGCGGCATCGAGTCAGTCCACTCGGTCTTTAAATTCTTGCCTTTAAATACACAGACTGGTGATAGAAAAAAACCTTCCGCATTACAGCAAGCTATGCACGAGATTGTCTCACCCTTTTCTCCTGATGTCACTGTAACAATATCTTTTGCTCCTTTTTCGGCTATAACATTCCCAGGTAGATTATTTAATTGAAGACCTTTTTGATCGACATTGTATACATTCATAGGTTTGTCGAAAAGCTCTTTGCTTCCCAATGCATCTTGCAGAAGCGTAAAATATTTTTCCACAACTACACAATTCATGCCTTCACCTCGCCCAAGAGATACACCCTCAGCTTTTCGAATAGACAAGTCGGGATGTCTTCTGAAGAAAGACCTAAACCAATCAGAACCAGCAGTTCCCTTTTCGTTATTGAACTTATGATTGAGTTGTAGACTTTCGAACATCTGTAACCGTCATAGGAAAACCGTATTTTTGTGTCTGATCCCATTTTACCAGTCGTGGAAACATTCTTCTTTACTTTCCTTTCAAGGGTTTTCCTTGGATGCGATAAGTTTTTGAGGCTCCATTTAAAGACGAACCATATCTGACAGCTTCAATTGCTAGTCTCAGATTTTCTTGAGTGTAGTTTCCACGATTCGTGTTCTTTGTGATATACTTCGTTGGCATTTTTCTGCAGTAAATTCCAAAGGACTCCAAACTGTAAAGAAATAGACGCAAAAAATAAATGGCCATCTATCCCTACAAGTTGGTGGCCATCTCTCCCGAATGCTAGGGAAAGATGGCCAACGTAACAAACAAAATCCACTGTATGCTTTTAACGGTCTTTAGAGGTTAGAACAATAGAATGAACATCGTACTTACCTAATATGTTGAAATCACCTGCCAATTTACTTCGACACATATACAGTACTAGGTAATAAGAAACTATTATATAATTTTACGAGGGCGCAATAGTATTTTTATTTTCCAAGAGTTTTACACGTAAACATTTGTCGCCGGTGAGGATACGCAGCGCCATCTAACGACGCGTCTTTGAGTTTTAGCAGCTGGTCATATTTCCCGGTTGGCCATCTCACCCGACTTTACCCTATCAATTTCTTCGAATAATGGCAGCGTGTGAAAATTATGAAAAATATAATATTCTGGTATGATTTATACAGAGTAATTAAAATTCTAAAGAAGCCTCGCAATTTTATTTCCAAAAGTAAGTAAGCTATTATGGCTATGAAAATCTGTATTATCATTATAAGTTTTTGCTTGTTAAATATCCAGAAAGAAGGTAACCGTTTTTACAGATATTTATTATTGAGGACGGATCATTTGTTCACCCGCGCCGCGTTCTAAAATATACAACAAAGAAAACAGAGAAAGAAAAGAGATAGAGGTTTTGGGATATATAAAAGCAAGACCTTCGCCCTCATGTAGAAAAATTGAGAAGAAAATTGGTGTGCCAAACACTGACGCTCAGATGATCTTGAAGAAATAAAAGAAGAAAAAAAAGTTTCATACATACAAATTTAATATAGTGCAACATTTGCTTCCTGGCGATGCCGAACGCTGGGCACTTTTTTGTCAGTGGTATTTGGAACAAATCGATGCTAACGATTTATTTGGCAGACTTGTTATCTGGTCAGGCGAATGCTTTTTTTCAAGTGTGGGAATTTTTAATCGTCACAATACCAGGAACTAGCATAGTGAAAACCAGCATTTAATGTCGGAAAGGGCTCAAAAACGACGCTTTGGGGTATAAAGCTCTATTTTGGGCAAACATATAGTTTATAGAATTTTTGAAGGGGGTCTTACTGCACGTAGCTACCTAGATATCCTTGAGGAAGTTATTCCGAATCTGCTGACAATATTCCATTAGCCCAATATAATGCTGTCTACCTACAGCAAGATGGTGCCCCAAGTCACAACTCTAGGCTCTTAAGGGAATTTCTTGATAAAAACTCAAACATGGATAGGTACCAACGGACCTGTTAGATGGCCTCCACGATCTCCAGATCTCTCATTTTTAGAATTTTTTAGGGGGCTATAAACAAAATGAAGTATATAAAACACGATATGAGGGCATAGCAGAACTTCGAGAGGCAATTCATTTAGCCTTTAAAAATTTATTTTTTCTTTTTTTTAATAATGTTATTTTTTGTGTTTGTTATATTGTTACTTTATGCTATAAAAATGCTGTTACAAACTTACTATTATTAAAAAACGTTATAGTTATTTTTATACAAGAATATATCTATATGCAAGGTAACCAATTCTTTGTTAGCAATATGTAACTTTCAATTGTTTATTATTGTTATTCACGGCGTACTATTAAATTATACATTTAAATTCAAAAAATTGCCATTTATTTGCGTGTCTCTGAGAAAAAGTGCATACTATTATATATTTTTGAAAAGATAATAAAAGACAAATTTTATAGTCTATAAATCAGGGGCGTGCGGTGAAATTTTAAAAAAGGGAAGCAATTTTTAGAAACTTACCTATTTGTAATGTAATTCGATTCTTTGATCACTTTTTGCAAATTCGTCAATGGAGAAGTTTATTTTCAATAGACAACAGTGATGTTTGCGGAAGTCCCATGAATTTCCCACGAAATTTTTCACACGTTTAAGTGTTAAAAAATTGCGTGCTACTGATGAACTTGTGGCAGGTATTGCCAATACTAATTCACACAATTTCGACACTTCGGTGTAGGCATTTTCCAGCTCCTTGTCTTTTAAAAATTGCATTAATTCCGTAGCGTTATTTTTTGCGCTAATGTCATCAGTTTCGTAAATCACTTTTAGTTCAGATCGCAGTAACACTCGGTCGAAAAACTGGCCATAATGAAGAAGAAGAGAGTTAAACGCATCTTCTGGAAAAGTTTTTTCTTTAAGTGCATCAAAATTGCAGAGCACGAGGAGTTTAAAATCATTTAAACCGTTAAATGTATAGTTTATTTGTTGCTGAATTTGATCTATTATTTCATAAAAGAGCCGTCTGTATCATGTTTGAACATCTCCCACCTTGTCTGTTCGAAGACGCTTGGCTTGTGGCTTTACATTTAACGTCATCGTTTTCTACCAAAATAGGTCAGAGTCATCTCTTTTTTGGCTTAACATGGACTTAAAATCATCCACTTTTTTTAGTCGAAAAGCAATATCATTTGTTTTAGTTTGTAATATATTAAAAACATTGTCCGAGAATGGAAATATTTCTGAAAATATGTTCAACAAATAATTAAAATTAAAATCTCGTTTCAAACAGTCCAAAAACCCCCTCGAACTATTTATTGCTTCTGAGTCCCACGTTTCATTATTTTCTATAATATTCTCAAATAGTTCAATCAGTGATTCACGATTTTCAGATACTGTTAACACAAGTCTTCCATTATAGTTCCACCTAGTAGGAGCTACTTTGAGCAATTGTTTGTGGACAATGGAGTCCAAAGCTTGTGTACGTTTTGTTGACGTGGAAAAAAAAGCAGCCCTGCCACTTAAAGTGAAAAATACTTTACACAAGCACAAACACAGCACTTGGGAAAGTTTCTCGAACTTTAGCTTGCAGACCCCCTAATTGTCCTGCCATCACTGCAGCTCCATCATACCTTTAAGCAACTATTTTTTTCTCTCCATTAATTCCTTTAGTAACGTTATAAACTACGGTATATAATGCATCTGCTGTACGATTTTAGGACACATTCTTAAAACCTAAAAATCGCTCTTGAATACTTCCGTCTGTTTTAACGTAGCGTATTACTATAGATAATTGGCTAAAATTAGTGATATCAGTTGTTTCGTCCAGAACAATAGCAATGAACCGCGCCTCGCCAATCTCCTGCTTAATTCTTTTTAGAATAATGGTTGCAACAGCGGAAATTAAATAATTCTGGATTTGATTCGAGGTTCCGCGAAAAACGCTAGACTGCTCTAAACGATTTTTTAAGCAATCATCATATTTAGCCATTAAACTAAGTAAATCTTGAAAATTTCCTCTATTTGAAGAAACCCTTGTTTCGTCATTACCTCTAAATCCCAATTCGTGCTGTCCGAGAAAACAAACAACATCGATAAGTCTTCTTAATATTTGCCTATTTTTATTGACTAGTTCACTGTGTTGGCGGTCACTAATTTCCAACTGTTTATTAAGGGTGTGTTCAATTCTGGTTTTGCCGAAGACTTTTTCTTTTATGACGGCCTGCAAATGCGCTTTGGACATAATGTGTCTTTTTACAGCTTTATGGAAATTGTTTAAATCGGAAAAACCAGTTTTATTCCAGAGACCCTTTTCATTTTCAAAAAGTAAACATGGCCAACAAAATAATTTACTTATATTTTCATACCCTGTTAGCTATTTAAATTGTTCGTATTGTTTTTCCGGATAAAAATGTCTAATACAGTTTTTCATTTTTGTGGTTAAATTTTTCGTAGGCTGTTTTGCCCTTCCTTTCGAAATTATTTGAAGCTTATCAGCGAAGTTTAATGTTGAAAATTCCTCTATTATTAAGACACACACCACACGTTTGCACACACTCTTCTTACTAAATTCTCCAACATTTTCAATGTCATTACCGACAGCCGAAGTTGACAGTATTTGCATATCCACGTCCGTATTATTGTCTTCCATATCGCACCATGCACGACGCGACGTACGTATCACACAACACACGGATAGCCGTGTGTTGTGTGATACGTACGCCAAAAATTGCAAACAGCCGGTGGAAAGTTCAATAACCTCTGGCTCGATTCACAGGAAATCAAGCATACAGGACTTGGATGTAGAGAAGCTAGCGGCCCGAATAGGTTCTATTCGATTTCTATTGTGGCTCGGTCGGAGTCAAGGCCGCATTTATTATGGGCTTGATAATTAAGATAATATTTTAGCATTTTTAGTATAAACTAAATTAATGGTTTCATATTTCAAAAATTACATTTTAGAAGACGTTTTGTAATTTTTTTTGGGGATGCACCGCTTACCTTGCTTCCATGGACTGCACGCACCTGCTATAAATATACTTTTTATTTAAAAAAAAATAAAGTAGGGTCCGATAACTTTTTGACCTGACCCTGTATACTAATTTCCAAGGCGGAATTGAGTTCTACGGGAAAACTTATAAAAGAAACAGTTTTCATAATTTCGATAAGTGATCTGATTGAGTTGAGATACGAGGGATGCCCGAAAATGCAACATTTTCAATTTAGCCCTGTATCTTAAACACTAAAAGGGCTATGATAATTTTGTTAACGGCGTCTTTAGTTTTACGAAAAAGTAGCGCTATCGCGAAAACCGCAACTTTCTATCTATAAAAATAACGAAGATACCCCGCAAAAAGTACCCAAAATGGGACACCCTGTACACAAAAACTAAACATTAGGCATTTTCAGTAGATACAATTGGTGTTCTATTTTAGACGATTTATTTTCGATTAAATTTACTCCTAACAAAATGTCGCAATAATAAAATTGTGCCAACGTAAAGCATTTGCCGCTTGCAGAATTTACTGATTTACGATGCACCCAAATGCAGGCCTTAAGTTCAGAGTAATAGGCCTGTTACACAGTACCAAACAGATAATTAAATTATTTCTCCACTGCATGTTAATTTAGGCCATGTTTATATAAGCCCGCATAATATAGTGCGGAACGTAACTAACAGGGAACATATTACCAAATAAAACGTGCTTGAGTGGGAGTAGCTAACTTACGATAACAATGGGGAACACATTTTTTTTGTTTGTTGAACAAAACCTATTTCTTTGGATTTAACTACACCCAATAAGTAACTAAAAAATATCTATTAAGGAATTTAGCGCAAAAAAAATCTGAATTGTTTGTTACAAAATTTTACTTTAGAGGCATATGCAATGAACATACAAAATGCAGATAACAATATATTGTTGGTTCAACAAAACCAATTAAATAGCATACTTTTTTTATTGAATCTCAAGTTTAGACACTAATTTTGCGCTTCTTAGCCTGCCTTTTGAAACTAGTAGTAAAAAATACAGGGTGATCTATTTATAAAAGTATACTTTTCGCTACAGCCTGTATATTTTAATTTAAAAACAAATCCGAGTACGGATTCGAGATCCACAAGAAATTTCCTATAAGGTACTACTTTTATTTCTTATGTGCGATGTGAATATTGGCTAACTGTCTCAAATTATATAATACATTTAATTGTGACCTACATAAAAGCTAAAATTACTCCCTTTCAGTTTGTATATTTACACGTGATCTAATAATAACTAACAGTGAGTAAATTTTGATGCAGTATTTATTTGAACTACAAATTGGCTTTGTTTATTGAAAGTCATTTCGATTTCCGCTTGTGTTAAAAAAATATACATTATAATTGCCTGAATTTAATTTTGAACTTTACTTGAATGATGTGACCAAAATAATAATTTAACGATAGAGAAATCATGGTTATAAGGATTCTTCCTAAAACTAAAGATGCCGTTAACAAAATTACCATAGCCCTTTTAGTTTTTAAGATTCAGGTCTGAATTGAAAATGTTGTATTTTAAGGCACCCCTCGTATCTCACTCGGAATTAGTATACAGGGTCAGGTCAAAAAGTTATCGGACCCTCCTTTGTTTTTTTAAATGGAACACACTGTAAATTTTTTTTTAATTTTTCAAAAATATATGCACTTTTTATCAGAAACGCACAAATAAATAACAATTTTCTGAAATTAAATGCATAATTTAATAGCTATGGCTATTGTTATTGTTTATGATAACAAACAAAAATAAATGTCAAATATTTGTCTATCTCTTGGTTTTGGATCGATTTTTGGTTTATAAAGCAGTTTATAAACGTTCTTTTGGTATTTTTATTTAATTGATATTTATCAATTTCTTCGAATAATGGCAGTGTATAAAAATTATAAAAAATATGATGCCGGTGTTTTATACAAAGTAATGAAAATTCTGAAGAATCCTCGGAATTACATTTCCAAAGGTAAGTAAGCTATTATGCTATAAAAATCTGTATTATTATTCTAAGTTTTTGCTTGTTAGATATCCAAATATCCAATATTTAAAAGCAAATTTAGTTGAGCACAGATCATTTGTTCACCCTCGTTCTAAAACATACAACAAAGAGAACATGGAAAAGAAAAGAGATAGATGTTTTGGGATATATAGAAGCAACACCTTCATCCTCATGCACAAACATTACCAAGGAAATTGGTGTGCCAAAAACTGACGGTCAGAGGATCTTGAAGAAATATAAGTATCATCCATACAAATTTAATATAATGCAACATTTGAATCCTGGCGATGCCGCGCCCCGGGCACTGTTTTGCCAGTGGTATTTGCAACAATTCGATGCTAACGATTTATTTGGCTGACTTGTTATACGGTAAGACGAAAGCTTTTACTCAAGTGCGGGAATTTTTAATCGTCACAATACCAGGAACTGGCATATTGAAAATTAGCATTTAATATTTGAAAGGGCACAACATATAGTTTATAGGATCTTTGAAGGAGGTCTTACAGCACGTTGATACCTAGAAATCCTTGAGGAAAATATTCCATTAGCCCAATATAACGCTGTTTGCCTAAGGTGGTGCTCCAAATCACAACTCCAGGCTCTTAAGGGAATTTCTTGATAATAACTTTCCTCAAAGATGGATAGGTACAAACGAACCTCTTAGATGGCCTCCACGATCTCCAGATCTCTTAATTTTAGATTTTTTTTATGGGGCTATTTACAAAATGAAGTATATAAAACACGATATGACGGTATAGCAGAACTTTGAGAGGCAATTCATTTAGCTTTTCAAAATCTGCGAATGAGACCAATGGTTTCTTTTAACTCTATTCAAATAATTACAAAAATTTACCAATTTTGCATTAGAGAAAATGGTCGTCAATTTAAACATCACCCTTAAAAATTGGTTTTTTTCTTTTTTTTAATAATGTTATTTTTTTGTGTTTGTTATATTGTTACTTTATGCTATAAAACTGTTGTTACAAACTTTTTTATATAAAAAGATACCTATATGCAAGGTTTCTAGTTCTTCATTAGCAATAAGTAACTTTCAATTGTTTATTATTGTTATTCATGGCCTACTATTAAATTATGCATTTAATTTCAGAAAATTGCCATTTAATTGCGTGTTTCTAAAAAAATGTGCATACTATTATATATTTTTGAAAAGGTAAAAAAAGTCAAATTTTGTAGTCTATAAATATACAGGGTGTTCTATTTAAAAAAATAAAGTAGGGTCCGATAACTTTTTGACCTGACCCTGTATACTAATTCCGAAACCGGAATTGAGTTATACGGGAAAAGTTGTATAAGAAACAGTTTTCACATTGATTGTTAAGATACGAGGGGTGCCTGAGAATGCAACATTTTCATTTTAGACCTGTATCTTAAAAACTAAAAGGGCTAGGATAACTTTGCTAACGGCATCTTTAGTTTTACGGAAAAAATGGAAACTGTCGCGAAAACGGCAACTTTCTATCTATAAAAATACCGGAGATACCCCGCGAAAGTACCCAAAATGGGGACACCCTGTACAAGATATGTTCAAGAATCATCACTGCCCGAGATCAAAACACTGAATTAACTGAGTAAAGTTCAGGTATTTTTAGTTGACCTGATAACCATTCATGCATAAGTATTTTAATAATTAATATGTACGCGGTGATCATTTATAATGTCCCCCCCCTCTAACTTTTTTATTTGACGTTTGGTAGAAAAACGTCAAATATAAAAGTTTCACAAAAAACAATAAGCTATTTGCAGCATACATTTTTATATATACAGGGTGTTTCCGAAATCACCCACAGATTAAAGTTATATTTTTTTAAATGGAACACCCTGTATATTATACGCTAAATCAAATCCTATGAAAATTCTGCATATTTTTTGTATAACATGTCCTATACCCAAATACAATAATTTTCGAAATATCTGCGATTTATTCTAAAGCTTATAATTTAGCTTAGGTGGCTGTGAAGTAGATCGATACCAACAAACAAAATGTTTGTTTATAACTGACAGTGACAGTTACACATTTAGCAACATTATACGTTCTTTTTATTGTAAAATGCCCTATTCGGAAAGAGAAAAACGATTAATTTTGGAAACTTTTATCAAAGCAAATAAGAGTGCTAAATTGGCTCAAAGAGAATTACGTGTAATTAACCCCCGGATGCACATTCCGGACAAAAAAACCTTTCATCGAATTTATGAAAAATTTCAACAAACATCCAGCCTAACGAGAAAGAAGAGAACAATGGAAATTGATGAAGGTAGTGATTTAAACATTTTACTAAAAGTGGAAGAAAATCCCAATATTTCCATAAGAAAAATATCGGGAAGCCTGAGAGAAGAGCTTATTGATCCAAAAAATACATCTTATGGGAGGATTCAAACCACTCTCAAAAATGCAGGATACAAGGCATTCAAAATTAGGCCTACCACAAAATTAACGCCCAGGCATCGAGAAAAAAGGGTTGAATTTTGCCATGCAATGTTGGAAAAAGTTAATGAAAATGAAGATTATTTAAAAAATGTTTTTTGGACCGACGAGTCATCGTTTTCTACTAGTGGAATGATAAATCGAAAAAATAGCAGACAGTGGGCCACAGTAAATTCCCATTGCTACAGGGAATTTCAATTTCAAGGACGTCAAACTGTTAATGTGTGGTGTGCTATTTTAAACAATAAAATAATAGGCCCTCATTTTTTCGAAGATACTTTAAACGGTAATGGTTATATGAATTTTCTCCGGAACGAATTAGAAAACTACATGGATGAGCTCCCATTGGAGCAACTGAGAAACCTCGTCTTCCAACAAGATGGTGCTCCTCCTCATTGTGTCGTATTGGTTAAAGACTATTTAAACCAACAGTTCACGGAATGGATTGGAAAAAATGGTACGATAAACTGGCCACCTAACAGTCCTGACTTGACGCCGATGGATGCATTTTTATGGGGAACTCTAAAAGATCGTGTGAACGCAAATAACATCGAAAATAGAGAACACCTAAAAGTCTTGATTAGAACGGAAATTCAAATTCTAAATCAAGAATATTCCCAGTCTATCACTGCCGCTTTGGATCGATTACGAAGAACATACATCAAATGTATTGAAGAAAACGGGGGACCAGTTGAACAATTCCATTTGTAAGAATAAATGTATTATATTATTATCTAAATTATTAATTAAGTTTTAGAAGTTTTTTTTGTTTTTGAAGCTTTCAGGCTTCCCGATATTTTTCTTATGGAAATATTGGGCTTTTCTTCCACTTTTAGTAAAATGTTTAAATCACTACCTTCATCAATTTCCATGTTCTCTTCTTTCTCGTTAGGCTGGATGTTTGTTGTAATAAAAATTTCCAAAATTAATTGTTTTTCTCTTTCCGAATAAGGCATTTTACAATAAAAAGAACGTATAATGTTGCTAAATGTGTAACTGTCACTGTCACTTATAAACAAATATTTTGTTTGTTGGTATCGATCTACTTCACAGCCACCTAAGCTAAATTATAAGCTTTAGAATAATGTTTTTATTTCTGAATGATAAAATCGCAGATATTTCGAAAACTATTGTATTTGGGTATAAGGACATGTTATACAAAAAATATGCAGAATTTTCATAGGATTTAATTTAGCGTATAATATACAGGGTGTTCCATTTAAAAAAATATAACTTTAATCTGTGGGTGATTTCGGCAACACCCTGTATATATAAAAATGTATGCTGCAAATAGCTTATTGTTTTTTGTGAAACTTTTATATTTGACGTTTTTCTACCAAACGTCAAATAAAAAAGTTAGAGGGGGGACATTATAAATGATCACCCTGTACATTTTCTGGGTTCTAAATGTTTTTAATAATACCATTAAATTCTTTTTTGTAATATCTAAGAATAATGCCAGAACCTTGCAATAATTATGTATCCTGTTAAGGTCAGGTGTGTGTTTTTTACTTCAAAATCTATTGTGTCCCTTAAGTCTGGTAAGTACAGATAGCCCAATGTTTCATGTTTATTACTTCCCTCGTAAAAGGGAAGTATTTTAATCCTGAACAAACCACTCTCGGAGATTTTTTTCAGATCTTTTCGTGTCTCTAGACGACGAAAAACTTGTTTCCGCAATTCCGTCGGTCTGTCTGTCTGCCTGTCTGTTCACGGCGTAGCTAAAAAACTACTTATCCGATTGACTTCAAGTTTTGGTCAAAAATTAATGGTCATATGGGGATGACCTGGTAACATTTTGGAAAAAATCCAATATGGCGAAACAAAATGGCGGCCTAGTGAAATGTTAAAAAAATTATTAATAAAAACCACTCATCCAATTTATTTCAAATTTTATTGTTGTATTGTATAGTATTATGTTGAAATAAAGTGGTAAATTATGGTACGAATCTAAAATGAGGGAACAAAATGGCGGCATATTAAAATATTTAAAAATTCAGCCTGAAAAAACCGCTTAATGGCTTGGTTTCAAATTGTGTGCCATAACTAATTGTGATATAGAGATCAACTAGTAAAATAGTGGTACTAATTCTAGTCGAACAGAATGGCGGCAAAAGAAAAAGGTTATAATCGTGAAAAAATCACCCACTCAGATTTTACATATCTTTACGTTTTAGCGTCGGTAGATGCCAAAAAATATGTTTTATCAATTCCGTCGGTCCGTCTGTCTGTCTGTCTTTCTATCAGTTCGCATCATAGCTTAAAGCCTACTTATCCGATTTACTTCGAATTTTGGTATCATATGAGGATGACCTGGTGACATTTTGGTAAAAATCCAATATGACGAAAGAAAATGGCGGCCTAGTGAAGTCTTAAAAAAATATTATTGAAAACTACTCATCTAATTCATCTCAAATTTTACAAAAAATATCAAGTGTTATTTTGGAATCATCTGGTAATATTTTGGTACAAACCCAAGATGGCGGAACAAAATGGCGATTAAATAAAAAGTACGTAATAGTGAAAAAATCACTCTCTCAGGTTTTATACGACTATACATTTTAGCGTCCCTAGACAACAAAAAAATATGTTTTATCAATTCCGTCGGTCCGTCTGTCGGTGTGTCTGTCTGTCAGTTCGCAGCAAAGCTTAAAGACTAGTTACCCAATTGGCTTCAAAGTTTTATCAAAAATTCATCATTCATAAGGGTATTTCCTGGTAATATTTTGGTAAAAATCCAATATGGTGGAACAAAATGGCGGCGTAGTGAAATGCTAAAAAAATTATTATGAAAAAAGTGCTTATCCGATTTATTTAAAATTTTGCATAAACACCAAGTATTACGTTAGAATCAACTGGTAACATTTTGGTACGAATCTGAGATGGCGGAACAAAATGGCGGTATAATAAAATATTTAAAAATTTAGCCTGAAAAAAGTACTCAATTCATTGAATTTAAATTGTGTGCCAAAACTAATTGTGGTATAGGGCTCAACTAGTAAAACGGTGTTTCTAATTCAAGATAATAGTAAAAAAAACAAAATACTATTTTTAAATAGTCGCCGTTTCGCAACTTTATTGCATCTTCAGGACACATATTATGTAGATTCTATATCCAGCACGAAACCCATATTATCAGTCTTTACAAATTTCGTTTGACCGCAGATATTTCCCAGATATTAAGTTTCTAAATGGTTTTCCTTAACGATCCCTTTGTTTTTATGTTAAAGTGGTGTATTATTTGGGGTTAGGATCCAGTAAAAACAAAACATTTTTTAAAATTGCTGTAACAGATATCCAGTTTCTAAATGGTTTTCGTGAAGAAACCCTTTGTTGTTATGTTAGAGTGGTGTATTATTTGGAGTTAAGATCCAGTAAAAAAAAACAAAACACTATTTTTAAATAGTCGACGTTTCGCAACTTTATTGTTGCATCTTCAAAACATATATGTAGATTATATATCCAGCATGAAGCCCATATTTTAAATGTCTTTTTTTTTTAATTGTCGACGTTTCGCTAGTTTATTGTTGCATCCTGCATGAAACCCATATTACCAAACTTTTCCTACTACGTTGGTCTGCAGATTTTTCTCAGATATTAGGTTGCTAAATAGTTTTTGTTAACGATACTCTTGTTGACGTTTCGCAACTTTATTGTTTCATCCTCAGGACACATACATTTTATATCCTGCATGATACTCATTATCAGTCTTTACCTACTCCGTTGGTTAGCAGATATTGAATTTCTATAGTGTTTTCGTTAACGATCTTCTTGTTGCTATGTTAGAGTGGTGTATTATTTGGGCTTAGGAAATATCTGCGGACCAATGAAGTAAGTAATGACTAATATGGGTTTCATGCAGAATATAAAATCTGTGTCCTGAGGATGCAACAGTAAATTGACGAAACGTCGGCGATTCAAAAAGAAACTAAAGGAGTGATTTTTTTCGTGAATATAAACATTTGATTTGGTCGCCATCTTAAATTAATGCCACAGTTTTACTAGTTCATCCTTATATCACAATTAGTTATAGAGTACAATTTGATATCAGTCCACTAAGTACTTTTTTCAGGCTGAATCTTTAATTATTTTATCAAGCCGCCTTTTGTTCTGTCATTTTAGAATCGTACCAAAATTTTACCAGTTGATTCCTACATACCACTTGATTTTTGTGCAAAGTTTGAAATAATTTGGTATTTTTTTAGTAATAATTTTTCCAACATTTCTCTAGGCCGCCATATTGTTTTGCCATATTACATTTTTACTAAAATGTTACAAAGTTATCCCCATATGACCCTTAATATTTGACAAAAATTCGAAGTCAATCAGCTAAGTAGTTTTTTAGTTATGCCGCGAACAGACAGACCGACAGAATTAAATAGGTATCTAGGGACCCCGAAACGTAAAGACCTGAAAAAACTCGAAGGGTGATTTTTTCACGATTATAAGTTCCCTTTTACGAAGGAAGTAAAAAATATGATGTCTGTATAGGTTGTAACATTTTAATTTCGTCACTACATTTTAATGCATAAAAATCCGTAAATCCGGTACTGTAAGTCTCCTATCGATGTAGCAAGGTGCTCGCGGTCTCTGCTTAGCGAAATCTTCCGCTTCATATTGAGGCAATTCGCTAGTCTTCGTGTAGATGGCGCCTTACTTTTGTTCAATTAGTAATTTTACTTTCTTCTCCTTTAAATATTTTTTCTTTCCTGTGATCCAGCTCAGGGATTGGCTGATCTATTGTCCAGATTTGGTCAGTTTGATTTTAGTAAAGTGGCACCACGGACGGATTGTCCTTCCCCTACTTCTGCCTTGACCTGGTGGTGAGGTAGGTTAAGCTTCTTGTCTCTCTGGAAGGTAAAAGTTAAGTGTGAAAGTTTGTCGGCGAATTGATCCTGTTTTAATCCAGGCCATCTTTTGGGATTTACGTCGGCAACTTAGTTAAAAAGGCACCTATGTGTATTTAATTACGTTGTACCTTAATATTTTTGGTTGAGGAACCTTTTATTACTCTCTTGTGAGGATTTAACTGCACTTGACCACCTACCATATCTTTTCGATGGGGCAAACTTTACGAAATGACTAATGAGAAACCCTTTACCATAAAATAAGGGTTTTTTTTCTTCTTCTCCCTCCTCTTCTACTTCTTGTTCCTGTTCTCCTAACCAGGGATTGAACCTGGATGTGTCTTTGTAAGTGGAGCAGAAGTCTGTTACCTAGTACTTAAATGTGTACGTACCCAGTTTTCCTGCTGGAAATGTCTTCGATAAGTATCTTAATTTTAACATCCCTTGTGCTGAATTGACTTTATTGTTTATTGCTGATCAACTTTATGACTTTTTCTACTTCTTTTGAGTGTAGAGTATACTTTTTGATATAAAGTCCTAACTACTGCTGGTGTGCATAAACCATGATTATTGGTGTTATCAATAAGATTATTTTTACTTTATAACTCATTTGATACTCAAATATCACGTTTAGGTCCCAATAATAATCTATCGGTTTCTGCCAACATTTGATAGTATAATATACTTTAAGATACAGTGTTGTAAAGTGTGATCACATTTTCAAATTTTAACTTATAAGATCTAGTTAGTTTATACAAGGTATATAATAAGTGTTATAGACAGGTAACACTACTGGAATATGTGATATTTATGATTTATTGTATTTACTTGCTTTAGAAAGGTATTTTGATATAAAACAATGGTGTCAATTTGTTAGGTAATATTGGTGATTGGATTTGAAACATAGTTATATAAATTTTTCTTGTTATTTGCTTGCTCTTAGATTCACATAATACTCTTTTCTTTTATTCTATTATTGTTAATTGTATTTGAATTAATGAAGTTAATTAATTGCTTGAATATTATTTTTGATAAATTTTCATTGTTAGATCAAATTGTTCGGTAAATTAAAACAACTTAAAGATTTTCTTTATAACCATTTATAGATTTTGGAGTCTATAACTTTTACCTGTCATTAGCTGATTGAAAATTTCTTTTCTCATCTGTATTACTTAATTTTCAGGTTTTATTGAACATTTAGTTTGTTGTTTTGTGATTCTTTAGCTATTTTCATAAAACATTTTGATCTAATATTTGGATAGTGATCTTTATTTGAATATACTTTAGATTTTTCTCTCAGCATATGAGGTATGAAAACCGATTAACATAGGATCATTACACAGTCAATTGTTATTTTTTCTAAAAAAAACTTCAATTAAGGCCAATTTCTTTCATATGTTATATATAAATAAACTACAGGAGATACATATTTCTGGAAATATTTTGGGGAGCACTGAACTTGTTAATAAATGTTATTTGTTGAATATGCTTCGTCTTTTTTTTTACTATTAACTTCAATTAATTTTATCTTAGTGGTCTTGAGGAGTGGTACTCATAAAATCTAGAGCGGTTAACAGTCAACTGGTATAGAACTGTTGGCGCCCTTATAAATAGAAATCGAACCAATCTCCCTGAGCAGTCGGTGATTTGCACACTAACTTTACTGCCTCTCTTTCAATCAACCACTTACTGTAGATTTATATTATCTTAAAACAAATACATACTCTCTGATATCAAACAGAGAAAGAGTGTGGCAAGGTATAAAAGAAATTTGCTCGCTTAATGATCACAAAACAGTTAAGTGGAACTGTTTCATTTGTAAAAAAAAATAAATCTTCTTTAACCCGGAACTTTCCTGGTTATAAATATTTCCTTTTATCAGGGACAGTCAATTGTGACCCAATTTAGATACCTCACATTATTATTTAATAACGCCTTTGTGGATTTGAAAACCAGTTCTAAATTTTCATTTATTATTTTTCCTTATAGCGTTATGTTGTAGCTTGCATTTGTTTTTAGCTCATTTGGCAAAAAAGTTATAGCGATTTTACGATTACGTTATTTTTTCCAAGAAATTTAATACGAAAAACATAGTTGATTTTTTTTAAGATTACAAAAATTTTTTTTGGCTGCCGTTTTGTTCCTCCATCTTGAATTCGTACCACAATTTTGCAAATTCATCTATATATAACACTTAATGTTTACACAAAACTTAAAACCACTCTAATGAGTAGTTTTTTCAGGCTGATTTTTTAAACATATTCATTTCCTTTTATTTAATTTTCACTTTTTACAGTTTTCCTTGATTGCTCTATCTATAAAAGCTCGTCGGTCTTACCCCGGTAGCTGTTCATTTTAAACAAGCTCTATCAACCCCAGGAGATCGGGGTAGGTGGGTGGATCGATATCAAGACGGAGGTTCGTCGACCGTAGGCGTCATTCTTTAGGTCATTTTATAATAATTACTTGGAATAGCTTTTTAATGAAATTCCACACTTGTTCGAACTTTTTTAATCAAAGCGGAGAATTTCAATAAGCGTATGAGGATTTTTCAGCCAGTTAATTTGTAAGTGGTGCATTATGTATGCGAAAGGGTTGTAACAGATATGGGGGTGACTTAAAAAATATAAAATGTTGGTGGTAACATAATTGTGGTGACTAGAGCTTAAATTTTAGGCTGTTTATTTTAATTCAGTATCAAATCAGGGTCAATTAACGCATTTGGATAACAAAATACTTACTAAGGAAAATGAAACTGATAGCAAACTTCCTCTTCTTTTCTAGGAATAATAATAAAATTAGTTTTGAAGAATATAGAAAAACTCTCCTGTACTGACAACATCATTCAGTTTACATCTAACTCACCATTTTCTCAAAAGTGTATCTCAACCTGATCAGAAAAACTTTTCATCAAGTATGACCTAATTAAAGAAAAAAATTGTCACTAAAACTATAATATTTGAACTTCGATATAAGTAAATCATGATTAATGGTATCAAATGCCTTCGAGAAATCAAGTAAAAGCAACATACTAAGCGTTTTTTTAATCACATGCGCAAACTTAGACTATAAAACAAAAGAGAGACTCAACATTTCATTCATAAATAGGTTCGAAAGTTGGATTTATTATTGTTTTTCGCGTCGACGGTCTTAAAAATGGCAACACTGTTGGCTCTCACTATAGACTGAACCAGCGGTGGCTCGTTTCTCTTTAATTTAATATATGTTTATAGCAAGCAATTTAATGTGTTTTTGCCAAAATTAAGTATGTGTCAGATGCATAGTCAGAAATTCGGACTTGGGGGTTCAAAATCAGAAAACAGGTGTTATAATTATTTTGCGGTTCCTTTTTACTTTCCTTGTAAGAGATGTACAGATCTTGACATTTTTAACAATTGAACAATATTTTTTCTAAATCTCACAATTACGTAATGACAGCAACTTAAGCGAAATATAATTGGCGAACTAAGAGTTCTTGACAGGTGACGAGACCTGGTCTAAATCTTAAACCTTTTTAATGAATACTGGATAAAATGTTTACTAACTAAAATGAAACTAACTTCCCTATTTAGAAATAATTACTCGTTTCTAAATACTGTAGTTTTTGTATTGATACTTCTAAATCTTTGTGTGTTGGTTAAGTCTAAATGCTTCATGGTTTCGTTATGTATTCTAATCTCGAATCACTTTTTTTAAATTAATTTTAACATATAAATGTGATGTTCGCTTAGGACCTCGTACCTTGAAAATGGCAAGTATTTCATAGTATTAACAATTACTACAGTAACTAAATCTTTGATGTTTTTATTATAAATACTATTAGTTTTATGGAACAACATAAAAAACTTCCCAACTGCCCTACAGGTCTCTATAACTGCTTTACAAACTTCAAGAACATTTCAATTATATACCAGATAAAACCCAATTAGTTTGGAATTTGGTATATGGAGGAATAACGCGGGCTACTTCCTTGTAGGCATCTGAAGCTTAAAATCACAATATGATTTAAACAAAGTATTTTATAACCAAGAGGCATTTTAAAAATCCGCAAGAATGTGTTTCTTTTTAAATAAAATGATTTAGCCATAGAAATAAGGGACTTATTTACATCCAAAATAGTATATTTGTATGGTAAATAACGCACTTAAGTATTTGGGGAGCTAGAATGTATTTTATTGGTTTTTGTTCAATTAGTGCCCATTTTTTCCTGTTTCTCGTGCTAATTATCATACTCGTCAAGACTTACTTGTTATATGATACTTCCGGACTTAAGCAGTCTGTATTTCCACAAACAACACACTTCCTCACCATAGATTTTCCTTTATTTAAGGTCTACAAAACACAGAACTTTAAAAAAATCATTAAAAACCTAAAAAATATATATAAATAACAACTATCGAACGCGGTACCAAAAATGACAACAATGCAGAGTCTATTTTGTAAATAGACTATAAAACCAGAGTGCTATGACGATTGCTTTGAATGAATAGTTGTAAAAATACTCGTAAGGGACGTAAATTTGG
This sequence comes from Kuschelorhynchus macadamiae, assembly GCA_030620095.1. Lineage (NCBI taxonomy): Eukaryota > Metazoa > Arthropoda > Insecta > Coleoptera > Curculionidae > Kuschelorhynchus > Kuschelorhynchus macadamiae. The sequence goes on along the minus strand of JAUTXW010003409.1, from coordinate 544,131 downwards.
CGTAGCGTCGTTACCAGTTCTATTTGGTAATATTTTTATTATTACATTTGTGTAATTCTTTAAAGACCTTAGTTATTTACTTAGACCATAAAACAATATTTTAAAATCTAAGGTTAATTATTGCGTGTAGTTTTTTATATATATATATATATATATATATATATATATATATACAATATATAATATAAATATATACATATATATATATATATATATATATATATATATATATATATGTCGATTTTTAGTCCTTCACGGATGGAAAAATACAATGTGTTTTCATTCCGGGTGTACATCGTACCTAGAAAAAACAACTAAAAATAAAATAAAAAGTTCACCAATAAACTCCGAAATTCAACAAAAAATCATACCACGGGAAAAGTCGAGCAAATGTCCTAAACTCTATGGTTTACCAAAAATACATAAACCAGGGGTCCATCAGACCTATTGTTAGTGCTGTTAATTCGCCGCTACAAAAACTGGAGAAATACCTTTCTGAAATTATGCAACCAGCTGTAGAAAAAGCTGATTCATTTGTAAAAAACTCGGAGCATTTCACTCGAATTATACGAGATATCGTCTATGAAAAAAACGATATCATAGCAAGCCTAGATGTCAAATCGTTATATCCCAGTATTCCGATCGACGAAGCATTGGACAAGATTGCTATGAACAAGGATTTCCAGGCACATATAATACAGCTCTCGGAGCATAGTCTTAAAAATACTTATTTTTCATTCAACGGGCAAATGTATAAACAAATGGATGGTGCTCCAATGGGGTCCTCGCTATCACCAGTAGTCGCGAATTTATTTATGATATACTTCGAGAAAGAAGCTCTTGAGAAAGCAAGTTTAAAGCCCAAATTATGGATTCGTTATGTCGATGGCATATTTATTATTATTTTTCTTGAGCTCTAAAAACCAAAATAATTGTTTTTTTTTAAGTAGGCTTTGATTACGCATGGCGGCCATAATGAAACAAAAGAATGCCGCATGTCAACAATCATTTTGTGTTCCTGAATAGTACTTGTTATCATTTTCTCATTGTGCCGAGTTTTTACAAAGTTTATTTGAGTTTCTTATACTACTTAAAATGGAGGGTAATTATTCCAACGAAGAGAATTTGGATATGATAGAACTTTATTTTAAAGCAAATAGAAATACACAAGCAGCTGCGCGTTCATACGAAGAACAATTTCCAGACCGACATCAACCAAGCCAAAGGCATTTCAGATTTCTAATTGTTAACCTGTTAGCCTACGGGTCTTTTTTGAAACCGAAACCAAAGACCTATTCAATAGATAATGAAGCAAGAAACGCAGCTATAATAGAAAGTGTCAGGGACAACCCAACAACCTCAGTAAGAAAGATTGAAGAACAAACGGCAATTCCCAAATCAACCGTCCAACGAGTCTTGAAAAAACTTCACTTTCATCCCTATAAACCTACTATTGTACAGGGTCTTCAGGTAAATGATTTTGCTAGAAGAATCACGTTTAGTGAATGGTTCATCAACAAATACCAGCAAATACCCAACTTTCATTCTAAAGTACTTTGGACAGATGAAACACGATTTACAAACTGTGGAATTTTCAATAAACATAATACTCATTACTGCGGCACCGAGAATCCTCATAATTTAGAAGAAAGATGTTTACAAACAAAATTTGGGTTCAATGTGTGGTGTGGCATTATAGGTAATTCCAAACAATGCACTTCTGCTTTAAATCACTCATAACAATTTGTATTTTAGATAACCGTTTGATTGGGCCGTTCATTTTCCAAGAAAATTTATCGGGTAACAGATATTTGCAACTATTACGGGAACAAATTATTCCAGAAGTTATAAATTCTGTTCCCCCAAACGACCTGCAAAATATTTGGTTCCAACAAGATGGCTGTCCGGCTCACGGTACCAGAGAGGTGATGGCGGTCCTCAGAAATACTTTCGGGGAAAATATTATCGCTAATAATGGCACTGTTGCTTGGCCGGCAAGGTCACCGGATATTACTCCTCCCGATTTTTATTTATGGGGATACGCAAAAAATGAGGTCTACGAATTTTCTCCGCCAGAAAGTCTCAGAGAGCTAGAAGACAGAGTCCGAGATGTTTTTGCTAATATTAACAGGAACACCTTAAGAAGGGTTACACGGAAGGTATTGGAGAAATGTCAAAAATGTGTGGAAAATGGAGGGAGGCATGTGGTGTAACTTATATTTTTTTTATGTGTTAATTTAAATTTAGTTTAGGTATTTTCAATAGTGTGATAGTTACATTTTAGTCACTAGGTATTCACTGTTAGTATAATATCTTAGTTGAAAATCTGAAACATCGATGGTTGAATTAATATTTTTACCCATAAGCTAACAAGTTTACAATTAGAAATCTGAAATGCCTTTGGCTTGGTTAATGTCGGTCTGGAAATTGTTCTTCGTATGAACGCGCAGCTGCTTGTGTATTTCTATTTGCTTTAAAATAAAGTTCTATCATATCCAAATTCTCTTCGTTGGAATAATTACCCTCCATTTTAAGTAGTATAAGAAACTCAAATAAACTTTGTAAAAACTCGGCACAATGAGAAAATGATAACAAGTACTATTCAGGAACACACAATGATTGTTGACATGCGACATTCTTTTGTTTCATTATGGCCGCCATGCGTAATCAAAGCCTACTTAAAAAAAAACAATTATTTTGGTTTTTAGAGCTCAAGAAAAAATAATAATCCTACCTTGTTATACATCATTGGAAAGCTCTTAAAAAGATCTTTCCAAAAATACAATAATCCAATATGGCGTCGGTAAGAAAATAAAAAGTTGATGCCAATATCTCAAAAACAATTGAAGCTAGAAACTTCGTTTTACCTGCATAATGTTCCTCTAATAAAAGTGCCCTAATAATGTATAAACCATAAAACCATAATACGAGTCGTTTAGAAGCTACGGGCAAAAGTTGAAAATGCACCATTTTGATTTTTCCCAATTATCTTGAAAACCACAAAAGATATCCTAAACTTCAAAACGTCATCAAATTTGTAATAAAATTCTCTAAAACTTTCCTAATTTAACCCACCCTGTAGCTATAGCGGTTTACGAGATAGCAATGCATGTAAGCCAAATTTGGGACACATTGTATATATATATATATATAGATATATATATATATATATATATATATATATATATATATATATATATATATATATATATATATATATATATATATATATATATATATATATATATATATATATATATATATATATATATATAGATATAAATAAATAACTGTGTTATGAAAATATATAAACATATTGGAGTAATTCGATAAAAATTGAAGAATATTTGACAATTTGTAAAATGTGACAATATACACATATCGGTGTAGTGGAGAGGAACAACATTCAACCTATGATCCATGTTAAAAGTAATTAGCAGTGGTCAATGACCCTCCAAAAATATTTCAGAAAATAAATTATTCGTTTGACCGTTCCTCCAAATAGTTGTAATAAAACGCGAACCTTGGGAAGGCATAATAAAATACGCTTTACTAAGCTAGGCTGGGCAGTCCGAATTGCCCTAATTACCTTGAACCTTGACAAAAGTACTCGAACATTTCACAGCTACCAAGCGGCCGCCGAACGTGATGTTATAACAAATGGAATATGAAAGCGCGATTTGGGTCATCAGCCGGTCTCTTCTCATAATTCCATCGATCGGTCCCGGCATCACGTCGGCATGCGGAAGTTGTTCAGAGGTCGCGTGGTCGATATTCTAACTCGATATTGTTTCGGACGTTTTTAATCGATGAAAATTGATTTACATACTGTTTTTTGTAATATATATTTTTTTATTTTTATGATTCATGTGTAAGTTGGAAATATATAGAAAATAAAATGTTGATAGTGACTAGTGCAAGAAAATAAACAACTAAAATGTGCTTACGAACTTAATTTTGCAAAAATAACCAATTTCAAGGTGGTCTATGTCTCAGTTGTGAATGTAGATGAAATAAAATGTCGGTAGTGCAAAAAATTAAACAACTAAAGAGTGCTAACGAACTTAATTTTGAGAAAATAACCGAATTCGAGGTAAGTGGTCGCAATTTGCCAGAACTTAGTATACGACAAACTAGTCAAGACAAAAATAAAGAAAAATCGAAACTTTCGCAAAAGTATGTACGATTTGGCTAACTGGATATGTGGTTGTGAAGTCTCTAACTCATTTTACTGTTATGTTTTTTTGTTGTTTTCTAAGGACTCGTCGGACTCATTATGGTGCAAAACCGGTGTTAAAAAGTTAAAACACTTAAAAGGAATGTGCGTGCAATTTTAACGAACGTGTCATTCAGTATTTTTCCAATTCTAAAGAACGAAGAGTAGACCTGAACTTTAAGAGAATTTGAAGCTCAATTTAAAGATAAGATATTTATTTTTATTTTAAGTATGCCTATTTTTAAATTTGTTATTGACCTCCCAATATAACTCACCACGAGCCGCCACAGGTAACTAGTTGGGTCTCTCTTGTTTTTATAGTCTAAATGCTCGAATTATATCATCAATGACATTCATTAACGCAATTGATATACCATAATTCTTTCGAAACCCACACTGTGTTCTGGGAATTATAATATTTCCTATGCAATAATCATACATCTGGTTATGTAATACCTCTTCATCTATTTTTGACTTTTGAAACACTTAAAATAATCAAAAATATATACCTAATATATTTTTCCGAATATAAATCGTGTCCATTACCCATTGTAGAAAAAACTCTAAACTCGACCACAACGAGATTTAAATCACGTTTTTCTGCTGTTTTCCGATAGATTATAAAAGATAAAACAAACCATAAACTGGCGCTTTCGATGTTTGTATTGTTTCGGCCCTTTGATCGATTTTTAGACCCTGCATGAAAAAGTTGCTCATTTAACTTCGGTCTAGCGGAAAAACATTATTTGATATCATGATATCTAAACAGAAAAAATGCAGAAATAGAAAATCGACTAACTTGAATGAGAATTAATTTACAGTGAGTGCGTATATGATTTATATGAATTAAATATAAACCCTTAATTCAGATATACAAGCTATGCTATGAGTTTTAGAGTCAATGGAAACACTCAGTATCTCTCAAACGACTATTTATGTATGAATAATTCACATTTTTTAAACCTATTTTGTTTAAAATTTCGGTCCAGATGTTATTTAGGAGTCTCGTAGGCCATAAAAATCAAGCTCATTTAGCAAATTGGTAGTTTAAATACCGTATGTCTGACGAAGCTGCAGTGTTAGCGAGACATGTCACAAGTTGTGAATAAGAGTGAAAATCTAAAACAGTTTAAAGTGTTTTATTTTTTTTTACATTGTATAGGCATTACCCTAGGAACAAGGAATTGCATATGTTCCTTCCGTTTGGAAAGGAATACTGTCCTTTCGCGATCACAAACATTGTCCCATTTTCTTGTATATATTGAACATTGTACGTATGCTGGACCGGCGAAGTAACCTTGCAATCTTGTCTGTAGTTCCCAGTATAAATGAAAGAACTACGCTTTTTATTGGTAACTACATATTAGTTTCTATATATATCTATATCCATTCCATTTAATGCTTCAATCAGTATTTTTGTTTTAGATTGTTAAGAAATTTGGTCATAAATCCCACGCCAAAGAATTAATACGTTGCTTCTGTGCCAGATAATGATGAGAATTTGCATTTAGGTATCTGTTCGTATATGTTGCTATTCTTTTTTACAACATCATCTATAAGGTGCCTTCTGATTCAAGTTTCATTGTAAATTTTATATTAGGATGTTGCTCATTCAGATGACCAAGAAAAACATGGAGATTTTCTGGACCATGAGGCCATATTACCACAAGTGTCGTCTACATATCTGAGCTAAGATTTCGGCTTTAATGAAGACGAATTTAAGGCTTTTTTCTCAAAATGTTCTGTGATTTTATTGGTTACCACTGTGACAGAAGGGATCTCATGGCTGCTCCTGACGAGGTTTATTTAGAGCAAATTTCTCGAAAAACAAAATATGTTGATGTTATCAGATCTAAAAGTGAGCTGTCAAGATTATTATGGTGAAATATGCCTGATATTATTGAAGTTGAATCATGGCACATACGTGTGTAGGGATTCTACATCGAAAATGATTAAGATATCTTTTGGATCTTATAATAATAATAATAATTTTATTTCTCCCATTTAACTACATAGTGTACAGGGTGTCCGGATTTGGTTGCAAAAGCAGGGTATCTCGCTTATTTTTAAAGATAGAACCTTGCGGTTTTCACGAACCTGAGCTAATTTTTTGTGAAACTCATGAAGCCGTAAACAAAATTTTCATAGCCTTCTTCGTTTATGAGATACAGGGCGAAATAGAAAATTTTGCATTTTGGGTTATCCTTTGACTTAACGCAAAGGGAAAAATTGCTGCTTATGCAGTTTTTTACGCTGGATCCAGTGGCGTAGTCATATTTTTCATTTCAGTTGTTATTTTTTAGATATGACCCAAAGTAGTGTTTTTTTAAATGGGACGCCCTGTATATTTGTCCAGAAATTGATTTGTCCTTTTAAAAGCTTCTCAAAAATATATAATAGTATGGGTCTATTTTAATAAACAACAACAAAAATCCTAATTTTTATAATTATCATCCCAAATTTTGCAGTAGGCCATGCAAAACGATGCCGTTTTCTTTTGTTTTCTGCAAGCAAATGACATTTCCCAATTTTGTACGCATATATAAAATATAGCGCTAGTTTTTTGTATTTATTTATTGTGTAAAAATATATTTGTATTATTATGGAAGAAAACCAAACTTTCGAACATTATGAAAAGTACGATATGTTAGCTTGTTTTATATTAAGTAATAAAAATGTTGAAGCGGTTTCTGAGATGTATTTTAACAGGTAAATAGTTAATTTTTAGGTATGATGAAATACTATTGCTTAATTTTTATTTAGATATCCAGGCAACCTAATATATTCACTTTTTATCGGATAAAAAAGAATTTACTTAATCACGGATCATATATCAAACCTCGTACGAAAACATATAATAAAGAAAATCCGGAGGCTGAGGAAATTACGGTTTTGGCTAATGCAGAAGCTTACCCTACAAACTCTTGTAGGGCCAGTGAAAAGAGCATAGGGATTCCAAAAAATAGAGTTTAAGAAATTCTAAAAAAGCACAAATACCACCCATACAAATTTAGGCTCGTGCAGCACTTACAGCCAGGGGATGCAGAGCGTCGGGTAGTCTTCTGCAATTGGTTTCGAGAAAGATGTGATATAGTTAGAGATTTTGAAAGGAAGGTTATATGGTCAGACGAAACACATTTTAGTAATTCTGGTATACTCAATAGGCACAATAGTAGATTCTGGTCCCAGGAAAATCAACACCAAATATTTCCCAGAAGACAGCAGGGCAGGTTTGGTCTAAATGTGTCCTGCTTCATATTAGGAACACATATAAAATTTTATATATTTGAGGGAAATCTAACAGCCAATCGCTATATAGAAATTTTAGAGGCAGCTATGCCTGAATTACTTGACGATGTTCCTCTAGCGCAAATTAACGAAATTTATTTTCAACAGGACGGTGCTCCTGCACACAATTCTGGAATGACGAGATTATTTCTGGACAATCATTTTACCAATCAATGGATCGGAACAAATGGACCTATAAGATGGCCCCCTAGGTCCCCAGATTTGTCGATTTTAGATTTCTTTCTATGGAGATATCTGGAAAATAGAATTTACAAAGACCACTATGATAATGTTCAAGATTTAGGAAATGCAATAAGAGAAAATTTTCGCTATTTACAAAATCATCCCGTTATTTTGCTTAATTCCCTAAAACGAATACGAAAATTGCCAGAAGCATGCATAGAACAAAATGGAAATCAGTTTGAACAGTTCTTTTGATTTCCTTGGTTACTGTAGTTCTTATACGACAGTTGATTTTTGCTGAAAGGCTTGTTACATAATAATTTATTACTGTTTTGTTCTTGTGTTACATAAATCTAGGTAGGTGGTACTTTTTTGGTGTGAAATTATCAATACATATTTTGATAAATAGGTTTAATTACATATTTATTTTGATTTATTGTTAGGATGTAGATATTCTTAACGACTTTAAATAAAAGGCAGCATTGTTTTGCATGGCCTACTGCAAAATTTGGGATGATAATTATAAAAATTAGGATTTTTGTTGTTGTTTATTAAAACAGACCCATACTATTATATATTTTTGAGAAGCTTTTAAAAGGACACATCAATTTCTGGACAAATATACAGGGTGTCCCTTTTAAAAAAACACAACTTTGGGTCATATCTAAAAAATAACAACTCAAATGAAAAATATGACTACGCCACTGGATCCAGCGTAAAAAACTGCATAAGCAGCAATTTTTCTCTTTGCATTAAGTTAAATGATAACCGAGATACGAGGGGGATCCCAAAATGCAAAATTTTCTATTTCGCCATGTATCTCATAAACGAAGAAGGCTATGAAAAGTTTGTTTACGGCTTCATGAGTTTCACAAAAAATTAGCTCAGGTTCGTGAAAACCGCAAGGTTCTATCTTTAAAAATAAGCGAGATACCCTGCTTTTGCAACCAAATCCGGACACCCTGTTCATACAAAATACATAAGTAACTGGAGAAAACGTCAAACCAATAATTATTAAACTAATTTGTATTATGTAATATATACATGTCAAACTCTAAAATAAAACTTACAAACAATATACAAGTATATACAAAAAAAAACAAGACACTCAGCATAAAATATCTGGCACAGTGTAGCAGTTCATTTTAATAACAAGACTTTTTAGTTTACTTTTAAAAATTCTTAAAGTAGCAACTTGTTTTCCATCATTACTTAGTCTATTACAAATTTTGCAACCATTATAGGCTATGTTTTTTTTGAAAAAACGTTGTCTTATGAAAAGCAAGGAATAATAATTCTTTATTTCTAATTATGTAAAGTGCGGTTTGATTGGAAGAGGTCCTTATTCTGATAAACAAATATACAAATTTTTAAGATGTAAATTCCTGTAACAGTTCAATTTGTATATTTCTCGAAATATTCTCGGCAAGAGTCTCTGTAAGAAAGTCCAAATATAATTCGAATTGCATACTTCTGCACCACAAAAACACTCTTTGTACGTCCGAACCTGCTGAACTGTGTATGTTTGCATAATATATCGATAAAAGAACATTTTGACTGCAGTAATTAGATAAAGCTTTTAGTGCATAGAAATTCTGCCTTAGGTTAACTGAGAGGTTTTCAGTGTGATTCAGCCATCGTAAGTTTTCGTCAAAATTTCGTAGAGCAATGGCCCAAGAACCGAGCCCTGTGGCACTCCTTGCTCTATTAGTAAAGAATTACTTTTAGCCCCGTTAACTAGAACATATTGCATACGTCTATTTAGGTAAGACCTCAGTAGCTCCCCTGCCTGTTCTCTAATCCCATATCTTTCTAGTTTATACAAGAGAATGTTGTGGTTAACCGTGTCAAAAGCACGAGAAAAATCCACAAACAGGCCTGACACATAAAGATTCTTATCAACAGCATTAACTATTGTCATCTGAAATTCATTCTCTAGCACTTTCCATACTACGTGATTCCATATAACCGTGCTGAGAGTCACTCAGTAGATTATTTTTATTCATATATTTTAATAACTAACTTTTAATATTCACTTCAAAAAGTTTGGATATATTAGATAACAGGCTAATCGGTCTATAACTTGAATAGTAATTTTTATCCCCCTTTTTATAAAGAGGTACGACAGTGGCCAACTTTAACTGTTCCGGAAAAATCGCAAACTCAACAGAGATATTTATAAGATAAGTTAACACTTTGCACAAAATAAATTTACATTTTTATAGCAAATTATTGAATACACCATCATGCCTTGAAGCATTAAAATTCTTGAGATTAGTGATAAAATTTAAAATATCATTTTCACATACAGGTAATAAAAATACTTACAAGATGGCAGACATACTTATTGGTAAATTAGTAAAGTTAAAATTATCTGGCATCACTTTCTTTGGAACCAATTCGCCGTTATTAACAATCCTAATTTCATTTTTGGATTGATGTTTTTTTTTGTAAAGTCTTAATCAATTGCCACATAGCTTCTGATTTATTGTTTAAATTTTGAATATGATTGTCATTTTGTTTTATATAAACTAGTTTTAATTTTTTTTATAAATATTATTAAGAAGTTTGGTGATATCCTTATATATTTCATCTTGTTTTAATTAATAGGTATACAGTGTCACTTTATCTTTTCGGCGAAGTAGCTCCGGTGTAGGACTAATATTTTTTCAGCCCCTATTTTTGCTGAAAATATTAATTTTGACTAAAGGAAAGCACAATTCATAATTAAAAAATAACTGTCTAGCAAAGGCCTCAAATGCAGTGGATTGCTTTTAATTTTTCCTACAAAATGTGTAGAGTTCATAATATTTGAGTTATTCTTCCTTTAAAATTATTAATTATTTCCTGTAAAATTATTAAAAATATTATTATTATGAATGATGTTTACCTACTTTGTAAGTGATGGATCCCATTGCACTGGCTGACAGGTCAATGTATTATGTCCCTTATTTTTATAGATAAAAGGTTGAGGTTTTCGCGACAGTGTGCTACTTTTTCGTACAACTAAAGATGCTCTTAACAAAATTTTCATAGCACTATTCGTTTTTAAGATACAGGGCTAAATTGAAAAAGTTGCAGAGGCACCCCTCGTATCTCAACTATCAGATAACTTATCGAAAATGAGAAAACTGTTTCTTATATAACTTTTCCCGTAGAACTCAATTCTGGAATTCGGAAACACGCATATAAATGACAATTTTCTGAAATTAAATGCATAATTTAACAGTAGGCCATGAATAACAATAAACAATTGAAAGATAGTATAGATAGAGATAGATATTTGAGATACTTGGTGTTAACGTCTTGTTCACCTCTGTTGTCAGGTTGCATATGTTTATAGGGTTGGTTATGCATCTTTCGTTCTTCCATATACAGTGTGTCCCAGATTCGCTTCTGTATACAGGGATCTCGGCAACTATTATACCTGCAGCAAAGGTTAAATGGGGAAAGTTTTAGAGGAAACTTAATTCATTCGATATCCGGCTTCAGATTTACGATCGATCAATTGTTTTTGGAAATATCAGGGAAATACCGAAAATGGCGGATTTCGTTTTTGGCCAGTATATCCAGAACGGTAAATTTGACAGCTGCCAAAATGTGACATTATTCGGACACATTTGTAAGACAAATAAGATGACGTATACAACACGTCTTCATTGTTTTTTGTTAACCCGCAACCCGCCTCAACTTTCATTTTTATTCTGGCCGCCATATTGGATTTTTCGATTTCAGGAAAGAGTCTAAAATTTCCAGTCTAGTGATATCTCACAAGTGCATTAAAGATTTTAGTATCATCGAAATATTACACTTTATAAAGTTAGGTTTCAGTTTTTTCTAAGGAGGCCATGATTTAAAATAATGTTAGCTCTCAATGCTTTTCTAAGAAGGCCATGATTTATCTGCAACAAAATTGGATTTTGACTTTGACGTTAAGTTAAATAGTCGAAAGTATCAAAGCTGTGTTTTAATAAGTAGTAGGTACGCTTTTATCCCAATAAAATCGTAAATCTGACACATAAATTGTCAAAACCTATAGAAAATGGCCGGCATTCCGTATTCAAATGAAGAAAAGGTTGACATGTTAGCTCTGTACTTTCAATCATACAGAAACGCCGATGTTACCTCAGCAAGGTATTTGGAGATGTACCCCGAACGACGGCAGCCTCATAAAACCCAATTCAGGAAAATCGTAGTTAATTTAATTAACCCTGGTGCCTTCGAACGACCTAGAAGCGGATACAATAGTAACAATGAAAATCGAGACAGAAACGTTTTACAAGCTATCAACGAAAACCTTAGTGCATCGGTAAGAACTGTAGAACAGGAAACTAATATGCCAAAATCAACAGTACCGAGAGTTTTAAAAAAGAATAAGTACCATCCATACAAACCCATAATAGTACAAGGACTTAAGGAAACTGATTTTTCAAGACGTTTTGTGACTGGTAAACTAGGAGATGAAATGAAAATCCTGATTTTGTAAATCATGTCTTGTGGTCCGATGAGAGCAGGTTCACGAATTGTGGAGTCTTTAATAAGCACAACTCTCATCATTGGGCTGTGCAAAATCCTCACGAAGTGGCGAAGAGACATCTACAGATCAGATTTGGAAGTAACGTTTGGTGTGGGATCATTGATAAGGTAATCTAACCAATCTTTTTTAAATAGGCACCAAATGATGGTCAAATAATAATCTTTTTTTTTCGTGTAGTTCTTTAATGAAACTAAAAGTATATAATCTAATAAAAAAAAAGTAAAACGTTCTACTCTAGTCAGTCAACTTACTTTTTTGATATTGTATTACATTTTTATTCAATCATTTTGTATTGTAGTTTCGAAGAACCTATAAAAATAGAACTGGGTTCTATAAATTTATTAACACTTTATCTAAATTTTCTGCAGATTTAGCTAATTCTCTAAAATTATTTTGATTGTCTGAATTTAATGATTTATTATTACCCGGGAAGCCTAGTTCTTGCGTTATGAAAAAAATACCATATTAATCAAATGTCGAATTATTTTTCGATTTTCATTATGATTTATAGAAAGGCGTTCAGCTGTATTTCCGAATAATTTAAATTTTAAAGAGCAAGGGATTTGTTCTTTTGATATTTTCTGTTTTATTAAGGCACGGTGTACTTCTTTAAGATTATTATATCACTGAAATAAATTGATTTTGTATTTCCGAAATTAATATGCAATACCAACAAAATAATTTATTACGGCTATTACTTCCCGCTAATCAAATATGTTTTTCTTTTTCATAATAAAGCTGAACAGGTTTCAACTTCATTCATTACGGGATGTTTCGATAATTATTATTGGAAAGAAAATATCTACTTTTTAATAAAGATAATTTTCCCTTTATAATTTATAGTTTCTAGTACCACCCGGCCGACCCTGCCGCCCTTGACTGTTGGGCACCTATTTATAAATTATTAATCATTTCAGGAAATCTACTTATTGGACCATTTTTGTTTGACTACAACCTAAACGGGCAGAGGTATCTAGAGCTTTTGCGAAACCAGGTTATACCAGCCTTACGACCTATTCTAACGGAAGATGAATTAAGAAGAACTTGGTTTCAACAAGACGGATGTCCGGCTCACAGTACCATTTAGGTCAGGAACTTCTTAAGAGAGCAGTTTGACGAAAGAATAATTTCTTTAAATGGTCCAATTTCTTGGCCTCCTAGATCCCCTGACCTGTCGCCCTTGGATTTCTACCTCTCGGGTCACACGAAGAATGAAATCTATGAATTTGATCCCCCGTGACCATAGAAATCCTGAGACAAAGAGTTCTGGACACATTTAGAAATATTAACCGAAATATACTTACCAGGGTTATACGAAAAACAGTCACCAATGGTCAAAAATGTCTCGATGCAAATGGACGTCATTTTGCAGATTTGTAAATTAATGTTACCCACTTACAAAGTAGTTAAAGCTCATTTAGATTTTTTAAGTCGTTATTTACGTTCATGTTGTATTGAAAATTCAATGCGTTCAATACATTACTTACTTATTAATGTAATCTTGTGACAAATAAATCATGGCCTCCTTTAAAAACATTGAAACCTAATTTACGAAGTGTGATATTTTGATGACACTAAAATCTTTAATGCACTTGTGAGATATCACTAGACTGGAAATTTTAGGCCCTTTCCAAAAATCGAAAAATCCAATATGGCGGTCATAAGAAAAATGAAAGTTGAGGCGGATTGCGGGTTAACAAAAAACAATGAAGACGTGTCGTATACGCCATCTTATTTGTCTTAAAAATGTGTCCGAATTAATGTCACATTTTGACAGCTGTCAAATTTACCGTTCTGGATATACTGGCGAAAAACGAAATCCGCCATTTTCGGTTTTTCGTCGATATTTCCCAAACTTATTAATCGATCGTAAATCTGAAGCCAGATATCGAATGCAATAAGTTTCCTTTAAAACTTTCTCCATTTAACGTTTGCTGTAGGTATAATAGGAGCCGAGATCCCTATATTGAGAAGCGAATCTGGGACACACTGTATACAAGATTGCAATAAAAAGAAAACTATTTTTGGGTATTTCTCCACAGTTACAAAATAAAACTAAAATATGATCAAAAAAAAACTATCTATTTAGCTTGGAAGTTGAATATGCAATCTTTTGCTCTGGGTCCACTATTAAGGTACCCGAGGAATAACACTGAAAAATATCTATTTTTCTGGACATTTCGGGGAAAAATCCACCTCCGTCTTCAGCAAAATTAGAAATAAAAAACTAAAAGCAGAATATTGCTTATGTTATGTATCAGAAATATAACCAGAATGGCTAATCTCTGACAGAAAGAATAGAACAAATATGGCATATGGGCATCAGATTCGAATAAAAATTGGTATCACCTGCTAGAAAACAAATCCCATGTATCTAAATTTAGGGTATGCTTAGGACCTTAAAATAAAGGTATCCTGTTTGGTCGGAATTTTTTCGATGTTTTGGCCTTTTTGCAACTAATTGTATTAGGATACATGGAAGTCGCCCTTATGAATAGGGGGTATTAGTATTATCAGGAAAATGAATACTAATAATAATGATGAAAGATAATAAAAAATAATTTCTAGGTAACGTGCAATGCACATTTAATGTTATAGTGAGTACGAACTAAACCCAACATAAAATTGTTTACTTTATTATTATTTTACCAATCTGCGCAAAAAATCACAACATATAATATGCTTACAATAAAAATAGCAAACAACAATTTCCGCATAATTTAGTATTAATAGCGATGGAACTCCATATTTTTTAAATACTGACCGTATCTCTCAGCTAAAAATACCAAACCTTGAGCTTCGCTTTTGTGCTTGTGCCGGACTAAACAAAGGCCGATGAATTTCTAGGTTTAGAAGCTTATACCCGCAGAGTTCTTGTGGGTAATTTTATTTATTTGTTTTCAATTTATTTTTATATGATAATTATGAGAAAAAAATTGAACGCAATAACTCTGAGGCTTCGACTCACCCAACCACTCCTTGGTCTTCTGCAACCCCACCTGATGAGCCTCGACACGCTGGAATTTTTCGATGCTCTGTAAGAAACGTAAAGACACGTTTCTTACAGAGGATAGAGTCCCCAGTTTGGCCACCAAATGGATTTATTTAGCACTCATTTTCTTTTCTTTAGTTAGTATGTTGGTGTCTGCCAGAGCAGTCTATAGCTTGTCCAACTAAAGAACAATGTCAGATTCGTTGGTTTGCAACCTAATAGCAATGTAGTTCCAATAAATGCAACAATTCTCATTTTTTAAAACAGCTCCGATTTCCTTTTTTAGAACAGATCTTGCATGGACAAGGTGTGATGACAGAACGTGCATTTGAGTCTAGAAATGCTCCCAACAGGCCCTACAAAACATAAGTAATAAATAATAATTTTTCAAAAAAATCTATTTTTTCTATGTGGCAAGATCTATAATAAAATTTCTTTAAAATTAAGGGTATAACCAACTAATATATTAAAATATGAGCTAAAAGAATGTCTTTTTGGAACAGCATACTACACCTTAGATGAATTTTTATAATTATAATTCTCAATAAAACTGATAATTTAGGAACTCTGTATATTTGTCTTCTTCTATTTTTTGTTAAAAAACATTTTTTTTCAGTAGTTTAAAATAGATATTTTAGTTTTCCGGTGGCGTTTCTGTTCAGGATTCTCTTAAAACCGGCCCTTTTGAACTTTTAGATCTGCCTACTTATCTAGACCAAACTCCATTCAAATATCCCAAATGTATTCTTGCACTAGAGCTTAAGATCCTCCATGTTAAATAGATGTGTAACCTTCTGAGTGCGATTTCCAATAGATTCGCACACATAACCACTGATCTTATGGAAATACACCAAGATACCAAAGAGACTAAGAGAAATACACCTTTTCTGATAGTAACTGGTGCTGTATGTAATAAGTATATTGGATCCCTATATGATAGAGAATCTTGATTTCCAAAGTAGCATAAGCTACGTAATTCAAGGCAGTATTGAATTTGCCACTGCAGTAGAAGATGCAACAGCAAAGCATATGATGTAGAGTCAAAAGCTTTTTTGTAGTCGATCCAAGCCATCTCGTTGCTGCAGCTTCAGCCACATTCAATATTAGTGAGTATAAAATCCGCGTAAAATGATGTAACAGGTGTTAATTCATGTGATGCCCGATCTTTTTTAGGTTCTTCGAGATGGCCTTTTTCTCCATTGGGATTCTCTCTTCAATTATCCACCAAGGAATGGAATGACCCAAATTAAACAAGTTGCTGAATATTTTCGCAAAATGATTATGAATGCTGGGAAATGTCTTCTACCAGAAATCGTTGATGCCGTTCGTTCCTAGGGAAGCATAGTTTTTAATAACAAACATAGAAAAAGACTCCAAGTCTCGGTCTCATTAAATTATAATTTTACAATTCACAACAAACATGACACGTGTTTCGCCCTTTCGAGCATCATCAGACCTACAAACAACAGAGAGAACCTTAGTAAATAATCACACTCACAAATCCTAAAACAATAACTTACAAATAGAATAAAACACACTAAAGCACAACAAAACAAACAACTACTTATACATATTTGATGGACATTAAAATGAGGTTAAGTCTCACGTGAATAAACAAAATAAAATATTAAAAAAAGTATTAAAAAAGATTCATGTCTCTAGACGGGATCGAACCCAGACCACCCGAGTGAGACACCGAAGCAACCACCCACAGGCACCAGGACTAGTCGAAGAAAAGAACCAAAAACTCTCACTCTATGAATTAGTGAATGAAATGAAGGTTGCCTACAATTATTATTACATTAAATTGTTAAATATTAGGGTTGGTTCAAAATTAAAAACATCGTTAACGCAAGTGAGAATGGGACTTTTTATAGCTTTGGTTATTTCCATTTTTTCTAGAAGGTCAAGCTTTTTCCCCTTCGGACATTCATGTAAAACATCAACGTCAGAAATGGAAAATTCATGACCTGACTCCAACAAATGATTGGCAAAGGCCGAAACAGTCTCAGTTACATCCGTATTTCTGAATTTGTTGACAAGGCTTAAATGTTCTCTCACCCTTGTGGAAATTTTTCGACCTGTTTGTCCCACATAGGTCGTGGAACATTCACTACAATTTAGTGCATAAACCCCAGATCTGGACAATTTATCGGTTGTGTCCTTTGTCCTTACTAAATGTCTCTTGAGAGTATTTACTGTTTTGAATGAAATATTGACATTTTTAATATTTTTAAAAAATTTTGCCAATTGGAGAGAAATACTTCCGAAAAAAGTAATGCACTTGAAAAAATTTGTCTCATCGCTAAGTTTTGAATTTATGACAGTATAGGACATTTTGTACTTGTTTATAAATTTGTAATATAATTTGGTGATGGACTCCAAAGGAAAACCGTTATTCATAGCAATCTGCATTATAATATCACGCTCCTTAGTAAACGCTTCCCTTGACAGTGGTGAATTACACAACCGATAGAAAAAGTAGTTGAACGCGGCAAATTTATGTGTGTAAGGAGAGTTTGAAGCATACTGAATAACATTATCCGTGGACGATGTTTTCCGGTAAACCTCAAACTCTATCCTACTGTGTTTCCGAGATAGTAAAAGGTCAAGAAAGGGTAGCTTTCCTTCATCTTCCATTTCCAATGTAAACTCAATTTTAGGATGCAAGGAGTTAACGAATTGTAAAAACTTGTAAAACTAGTTTTTTATCTCCTCCATGCTTTATTTGAGAACAGTCGAATCGAAAGTATTTAAAGGAAGGTCTATCTTCTGAAACAGGGAATAACAGAAAGACAGTGAAAACGATGGAAATGGATGTACTAAGGAGATCAACACAAACATTAAAAAGAAACCGAGTAAGAAATGATTATATTAAACGCCAAATGGGAATTGAATGGGACAAATCATCTATAATGACACGAGTAAAAGAGAAAAGCTCTCACCAGAGGATACTCAGAATAGAAAGAGGAGGAGAATAAGCGTCGGGCAACGTCGAAAGATGTACTAAACATATATATATATATATATATATATATATATATATATATATATATATATATATATATATATTGTACATTTGTACCACGGTTAGTGGATGCTTTATTATAGCTAAAGATCAATGACAAGGCGAGAGTACTTGATGAGGAACAGATGAGTTTCCTTTCTGCTTCTCGCTTTTTTCTTTAGAGTTTTGTGTACAAGTTTCTGTGAGTATATACGATCTAATTTACTCTGTTTAATAGTTGCCAACTTAGAACAATTTAAAGTGTGATGCTTGAAACGTAAATTATTGTTTTGTTTATTTTGTACATATTGTATCTCTTGCCTTCCTAACAGAATTTTTTGTTGGCACAAGCCTAGTTAGTGTTAAATATACAGCCTTGATAAATGCATCAATATCTGCGAACTCTGAAAGTTCCTCATAGCACCATATCCACTCTCTTAAGGTCTTGTGGCTTTTGATATTAGTGGCCACATTTTTTATCTCGTCCTATCATCGTTGATAAATTCAGGAATGATCCGATTTTCACCACGGTGCTCTACTGCAGTTTTTTTCACTGGTTCGTTCTTCTTTGGTGTCCTCACATACCCAGATCATCGAAAATAGCTCACATAAATCTTAAGTTTCTGTTTTGTAACGTGTGGGTGGTCTTCAGACTAGATATGATGCATCAATCGGCTCACTAGCCTCATATGCATCCAGCGGATCACCTCTAAGTCTATCCATCTGCGAAAATATCCGTGTGCATGGCCAGGTTCAAGCTCACTGTCTATAACGTCTTGAAATACGTTTAGCCAAGTGCCGCAACAGGTTCAGCATCTTAGTACCGAGACTACACCGCCACTACGATCAAACATTACCATTCTTATTATTATTATTATTATTGAAATTGATAATCAACAATGTTGGGTTCCAAGCTCATCCAGGATATATGCATCAAAAGAAGTTGGCTGGTTTCTATTAGTTCTGTGTTGCTCACTATGTGGCAAATACTGAGCAGGGCTGCCTTCTGGATGTCGATAAAGATGTTAGTATGCAGTCCTATAATTATCAGGTTTTATTGTAGTGTTTTTGCAACTAGTCCAGTTGATGATACGATGAACGGTATCACATGAACCTTATTCAGTCGCCACATCTGCTGTATCCCGATGAGCAGCTCCGCATATTTGGCCTTTTTGTTTGGATATTTATCCAACATGTTGTTATTGTTGGGTACAGCCACATCTACCAAATAAGCTATCCCTGTTTCCTTATTTAACAGTACCACATCAGGCCAATTATTCGTCACCCGTCTGTCGGTGATAATTGACCGAATTTGAAGGCAAAAGTGTTCAGGAGCCCGTATTTATTGCCAAGCCTCTGGTGTATGATGTTACACACCTGGTTATGTCGCTGGAGGTAGCCGTGTGTACTAGGTAAGTGCAGCCAGATGTTATATGCTGTATAATCTCTGATCCCTCGCTACATGTTTTACATATATCAAATTCAACGGACCGGTCTTTGATGACGTGTGATTTAGTGTGTTAATAACTTAGTCCTGTATTGCCGTTACAAATCCTCCTGTCTCTGTGAATAGTTATCCATCCTTCAGCCACCTGGTGGATGCTTCCTTGTCTATGTGTGACTGATTCAAGTCATTGTGATGGCGGCCGTGCACTGCCATTTGAGCCCACTGTTCCTGTTTGTCGGGGTCTGAAAGTGACTTTGGGATAATGTTACACACACACTTACGAAATTGAGTGAAGAGTACGAGTTGTCACTTAGGGTCACTATGCGGTGGAGGCTGGATGTTTGTGCCTTGTTGGTGAAGAAATCTCTCAATTTTTGCAGCTGTCGGGTGGGCAAATTGGTCATGTCTACAAGCGATCTTCTACCTTCTCTTCGTGGAAAGGCTACTTTACTACTAAGGAGAGCTATTGACCTTGGGTGGTGTGACTTGTACTTGATCATTAGGCCAGTAGTTCATTGTGGTCCCTCTAGCTTCATGTTAGTCCATTTCAAAATTCCAAAACTGTTGGTCAGCTCAAGTACAGCATAGCTGTTAATTGCTGTACTGTTATTATTGTTGTTGTTGTTTCTCATCCTTGATGTATCACAGTATTCCTGTGGTTGTATTTTATACTGACGGGATTATACCAAGTCAGTATAAAAAAAGGAAAAGGAAAAAAAAAACAATTATTGTATATTAAGAAATGATCTAACTATGCTACATGTTTTCAAAATGACCGATTTCTGGATGCTCCTGTGAATGTCTGTATTAAGTCTCAATTGGTCCAAATGCGGTGTAAACGTTGTTGGGCTGAGGCCTGTTACTGATATTACGAGAGGAACAATAGTGACTCTTTCCTGTTTCCAAAGCCTATTTACTTCCATTGCCAAGTCGGTGTATTTGGCAATTTTGTCACTGTATTTTGCTTGGATGTTCTCGTCGTTGAGGACAGCCATGTCAATTAAATAAGTAATCTTTTCTTTTTTTTTTTTTTTTGGATTGAAAGGTAATATCGGGTCTGTTTGCGGGGATTGTTTTATCTGTGTGGGGGTAGTAGAGTTTGTAGTCTTCGTTTTCAAGTACGAATGTTGATGTATAATGGTAGTAAGGGTGTTCTCCATTAGTTTGTATGTTGTGGCTAATGCTTGATGAACGACCTTCGCTGCTGAGTTGTCTCGCGGTGTATTCAGTTCCGGGCATTATTAATGTTATTATTACTATTATTATTCATTTTTTTGTAACTTTATTTACCTAGTCTATAAAAAATAAAGTATGTCGTTTATTATTTTTGTTCCTAAAAAGATTTTATTCTGGGAACGGAATTTTACCGAATATTTGAACAAAATCGGATAAGTAGTTTGGTGCTATGCTACATACAGACACAGCGTACAGACCAACGGAAATGGAAGAACATGTTTTTTGCGATCTGAGCACCCTAAAATGCAAAGATCTGAGAAAATTTCTCTTACACGTGAAGTAATAACTCTGATATATTAGAACCACATTGACACTTGATATCCAGGACTTGAAACTCGTTGCCTGGAATTTTAATAACGTCAGTTCAAAGTGGAGTAACATCTGGTTGGTGTTCCTAACTCGCCCTATGACCTATGCTCATAAATCTGGATTTGGTGAAACATTTCTTGTATTCAGACAACTCGTTTTCACATGATTTGCCGAGAGATCGTAATAGAATTGACAAGCGATATCGGTCTGATAGAACAATGCTGATAAACTTTCGTCGATTTATAAAACTGGTCTTTAAATAGAACAGCAAATTTTTAATTACACGCGTTATTTTCTTTATTTTTGTCTTCATTCTTCATAAGAAAAAATGTGCCACAGGGTCTGGAAATTTTAAAAGAACAATAATCTAACGACTTTTGAATATAATATGTATTAAAAGTATATTTATATAGCTGCGGAAGAAATGAAGTACCGTTTTAGCAAAATTATCTCAAATTACTAAAATATGAAACATAAACAAACAAATTCAAAAAGGTGGCTATTCTACAAAGTATTAGGACGTTGCCTAATAAATTTTAATTATCTTATATGATAATATCTAATTTAAAATTAATTTCTGGACACCCTTTATAATTATTGCTTATTGTGTGCTACAGGGCATACTTAAGTATGCTCTCCGGTCATATGTTGGGGAGCGTAAAAGCAACTCAAAAGTGGAAATGCAAATTTTTGCAATTTATAATTCTTTTTATTTTCAATAATAAAGTGGTGGGGGAAGGTCAAACTTTTTTTTCTTTCAAACTAGAGCTATTAAATGTACCGTTATGATTCTATTAGTGGCCACTAGATGGGGTTTTTTCTTTCAATAATACGGATTTTCTCAAAAAAATCAAGTGGTATTATATGACTCTTTTGTCATAATTTAATTTAAAGTTGTAACGCAAAAATTACTTTATTGGAGAAAGTTTTTTTTTTGTTACTTTTTGGAGAGCAAATGACCAAGTTGGAGCTGGTCAAAAAGTTTTAAAGTTAGCTCGGCTAGTGTGGATTACCTCTTATTTTATTGGCCAAAATTTATATGGCGCCATCTCACAGCAAATAAAAACTACTAAAAAATATATAAACAGTTTAATAAAAATTATACTAAAAGCTATAAATAGATTTTAAAAGTTTAAGGATTTTATTAGTTTTTTTTTTGTACTCTGGTCTTTACATCTGCTGACAACTGACTACTTAACTGCCTGAACTGTGTATTAGCCTCTCCGGAACCTTTTCGCCTGTAGGCTTTGGATTGTCCCTTGGTTAGCCTCTTCTGTCTTCAGGACTTCAATGGTATCTCGGAGGACTCAACCACAGAACTGCTTGGCGTGGTAATCTGTCAGCCTCAGTGATTACATGTAAAGATGATTTAAAGTTTTAGACCAGAATAGTGACTTTCAACTTCAGAAATAATTACAAACTTTTTTTATGACAATTAAATCCTTAAAAATAACTATGTTATAGTGAAGTTAAATACCATATCAAATAGAATAAACTAAAATTTAAAATTGGTAACAAATTTTAATTTTCCTGTTACTCAAGAACAAAATCACAAAAGAAAAAGTATATCTATGCACTAAAAATCAAATCAGGTGAGAGGGATAAAATCAAAATAAATTTGAAAGTAAGAATAAAAAACAATATTTTGTACTCTAATTACAAAATATTTTAAAAAAATATAATCCATATGGCCTTAGCCAGTACAGGTAAATATCAATATAACATAGATATGAAATTAACAATAAAAATGACTTTCAGCGACCATAGATGTGGTGAGTGTTTCGATAAAATTATAAAAATATGAAAAACTAGAATAATAATTTATGGAATATTGAGGTTAAGCCTCCAAAATATTGTGTCAAACGCCTAAAAAAAAAACTTAGAGAACTCAATATTAAATTTCCTTTCGGATATTACTCAGTTTAAAAAAAAAATATGTATGAAAATGCAAGTTTAAATCATCATCTTTCAATCAAATATGAAAATATTTAGCTAAACCAACTCCTGATATTAAGGTATATCAGTGATATTGAACATATGATAAAATTCGAAAGGATTACTTACATTTTCATGGGTGAAATTTTTAAGAAATTAAAACACTCACCTAACCACTATGGCGGACCCAGCTGAAGTGGCTGTACCTTTTCGGTCAACTTGTTCACTTCTATCGTCAAAAATTGACGTTTTAATCCCGGTAAAGTACGCTGTTTTACAATTTAACATATTAAAGAAATCTTTAATTTGATTCCGATTTAAAAGTCGGTAACTGCGAAATTGTAACTAGATAATAGAGTTCTATGCCGAAAATCGACAATCTATAATTGGTACAAAAGCGTCAGTTACCAGATCGACCGAGAGATGGCGATACCCATCTTAAAATATCTTTTTAATTTATAAATGCAATCCAATTATAACGAAATGACTGTTTATTTCGTTATAAACCCCCTCAACCCGGTAAGAAAAATTTGGTAACTTGTTAGCAAATTTTTCACTAATAAGGAACCTAAAAAATTTTACAAGAGAATCAAAAAGTTAAAGTTAAATGCATAGTGTAATAAAAACTCTGTCTAATAATTGTACTATTATTAGAAAGGTAAAAATTGAAATAAATCCAATGTTAATAATACAAGAATTTTTTTTTTTTTTTTTTTTTTTAAAGAAAATTCTGAGGAAACTTTATATAGAAAGTTATACAGATATTTTAAATTTGTCACTTCTACAATGCTTAGGTAGCTAATATTTATGATTAGCGCCCGAAAACAAAATAAGTTAGCATGGTTATCCACCAGGTCAGGCCAATGCCTCCCCCCAAGAATGAAAAAAGCCTATGCCTCATTTCGCGCTAAGGCATATCTATCCCCAAAACAAAACGGGTGACACTTTCCCACAAGGTTTGATTTCCATCAATCCAAAGGACTAACTCGGTATACAAGCTTACTTTAAAAGATACACTGCAGAAATGACTCTAATCAAAAACCTAATATGCAAGAAAATATCCCAACCTTAGGTTAACTAGAAATTCGATAATCGACAAAAATAAAAAACAATTCTATGCAGACAATTTTGTGTCAATAAATATCTGAAAAATAAGAAGATACTTATAACTAATACTTAAAGATAAAACATAAGTTAGCCTACTATGAGATAACCAAGTCACGATCAGCTGATACATAGCACAGTAATGTACTCACAAGTTATAAGAAACTTCAAATATTAAAATGAGCCTAGCTAGAGTTGCGTACAACCTCATAATGCATAGGAAGACCTCGTGCTCTAGCCTTGAGCAAAGTTACAGCTAACAGATTCCTGGAACAATCACAAAAATCCAACCAATGTGTCCTAAAACTAGAGAGTCCAAATGACCAAAAAAAAAAAAATAGGATATAGCTCCACCAGGCTGAAATTAACTAAGTAATCTGATTTAAACAAAAATACTTAGCAGGTGTTCCGTAAAATGTTGCTACCAGCGACCTGTCAGAGAGATACGTAGGGAAGAATGAGCTACAGTAGTCAGCCCCCCCATAAAGGCAATCCCTATGTGAATGGAACTGTAGAAATACAGCCCATTCAAACCACCGGCAAGTAACCGACCCCCCATAAACTCACCCTAGCCGATTAAGGTACCATAAAATGGAATAAATTAAGGTTCTGGCACTTACTAGCACCCAACATTACACAGCCTGGAAAAAACAAAAAAGAGAGGCAATCAGATTACTGCCAATAGGCAAGTCTACCTTAGAGAATTTCCTATAATCCAAATTAATAAGCTCATGTTTATTAATTCAAAGTCACCATCGAGATTTTCAAACGTCAAAATCAGGTAATTGAGAAAAATCTTCTATATGAATATAGACAGAAATCAGATAAGATACACAAATTCGATAGAAAATCGAAATTGTCAAGGTACACAAATTCAATAAGAAAATCGAAATTTTCAAGATATACAAATTCAATAAGAAAATCGAAATTTTCAAGATATACAATTTCAATAAAAAATCGAAATTGTAAGATAATGGTTATATCCAGGCAAGATTTAAATTTTAGGTAAATTTTCTCAATAAAGAAAAGTCAAAGATATAGATATATACATATATATCCATCAAGTTTCACCAAGTCATCAGATAGCTATATCTAATCAAATACAAAATTTGTAGATCCATATATAAGAAGTCAAATTGTAGAAAAAATGATACGATAGAAATATCCAAAGAAAAGTCAAAAAGTTAAATGTATACACCAGTATTTTAAAAGTTGAATAACATGTCACTTTAAATTAAAGTAAGAAAATAATATGCAATAAATCCATTAAGAAAAGATAAATTAAGTAATAATAATATTGCAAAATTTGAGAAATCATTATTGGATTTTTATAAATATAAGGTAAATTAAAGATAATTTCGAACAATCATGTACTGGTCAAAAAGTACAGGATGTCCTAGAAGATATGAAGATAAGATATAAGGGTCTAAAAATGAAATAATGAAAATTATATATAAGATATAAAAAGTGACATGTACATATATGTGTGACAAGTTCTTATTTGTCATTAATATATTCTGGAATAGTTTTACACAGAATATTTTCCTTACGCTGAAGAATCCAAAATGTAAAGAAAAACGATGCGAGCCCACCACTAACCCAAAGTATCGTATTCTGCGATAAGGTGTAGGGTGCAGAAAAACGATACACCAAAATTTAGGTGTATACAAGTAGAATTATTCGGAATCACTAAATGATTCTTCGTCACTTCCACAAAAATTTTCTTTTAAGTCATTAATATGCCAGTTACCAAGGTCATTACCATCCATGTCTTTTAAGTTATAAGATACTTTTGAAATTACTTTATTTACGACACAAGGTATGTATTTAGGAGCAAATTTAGCGGTATAATCATTAGGTGCATTAGATAATGTAAAATTCTTTTTCCACAATTTATCACCGACTCTAAAAGAAATATCTCTTTTTCTAAGATTATAATGTTTAGTATTTTTCTGATGATAACTTTTAATTTTATTTTGAATGTTAGAGAAAAGAGTAGGTAATTCTTGCAAGTCTTTGACATACTGGTCTTTATTAGATACTGAGGGTAAATTATTGTTTTCTTTAGGAATTTTACCATAATAAGAACCAGAAACAGGAACATTTCTACCAAATGTCAAAAATGCTGGAGAGTAACCCGTGACCTCATGTACAGCTGTTCTAATGGCTTGGCCAATTTTATATATACATGTATCCCAATCTTTATGATTTTCATGAATGTAACTACGTATACAGCGTACAATATCACGGTTTACTCTTTCAGTGTGATTAGCTTGCGGATGATATCTAAGATTATAAAATATTTTTTGAACATCATAATTATTTAAAAACTGTTTAAATTCTTTGCTGATAAATTGTGGACCATTGTCGCAAGCAAAAATTTGAGGAACACCAAAAACAAGAAAAATTTGATTTTCGATAAATTTAATAATACTCTTTGAAGTAGCATTAGACATGGGATGGACAAAAACAAATTTAGTAAACCAATCTACCATAACTAAAACATAGCGATTACCTTGTTTAGATCTGACATAAGGACCCAAGAGATCTGCTGAAAGCATTTGAAATGGAAAATTTACATTTCTGCAATCACCCATGAGGCCTGGTGTTGCTTTATTAGGAGCTTTATTAGCTTGACAGACTGTACATCTACGTACATATCGATAAACATCCTTACGAAGTCCTGGCCAGTAATATAAAGATAAAATACGAGATAAAGTTTTAGATATTCCAAAATGTCCAGAACATTCATCGTCATGATTCAGTTTAAGAATTTCTTTACGATTCATAGTAGGTATGACTATTTTCCATTCATTAAGATTACTAGATATTCCATAAGAATTAAATATATGTTTATACAGGAGATTATCCTGAACACAAAATGTAGGAAACAAGTTAGGATTTTTAGAAACTTTAGAAACCATATCAGTATACCATTTATCAGGAATCAAGGTAGCTACGTCAAAAACAGAAATATCAGAATCACTTTCATGAGGAAGAGATCGAGATAGAGCATCAGCGACAACATTTAGAGAACCTTTTCGATGTACCACTTTGAAATCAAATTGAGATAATTTTAATGCCCACCTGGCCAATTTCCCAGTAGGATTCGAGATATTATGAAGCCAAATTAATGCTGAGTGATCTGTGTAGACTGTGAAAGTTGTACCCTCTACATAACTTCTAAATTGTTCAATGCCAAAGATTAAGGCAAGCATTTCTTTTTCAGAAACAGAATATTTACGTTGGCATTTATTCAGGGTTTTACTAGCATATGCTATAGGGTGTTCGAAACCGTCTGGTTCTTGAAAAAGAACGGCACCCATGCCAGTATCGCTTGCATCTGTCTGAATGAAAAAAGGTTTAGAGAAGTCAGGGCTAGTCAAAACAGGAGCATTTGTAAGCCTATACTTAATCTCAAGGAAAGCTTTATCAGCTTCAGAAGTCCATGAAATAGATTGACCCTTTTTCCGGCCCTTTAAAAGATCTGTGATAGGAGAAGAAATAGAAGAAAAGTCCTTAATAAACCTTCGGTACCAACCGACTAATCCAATAAGCCTTTTAATTTCAGTTGTATTTTTAGGGACAGGGTAATTTTGAATAGCTGAAATTTTTTCTTCATCAGTGTGCAATCCGTTTTTATCAACAACATAACCTAAATAATTTAAAGATGGTCTACAAAATTTACATTTTTCAAGATTTATTGTTAAGTTAGCATACTTTAAACGATCAAAAACTTGTTTTAAAATTTTTAAATGTAATTCGAAAGTTGGAGTACTTATTATTACATCATCCAAATAAACAAAACAATAAGGTTCCAAAGCTGGACCTAAAATAATATCCATTGCACGCTGCATAGTAGCTGCACTATTAATCAAGCCAAAAGGCATTACTTTATATTCGAAAAGACCAAGACCCTGTACTGCGAATGCTGTTTTTGGTCTAGAAGATGGATCAAGAGGTATTTGATGAAAAGCTTTACGTAAATCTAGTGAAGACAAATATTTTGCATCTCGTAGTTTAGAAAGTATTGTATCAATTCTTGGCATTGGATAGGAGTCTTTAATACTGACTAGGTTAATTTTTCTTGCGTCGTATACTACTCTGTATTCCCCTGACTTTTTATCAACTATCCAAAGAGGACTACACCAAGGAGAATTAGAAGGTTGTATTATATTTAATTTTAACATCTCATCAACTTCTTTTCTAAGATGTTCTTGCATTTTTGGAGAAAGTGGATATTGTCTTTGCCTGATGGGCTTAGCATCACCAGTGTCAATTGAATGAGAAATGACATGTGTTAGTCCTAATCTATCAGATGAGTCTATGCTCTTAAACATATCAATTACAATATTTAATTCATTTCGTTGTTCTAAAGTCAAATCATTTAAATCCAATATTGAATTAATTGTGTTACATTCAACCACCTTGCAATCATAAGATGAGTTATAGAAATCAGCTTTTATTTTAAACATTTGTAAAAAGTCGACACCCAAAATTAATTCATGTATAACACTCGGTATAATAAGAACTTTAATTTCATGTAAAATATTATTTAAATTTATAGGTAAATTAACATATCCCAGATAATCTTGTATTTTTCCATCTGCAGTTGAAACATTTAAAATTGTGTCATAATGAATTTTAAGATTTAATTTTTGTAAGAGAGAAAAACCACCAGAACCAAGAATACAATTATTTGAACCAGTGTCTACCAATGCCAATATATCGATATTATCTACAGAAATTTTTAAGTAAGGCCTAGAATCATTTTCTTTTTTTGAAAATATAGGAGATATAAAACTTTGAGAATTTTTAAGAGAAAAGAAATTTTTTATATAATTCAGCCATTCTGACCATTCCTCATTTGAAGTTTTAAAAGTTATTGGTTTTCTGAATTCTGTGTGTTGCTTTGTGTTAGATGATGTGACTCTGAAGGGATTTGATTTGTCGAATTGGTGACGGCATGTACTTGAGACGTGTCGCCACCTCGCTTGAAGTTTTTTGAACAATTACATTTAGATTTTATAACACCTTTTTTTCCACATCCATAGCAAAACAAATTTTTTGGAAAACGACAGTCGGTATAGCTATGACCATTTCTATCACAATTCCAACATACTTTAATTTTATTAAAAGTAGATACATTACTGTTTTTAGAAAATCTATTTTGACCATTATTAAAATTGTTTTTTGAACCATTAAAGGAACTACCATGTGATAAATTACTTTGACTGTTCGATACATTTTTATTTTTTGAATTATCAAAAGAACTACTTTGTGCAAAATTTTTGTGATCCTGTGGTTTATAGTTTAATTCCGGTTCCAATAAATTACTATCATTAGAAGGAGGTGCTTTATATCTATCAGACCAAGACCTAGATTCTTCGAGTTTTTTGCATAAGTTAGAAAGTTCAGAAATAGTATTAATATCAAGTAAAGCTAATTGGTTAATATAAAATGGCAAAAGATTCCTACGTATCTGATCAACTCTTGATTTTTCAGAAGGTAAATTGGATAATTTATGATAAAGACATTCCATGGAAGAAATATACAAAGTTATTCTCTCATCATTACCCATGGTACGGTTTTGTATTTCAGTAAGCAAATCCTGTTCATAGAAATATGGTAAAAAATCAGATTTTAATTTAATTACAACTTCATCCCAATTTGAAAAATTATGCCTATTTGTAGAAAACCAAGTCCATGCGGGACCTTTAAAAATATCACAAGCTGATAAAAACAAATCTTGTTTTGTAACATTACGACTTATTCTAAGTTCTTCAATTTTTTCTAAAAATGATATGACAGATTCATTATTTGTGGAGCCATCGAAACTGACATTCCACTTATAAGGAGGTATTGATTTTCTATTATTATTATGTACTGAAGGTACAGAAGGAATTGTCATATTAGGAATAGTTTCGGTAGGTGTAGAAGTACTGGCATGATTTTCCAAACTATCCAATTTAAATGCAAAGTCACCCTCAAGAGTAAGAATTTTAGTCATTAGAGATTGCTTATCTGAAATTTGTTGTTGATCAATAGGTAAGAGTCTTTGGACTCTGTTAGATAAATGAGTTAACCTATCTTCTATTCTTTTTTTTTCGATCGAAGAAGCAGTAAATTTAGTTACCAAACTAAACAAATCATTAAAAGTCTCATAAGCCCCTTTCAGATCGACTACAAATGGTTTACTATTAGACGGTTCAATAAAACTTCTATTTGAGGATTCTTGTTTAAGACAACCCCTTAAGATTTTTCTTTTTTCCTCTACTGACAATTGAGCAGCGTTCTCAACTTGACGTAGATCTAATTCATAAGTTAATTCATTAGTTTTAAGATTATTTACATCCATTTTGGTATATATCAGAGGTAAGATAAAATAATGCAGATATAGATATAGTTAAAAAGAAATAATAGTTTCAAGTAAATATGTATGTTAAAAATCAAGGAATAAAAAAAAATAACGATATAATATATTATAGACCAATAAGAAAAAAAAATAAAAAATATAATGACCAGAATTTTTTTTTTTTTTTTTTTTGAAAATCTTGAGTATCAGTTTACAAAAATTATTTACTGTGAGAAAATGACCAACAAAATAAAGTTTCATTAAGCACACCACTTAAAAACACATTGGGCGTCAATTTGTAACGCAAAAATTACTTTATTGGAGAAAGTTTTTTTTTGTTACTTTTTGGAGAGCAAATGACCAAGTTGGAGCTGGTCAAAAAGTTTTAAAGTTAGCTCGGCTAGTGTGGATTACCTCTTATTTTATTGGCCAAAATTTATATGGCGCCATCTCACAGCAAATAAAAACTACTAAAAAACATATAAACAGTTTAATAAAAATTATACTAAAAGCTATAAATAGATTTTAAAAGTTTAAGGATTTTATTAGTTTTTTTTTTTGTACTCTGGTCTTTACATCTGCTGACAACTGACTACTTAACTGCCTGAACTGTGTATTAGCCTCTCCGGAACCTTTTCGCCTGTAGGCTTTGGATTGTCCCTTGGTTAGCCTCTTCTGTCTTCAGGACTTCAATGGTATCTCGGAGGACTCAACCACAGAACTGCTTGGCGTGGTAATCTGTCAGCCTCAGTGATTACATGTAAAGATGATTTAAAGTTTTAGACCAGAATAGTGACTTTCAACTTCAGAAATAATTACAAACTTTTTTTATGACAATTAAATCCTTAAAAATAACTATGTTATAGTGAAGTTAAATACCATATCAAATAGAATAAACTAAAATTTAAAATTGGTAACAAATTTTAATTTTCCTGTTACTCAAGAACAAAATCACAAAAGAAAAAGTATATCTATGCACTAAAAATCAAATCAGGTGAGAGGGATAAAATCAAAATAAATTTGAAAGTAAGAATAAAAAACAATATTTTGTACTCTAATTACAAAATATTTTAAAAAAATATAATCCATATGGCCTTAGCCAGTACAGGTAAATATCAATATAACATAGATATGAAATTAACAATAAAAATGACTTTCAGCGACCATAGATGTGGTGAGTGTTTCGATAAAATTATAAAAATATGAAAAACTAGAATAATAATTTATGGAATATTGAGGTTAAGCCTCCAAAATATTGTGGCAAACGCCTAAAAAAAACTTAGAGAACTCAATATTAAATTTCCTTTCGGATATTACTCAGTTTAAAAAAAAAATATGTATGAAAATGCAAGTTTAAATCATCATCTTTCAATCAAATATGAAAATATTTAGCTAAACCAACTCCTGATATTAAGGTATATCAGTGATATTGAACATATGATAAAATTCGAAAGGATTACTTACATTTTCATGGGTGAAATTTTTAAGAAATTAAAACACTCACCTAACTATGGCGGACCCAGCTGAAGTGGCTGTACCTTTTCGGTCAACTTGTTCACTTCTATCGTCAAAAATTGACGTTTTAATCCCGGTAAAGTACGCTGTTTTACAATTTAACATATTAAAGAAATCTTTAATTTGATTCCGATTTAAAAGTCGGTAACTGCGAAATTATAACTAGATAATAGAGTTCTATGCCGAAAATCGACAATCTATAATTGGTACAAAAGCGTCAGTTACCAGATCGACCGAGAGATGGCGATACCCATCTTAAAATATCTTTTTAATTTATAAATGCAATCCAATTATAACGAAATGACTGTTTATTTCGTTATAAGGTTATAAAGAAATCGAATAGTGAGATAAAAAATCCATCCATATTTAAATTAAAAAAGTTGTTGATGGTCGCCCGAATCCGAAACGTCGGATTGAAAAACTAACCTCACCAATTTGTAGAGGAGAAAAATTGACAATAATGAGGTCAAAATTATTTTCATCTGTCATTTCAACTAAGCCTACAACTGTAGAAAAACCATAAAAGTTATTTTTTGTTTTGTTTTTAGTTTTTCTAAAATCGTAGGCTTAGTTGAAATGACACGTGAAAATATTTTTCACTTCATCATTGTCACTTTTTCTCCTCTACCAATTGGTGAGGTTAGCTCTCAATCCGACGTTTCGGATTCGGGCTACCATCGACAGGTTTTTTATTTCATTATTCGATATCTTTTATAACCTTAAATTAAATTATGACAAAAAGTCATATCAGTCATTTCAACTAAGCCT
Organism: Kuschelorhynchus macadamiae; assembly: GCA_030620095.1. Taxonomy (NCBI): domain Eukaryota; kingdom Metazoa; phylum Arthropoda; class Insecta; order Coleoptera; family Curculionidae; genus Kuschelorhynchus; species Kuschelorhynchus macadamiae. Next base: position 511,239 of record JAUTXW010003409.1, on the reverse strand, counting down.
ACAGTTATAGAAAAATCATAAAAGTTATTTTTTGCCATTTTTTTTACTTTTTCTAAATATGAAAGCTTAGTTGAGATGACAGGTGAAAATATTTTTCTCTTCATCATTGTCACTTTATCTCCTCTACAAATTGGTAAGGTTAGCTTTTCGATCCGACGTTTCGGAATCGGACGACCATCAACAACTTTTTTAATTTAAATACGGACCTGGATTTTTTATTTCACTATGCGATATCTGTTATATCATTAAATTAAGCTATGACAAAAAATTATATTATATCATTTGATTTTTTTCAACCCTAACGGCCATTTTTGGAGCTTAAAAATAATTTCCAGTTATTTCTATAGCCAATTTACCTATAAATATTTTTTCCCCATAATTGTGTAATAAGCGGTTATAGGGTTATGTCCGGAGACCATATTTAATGAACCCCCCTGTAAGTTTTCAAAATTTAGAAAAATTTGTCCAATCGTTTTTTGCGATTTTACAAAGGATTTTAGTACTATAGCAAACAAAAAAACAAAAATTTGTATTTTAAATCTTCGGAATAGTCAAAATAAAAAAAATTGCGTAGTATTATTGTACACCCGGTATAAAAAAGTTAATTACCAACAAAATTTTCCACAGAGTACTTACTTACTTACTTTCAGTCAATTTTTCTGAAAATGTGATATGTTGTAGTTCTCGATCTCCTGATCAAAAGCTTTCATGGCTTTGACTGGCCGCCATCTTCAAAAAAAATTAATGGTAGTACAGGGTGTCCGGATTTGGTTGCAAAAGCAGGGTATCTCGCTTATTTTTAAAGATAGAACCTTGCGGTTTTCACGAACCTGAGCTAATTTTTTGTGAAACTCATGAAGCCGTAAACAAAATTTTCATAGCCTTGTTCGTTTATGAGATACAGGGCGAAATAGAAAATTTTGCGTTTTGGGACCCCCGTCGTATGTCGGTTATCCTTTAACTTAACGCAAAGGGAAAAATTGCTGCTTATGCACTTTTTTTTTGTGTTTTTTTAAATGGGACTCCCTGTATATTTGTCCAGAAATTGATTTGTCCTTTTAAAAGCTTTTCAAAAATATATAATAGTATGGGTCTATTTTAATAAACAACAACAAAAATCCTAATTTTTATAATTATCATCCCAAATTTTGCAGTAGGCCATGCAAAACGATGCCGTTTTCTTTTGTTTTCTTGGAAGCAAATGACATTTCCCAATTTTGTACGCGTATATAAAATATAGCGCTAGTTTTTTTGTATTTATTTATTGTGTAAAAATATATTTGTATTATTATGGAAGAAAACCAAACTTTTGAACATTATGAAAAGTACGATATGTTAGCTTGTTTTATATTAAGTAATGAAAATGTTGAACCGGCTTCTGAGATGTATTTTAACAGGTAAATAGTTACTTTTTAGGTATGTTGAAATACTATTGCTTAAGTTTTATTTAGATATCCAGAAAGGAGGCAACCTAATATATCCACTTTTTATCAGATAAAAAAGAATTTACTTAATCATGGATCATTTACCAAACCTCGTACGAAAACATATAATAAAGAAAATCGAGAGGCTGAGGAAATTACGGTTTTGGCTAATGCAGAAGCTTACCCTACAAACTCTTGTAGAGCCAGTGAAAAGAGCATAGGGATTTCAAAAACTAGAGTTTAAGAAATTTTAAAAAAGCACAAATACCACCCATACAAATTTAGGCTCGTGCAGCACTTACAGCCAGGGGACGTAGAGCGTCGGATAGTCTTCTGCAATTGGTTTCGAGAAAGATGCGATATGGTTAGAGATTTTGAAAGGAAGGTTATATGGTCAGACGAAGCACATTTCAGTAATTCTAGTATACTCAATAGGCACAATAGTAGATTCTGGTCCCAGGAAAATCAACACCAAATATTTCCCAGAAGACTGCAGGGCAGGTTTGGTCTAAATGTGTCCTGCTTCATATTAGGAACACATATAAAATTTTATATATTTGAGAGAAATCTAACAGCCAATCGCTATATAGAAATTTTAGAGGCAGCTATACCTGAATTACTTGACGATGTTCCTCTAGCGCAAATTAACGAAATTTATTTTCAACAGGACGGTGCTCCTGCACACAATTCTGGAATGACGAGATTATTTCTAGACAATAATTTTACCAATCAATGGATCGGAACAAATGGACCTATAAGATGGCCCCCTAGGTCCCCAGATTTGTCGATTTTAGATTTCTTTCTATGGGGATATCTAGAAAATAGAATTTACAAAGACCACTATGATAATGTCCAAGATTTAGGAAATGCAATAAGAGAAAATTTTCGCTATTTACGAAATCATCCCGTTATTTTGCTTAATTCCCTAAAACGAATACGAAAATTGTGCGAAGCATGTATAGAACAAAATGGAAATCAGTTTGAATAGTTCTTTTGATTTCCTTGGTTACTGTAGTTCTTATACGACAGTTGATTTTTGCTGAAGGGCTTGTTACATAATAATTTATTACTGTTTTGTTCTTGTGTTACATAAATCTAAGTAGGTGGTACTTTTTTGGTGCGAAATTATCAATACATATTTTGATAAATAGATTTAATTACATATTTATGTTGATTTATTGTTAGGATGTAGATATTGTTAACGACTTTAAATAAAAGGCAGCATTGTTTTGCATGGCCTACTGCAAAATTTGGGATGATAATTATAAAAATTAGGATTTTTGTTGTTGTTTATTAAAATAGACCCATACTATTATACATTTTTGAGAAGCTTTTAAGAGGGCAAATCAATTTCTGGACAAATATACAGGATGTCCCATTTAAAAAAACACAACTTTGGGTCATATCTAAAAAATAACAACTCAAATGAAAAATATAACTACGTCACTGGATCCAGCGTAAAAAACTGCATAAGCAATTTTTCCCTTTGCGTTAAGTTAAAGGATAACCGAGATACGAGGGGGGTCCCAAAATTCAAAATTTTCTATTTCGCCCTGTATCTCATAAACGAAGAAGGCTATGAAAATTTTGTTTACGGCTTCATGAATTTCACAAAAAATTTGCTCAGGTTCGTAAAAACCGCAAAGTTCTATCTTTAAAAATAAGCGAGATACCCTGCTTCTGCAACCAAATCCGGACACCCTGTACAGGGTCTCCCACTGAGGAGGAAATACGGTATGTTTTTGATTTCCTCCGTATTTCTCACGAAATTCAAAATAGCCAATCGATGTATTTTAGCCCGAAAAATTCGAAAATCGTAACAAAAAAAACAATTGAATGAGAAACGAAAGACTTACGCCAAGGATGTTGCGTTTTTTAAACGAAACACCCTAAATATTATTACATTTTTAGATTCTATGGTCAATTCTAAGTGTTTTTTAATAAGGGTACTATATGTCTATCTTCAAATGTTTTTGATTTACTAATATTTGAAAATTGACATTTTTGCTTCTTTGAGCCGTCATATCACCTGAACGGTTGGACCTAGAGCAAAATAACTTTCACATTGCTATCTAAGCTATTACAGTGATTTTGAAGAAAGGTGATCAACTACAACACCTGCATTTCAAATGTATATATTCAATAAAATAGGTAGCAAAATAATTTCCGTTTTGTTGTTTGACTGTTACCATAAGATAGCTTATCAAAAATTAAGATCGGAATGTGAAAGTTATATTATTATATTATATATAGATTCGACCGTTCAGGTGCTATGGCCGCTCAAAGAAGCAAATGTCAGTTTTCAAACATCAATAAATCAAAAATAGTTGAAGATAGACATATAGTACCTTTATTAAAAAACACTTAGAATTGATCCTCGAATCCAAAAATGTAATCATATATAGAGAGTTCCTTTAAAAAAACGCAACATCTTTGACGTAAGTCTTTTGTTTCTCATTCAACTGTCTTTTTGTTACGATTATTTTGAATTTCTTGAGAAATACGGGGGAAGTAAAAAAAAATCTGTTTTTTCTGCCCAATGGAAGACCCTGTAGAAGAACTTTCGTTATAATTAACTAATTTTCATTTAATTTTGATAAACTTGTCGAAAATTCACAAAAATCTGATTGTTTGTTTGAGTGTAATGGAGCTTTCAATAAAAATTCCAAATTAAGTGTTGTAGGTGCAGCCGAATATAAAACGAAAATGTCCGAATTCCCAAATACCGCTACACCCTGTATAAGTTTATTATTACTAATACATACCTTAACTTCTAGTCCAAAGTATTCTAAACGACTATGTAAATGGTTATTAATTAATTAAAATTTAAAAAAAAAAACATTTTTCATAAAATATGAAAAATGCAAAATTCCAGGTTTGACTCGACATCAAGAACTATGATTAAATTTTCAGAGAAATTTGACTGAAAGCCATTTTCTATAAGAAATGTGCGGGGCCATTTCTAAGAACCACAACTTAATATTTTTTCTCATTTGAAAAATATCCCACTTTAAATTTAACTTTAAATTAAACCATTTGAAAATAAGTTTCTCTATTTATCTCCGAATAGTCTTGTTGTTTCTTCATGATATTTATCCAAGAAAATTGTCCTATTTTAAAATTATTTCTGTTTCTATTTCGTTGCAGAAACAAGCAATGCTGGTACGTCAGTTAGAAGAAGAGCTCCGAATGAGAATGCGAGGTCCCAGCATAGAAGTCCAACAGCAAATGGAGGCGCTTTATCAAGAAAATGAGCATCTGCAAAGGGAAATAGCCATCTTAAGGGATACGATAAAGGTAACGTAGCATAATAAGATAATCTGTCTGGCTGTAGGGCTAATTTAATGTGGATTTAACTATACACTTTGTTACCATATAATAGAGTGGGTAGCGTTTCTGAAATATTGGACTAATCCTATTAAAAAGTTTGACAAGCATTTAAAACTATATTTACTTAATAGTTAAATATAAAACTTATTTTTTAGTAGTTATTTTATTTATTTCATTTTCGATATTTTATTACCAAGTTACCTTTAAGAAATCATGGTTCTTGTGATTGGAGCGTGTCAAATTGGAATTACTATCCGACGTTTCGCCTTAGATCGCGGGAGGCATCTTCAGAGATCTTTACTCCACGAGATCTGAACACTGAATGAGATCGAAGAAATTCAGGCGTGTATTCAAAATGTAATAATGCAGTACAATATCAAAGGTATTATGTTACAGCAAACTTCGATACTTTTTATCAGGGGCTTGCGGTGAAATTTTAAGAAAGGGAAGCAATTTTTAGAAACTTACCTATTTGTAATGTAATTCGATTCTTCGATCATTTTTTGCAAATTCGTCAATGACGTCATCATAAAAACGTGGATGCTCCGACATATTTTGGAGAAGTTTATTAACAGCGATGTATGCGAAGTCTCTCCAGCCCCGTTGAATTTCTCGCGAAATTTTTTATACGTTTAAGTGTTGAAAAATTGTGTTCTACTGATGAACTTGTGGCAGGTATTGTCAATACTAATTCACACAAGTTCGACACATCGGTGTAGGCATCTTCCAGCTCCTTGTTTTTTAAAAATTGCATTAGTTCCTTAGCGTTATTTTTTGCGCTAATGTCATCAGTTTCGTAAATCACTTTTAGTTCAGATCGCAGTAACACTCGGTCGAAGAACTGGCCATAATTAAGAAGAGAAGATTTAAACGCATTTTCTGGAAAAGTTTTTCTTTAAATGCATCAAAATTGCAGAGCTCGAGAAATTTAAAATCATCTAAACCATTAAATCTATAGTTTATTTGTTGCTGCATTTGATCGATTATTTCATAAAAGAGGCGTCTGTATGATATTTGAACATCTCCTACCTTGTCTGTTCGAAGACGCTTGGCTTGTGGCTCTACATTTAACGTCATCGTTTTCTCCCAAAATAGGTCAAAGTCATCTCTTTTTTTAGCTTAACGGTGACTTAAAATCATCCACTTTTTTTAGGCAAAAAGCAATATCATTTGTTTTAGTTTGTAATATATTAAAAACATTGTCCGAGAATGGAAATATTTCTGAAAATACGTTCAACAAATAATTAAAATTAAAATCTCGTTTCAAACAGTCCAAAAAACCCCCTCGAACTATTTATTGCTTCTGAGTCCCACGATTCATTATTTCATATTATATTCTCAAATAGTTCAATCAGTAATTCACGATTTTCAGATACTGTTAAAACAAGTCTTCCATTATAGTTCCACCTAGTAGGAGCTACTTTGGGCAAACGTTTGTGGACAATGAAGTCCAAAGCTTGTGTACGTTTTGTTGACTTGGAAAAAAGGAGGCCATGCCACTTAAAGTAAGGAAAAATACTTTACACTCTTTAATGTGATTGATGGACTGGGATAAAACTAAATTTAATTTATGAGCAAAACAATGGACAAACACAGCACTTGGAAAAGTTTCTCGAACTTTAGCTTGCAGACCCCCTAATTGTCCTGCCATCACTGCAGCTCCATCATAGCTTTGAGCAACTAATTTTTTCTCTCCATTAATTTTTCTAGTAACGTTATAATCTACGGTATATAATGCATCTGCCGTACGATTTTCGGACACATTCTTAAAACCTAAAAATCGCTCTTGAATACTTCTGTCTGTTTTAACGTAGCGTATTACTATAGATAATTGGCTAAAATTAGTGATATCAGTTGTTTCGTCCAGAACAATAGCAATGAACCGCGCCTCGCCAATCTCCTGCTTAATTCTTTTTAGAATAATGGTTCTAATAGCGGAAATAAAATCATTCTGGATTCGATTCGACGTTCCGTTAAAAACGCTAGACTGCTCTAAATGATTTTTTAAGCAATCATCATATTTAGCCATTAAACTAAGTAAATCTTGAAAATCTCCTGTATTTGAAGAAACCCTTGTTTCGTCATGACCTTTAAATCCCAATTCGTACTGTCCGAGAAAACAAACAACATCGATAAGTCTTCTTAATATTTGCCTGTTTTTATCGACTAGTTCATTGTGTTGGCGGTGACTAATTTCCAACTGTTTATTAAGGGCGTGTTCAATTCTGGTTTTGCCGAAGACTTTTTCTTTTATGACGGCCTGCAAATGCGCTTTGGACATAATGTGTCTTTTTACAGGTTTATGGAAATTGTTTAAATCGGAAAAACCAGTTTTATTCCAGAGACCTTTTTCATTTTCAAAAAATAAACATGGCCAACAAAATAATTTACTTATATTTTTACACCCTGTTAGCCATTTAAATTGTTCGTATTGTTTTTCCGGATAAAAATGTCTAATACAGTTTTTCATTTTTGTGGTTAAATTTTTCATAGGCGGTTTTGCCGTTCTTTTGGAAATTATTTGAAGCTTATCAGCGAAGTTTAATATTAAAAATCTCTTTATTATTAAGACACACACCACACATTCACACACACTCTTCTTACGAAATTCTCAAACATTTTAAATATGAATGTTAGCAATAAAAAAAAGAATACCGAATTCACTGAATTGGAGACTGATCTGGGAGTTATCAAGAGAAAATATCCTGCTAAATATAAAAAAAATCTGCACCAAAGACAATCGATGTGAATTTTTGGTTGAAAGTAATTTAACAAATGAGAGATAAGGGTTTCGGTTTACATCACACGTGAAAACCGATTTTAACTCAGGGTCGCGGTTCGGCGAGCACAAGTCGGATATAAAAGCACGCCTGAATCTCTTCTAGCTCTTTCAGTGGTCGGATCTCGTTAAGTAAAAATCCCTAAAGATATCTCGTACAATCGAAGGCGAAACGTCGGATAGTAATTGCCAAGAACCATGATTTCTTTATTGCCCAATGCCGTGAAAGCTTCGTTTCTATCAAAGTTCCCTTATTCTACTTATGTTAATTTACCCTGACAACGTTTTCTGATTTAATTTCAATGAGTTTGCCAAGCATTTAAAACCATTAAGTATGGTTTTATCATTAAATAAAAGTTTAAGGTGCATGTTATAGTAATGTAAACAAAATGAGGATAAAATCATTTGAAGATGAGAGATGTTTAAACGCCCGTTTTCAAAATACAGGGTGTTTTTTCATATTATTTTTAACCCATATCTTTGAAGGCTGAAGAATACCGTAATGATTTCTGTAAAAATGGGTTCTCTATCTTCGAAAAAAGTAACTAGCAACAAAGTGTTTCTAAGACGTACACAACTAACTAATTAAAACCCTAAATTAGCCCTCTCTGTATTGAAAACAAATACATTTTTAACTATAGGACACATGACATTTTCCCTAACTTGGGATGATAGTATATGCCTCTGAAATTGGAAGCCCTTATTTAGTGACATCCTGTCTAGTTCTAGTTAAGGAAGATTTTCATAAACTTCTTTGTTTTTTTTTAATTCAGCAACAATAAGTTTGTGAAATAAATAAAGATTTTTTTAATAAACATTATTTCTTGATTATTCTTAGATACTCGTAAATAAAAATAAATTTGCAAAATATATCATATAAAGATTAGGCGTTAATTTTTCAAAACATATTTTTGTAATAATTAAATAGGAGGAGCTCTATGAGGAAAACGAACATCTGCATCGAGAAATAGCCCTTTTAAGACATTCAAAAAAGGTAACAGGCTGCTCTTATTTGATCATTGTGTATGCTAATTTACCTATTATGTTGCTCTCGATTACGGTATGTTTATAATTTAATAACTATCTAATTCACCAGTAAATGTAAATAACAAAAACATTTATTTAATATTTAATACAATAATCCTTTGTTGAAGTTTTGCTTCTCAAAAATATTTTTCTGCGCTTATAGTGAGCTGAATTAAATTTGTTCTTTAGTTGATTGCTTTCAAGTTGTTGCCTATGTTGAAAATTATAAATTTACAACTAGATTTTCCAATGTCAAGTTGGAGGATGGTAGAATATTTTTATAATATTATTTATAAGATATGCAGAATACTCTCGCCTCTTAATATTTATCATTTTTATTTCGAATTGACAAAGAGCCTCCCAAAATGTATTTCCCAACTGATCACATCCCAGGCCAGTCTTAAAATATATGCAGCGGGTTAATTAATAATTATTAATGTTCAAAATATGTATTTTTGTTTTGATGTTTGATTTCTAACAAAAAAAAATGGTTCTTAGGTTTGGAAAATTTCAAAATGGAATTACTTCCCGACGTTTCGGGTTGCACGGACCATCTTCAGGGATTTTCACTGCACCAAGATCAAACTAAGCTAGTCTCGGTCTCGAAAAAACCAGCCTTGGTCTCGATCTCGGTCTCGGTCCCGACGTCGAGACCAAGACCATACATGGTCTCGGTCTCGAGATTCTGAATTGATTTTTTTTTCACAATTCAGTTTCACTTAATAACAGGTTTTTTATTACACAAAAATAGTAAATAACTGTTCTTGTGTTTATTACGCATGATGTTATTTAATAAGTCAGTAGATATGTACTTATTACATTTGAAATCTGAAATTTAAAGAAATCATTCTAAATCTAAAACATATATGGGCAACCCTCCACCTGCTCCAATCCGATCCAGAGAGATTCAGAATTATCAAATAACGTGCAAAAAAAATTAAAGATTTAGCACACATAGTTTATTTGTAATTACTGTCAACCAATCCAAAACTAAAATGTCATTAAGCGTACGCAGTGGAACACCACAGACCGAGTCAGAAATAGTTGTTAAAAAGAGACAAACAGATAAACATTCGGGAAGCCACCCGATGACCTTGAAGTGCTCCGAGCGATGCGTTATGTATAACAGTCGGCTCTGAGCGCTCGCATTGCATATTCGCGTACGATCGAGACTCTCGATTCGAGAGTATTCTAGTTTCAACTGATAAAAAAAGACTCGGGAAATATTCAAGCAAATTGCGGTCAAAAGAAAAAAATATATATATATATATATATATATATATATATATATATATATATATATATATATATATATATATATATATATATATATATATATACAGGGTGGTGCAACCAAGATGGGGTGGACGATTGTGGGCAAACGGAGAGGAATTTGAAAAAACATTTTTGGGATATGATTGATAGTCAAGAACGCTGTGTTTTAAAATTATACCCATTATACAGGGTGGTCTGAAAAGTTCGTGGTGAACCAAACTTGTGTTTTTTTAAATGGGACACCCGGTATATTATTATTTTAGTTGATTCTCCTATTCGTTACGATCATTTTGATATGAGGTTTGTTGGGTCTAAAATTTATACCAAGGGAATGGGACGAGGTTAAAGTGGAAAAAAGGGTTATACTCCGGCCATTTTTTGAAAACAATTGAAGCAGGTATGGAAAAATTGTTGTTCAAAATTATTCACTGTTATACAGGGATTTGGATTGGATTGAATTTTTTTAAATGGAACACCCCATATATTTTACTGTCATATTAAAGATAACATCGCCAGCTTTCAGAAAATACCCTATTTGATATCTTTCTAACCAACAGTTTTTTAGTAAATTAACCGTGAAACCAAAATTTACTCATTCTAACAGAAACGGTATTATTTACGTTGCTTAAATTGACTACCTATAATATAAGGAGGCCATGATATAATCATAAATGAAAAGAAAGATTGACATTCTTGTCAAAACCGCAAAGTGTCAGAGAATTGGCATCAATTACCATTGTTTTTTGACGATGAGCCGAGAAATTGTTAAGTAACAATGAGTTTGAGTACTCCAGAGTTGATAAACATGACTTTTATGTTGGGCGAGTGTCAAAAAAACCCTTTACTAGCAAGACCTGACGCTTTTGCAAGTTTATTAGAGAGGTTTCAAGAAACAGGCAATGTTGCTTTTAAGAAACGTAAAGTAATTAATAAACCAGTTACCAATGAAGATAATGCTTTGAAAGTGTTATTAACAGTGCAAGAAAATCCACACACAAGTACCAGGGAAATTGAGAGAGCTACTGATATTGAACGCACTAGTGTTAAACGGATTCTGAAACAACATAAATATCATGCCTACCACATTGAATTACACCAAGAAATGTATGATCGCGATTACGTCCAACGACAAGAGTTTTCAATTTGGTTTTTAAATACAATTTGGGATAATCCAGGTTTTGTAGATAGAGTGCTGTTTTCAGATGAAGCAACTTTTAAAAGCAACGGCTTGGTTAACAAACATAATATGCACTATTATTCAACCGAAAATCCACATTGGATTCGTCAGGTGGACCATCAAAATAAATGGTCAATTAATGTTTGGGGAGGTATAATTGGCTCTCATGTTATAGGACCATATTTCTTTGAAGAGCATTTAACGGGAGAAGTCTATTTAAATTTTTTGAGAAATGAGTAGCCCGTATTGCTCGAAGACTTACCTTTAATGTTAAGAAATTCCTTATGGTTCCAACATAATGGAGCACTCCCTCATTACCATAGGCATGTAAGACATTTTCTCAATAATTGGAAAGAAGAGCATTGGATTGGGCGAGGTGGACCAGTTAAGTGACCTGCGAGGTCACCCGATTTAACGCCACTAGATTTCTTTTTATGGGGACATGTTAAAGAAGAAGTTTATAAAGAGGTTCCAACCACAGTGGAAGATATGAAGTTGAAAATAATAAGCAGTTTTCGCAACATTTCAGACCTGACTTTGAGAAAAGTGAAACTTTCATTTATGGATAGACTCGAAATGTGCCTTCAGCAAAACGGTGGTTTAGTTGAACATCTTTTATAAGTTTTAATTACATTGTTTTTGTTGATTTATATTAAATTTATTTTTTTTGTAAAAAAAGATCTGTTATTAATACTGTCAAAGCATTATCTTCAGTGGTAAGTGGTTTATTAATTACTTTACGTTTTTTTGAAAGCAACATTTCTTGTTTCTTGAAATCTCTATGATAAACTTGCAAAAGCTTCTATCTTTTTTTTATTTCGGCATGGCATCATCAAAGAACAATATTTTTTTATTTACTGATGACAATATTCTGACACTTTGCTGTTTTGACAGGACTGTCAATCTTTTGTTCAATTTATGATGACATCAGGGCCTCCTAATATTAAATTGTCAATTTTAACAACGTGAATTCAGAGTAATTCGTGTTGAAATGAAGAAATTTTGATTTCACAGCTAATTTACTGAAAAACTGTTGGTCAGAAAGGTATCAAATATGGTATTTTCTGAAAGCTAGTAATGTTATCTTTAACATGAATGTAAAATATACAGGGTGTTCCATTTAAAAAAATTCAATCCAAGGCAAATTTGCAAAACTTGACCACCCTGTATAACAGTGAATAATTTTGAACGACTTACAAGCGATTATTGTAGTCCTAGATACAATACATTTTATAGAATATTTGGTTTTTCCATACCTGCTTCAATTGTTTTCAAAAAATGGCCGGAGTATAACCCTTTTTTCCAATTTAACCTCGTCCCATGGTATAAATTTTAGACCCAACTAACCTTATATCAAAATGATCGCAACGAATAGGAGAATCAATTAAAATAATAATATACCGGGTATCCCATTTAAAAAGACACAAGTTTGGTTCACCACGAACTTTTCAGACCACCCTGTATAATGGGTATAATTTTAAAACACAGCGTTCTTGACTATCAATCATACCCCAATTTTTTTTCAAATTCCTCTCCGTTTGCCCACAATCGTCCACCCCATCTTGGTTGCACCACCCAGTATATATATATATATATATATATATATATATATATATATATATATATATATATATATATATATATATATATATATATATATATATATATATATATATATATATATATATATATATAGCCTGTATTATTCGTTAGCCCCGAGTTTCTGGTAAAGCGATTTAACCGATTTTTATATATCAAATTTTGTCTTATAAATTAATAAAAAAATTTACATATTTTAAACACCCTTTAAAATTGGGACAAGTATTCCATAATTATTTATTTATTGCCTACAAAATTATAAATGTACTAAAAACTAAGCAAAAAAATGTTGTCAAATCTAATAAAAAAAAATTTTAATTAAAATACACTGGCTAATATCCAGGAGCCAGTGGCAAAAGCTCTGAGAATCGGTATAAGGAATGTACAGAAAACATAATTTACTTCCGAAGAAGATTAAGAAATGTACACGAAAAAATTCAAAGGGAAAAGACTTAAGTTACAATGCAAATATGGATATTCATAATGCAATTTATGATTTATACACGTCAAAGACTAATATAATTCTTCAGAAACTTTTTAATATTATAGACTAAAAAATATCATCATCACTTAAAAAGTCCTCATCTTCTGAGTTGTCCTCAAATGGCGCAATGATCATTGGTTCTATTTCGACATCTAGAACTCGTTCTCGATTCCACCAATCCCATATTAATTTCTCCGTACGTTCCACAGATTTCTTTCAGTACTCTGGCGTAATATAATTTAATAAATCTTGCCAAACAATTTGCACTTCATCTGATGTAAGACCATCGTTCACGTGTTTTTCGTAATATGATTTTGCCCCAGCACATATTAATTCTATTACATTAAACTGGCAATGGTATAGCGGCAGTCGTAAAACCTCATGTCCATGTTCCCGTAATATTTAATCTACCGCATATATTGTTGGTTTTTTAATAGATTTTGCTATTAAAAGAAGTTCTAGTTTCAGCATATTGGGTAAAGGATTTTGTTTTTGTTTTATTAGCCAGTCATAAATATCACTTTTCTTCCAGAATGAAGTCGGTTGTTGATTTAAGATTCTTGAATTATAAGATATATTGTCCAGAATGATTAAAGATGGAGTATCTATATTTGGAATCAGTTGTTTTTTTAACCACTTTTCAAACCGTTTGCAGTGCATATTATCATGGCAGTCCATACTTTTGGATGTTGAAGAAAACAGTAAACTTGCACCTGGGTGTTAAACTTGCATGCAAAATGATGAACCGTTTTCCCGTCCCACATCCCTTTTTTCTCTTGACACTTTTTACAGACTCGTCCTGCCAAGATTTCGAACCACTTCCATTAGAAAAGTCTCGTCTAAAAATACCACTTTTTTAAATTTTGAATTAACATTTTCCGTGTATTTCTTTAAAAACTGGATACGCTGACTTTTATATCGAAAACCCAACATTTTTATTAATTTTGACAAGGATTTTAGTCCAATTTCCAATATGCCTCGATTTTTTAAAGCTTCTTTTAAAACTTGAAGGGTTATATTAGTTTTTGATGTGTATAAATCGTAAATTGCATTACGAGCATCCATTTTTACAATGTCGCTTAAGTCTTCTGTCTTTGGATTTTTTCGTGTACATTTCTTAATCTTATTCGGTAGCAAATGATGCTTTTTTCATGCACAATTTTCTGCAGTCTTTATACCGATTCCCAGAGCTTTTGCTACTGTCTGCTGTTTATTGGCCGGTGAATTTTTATTTTCGTAACATTTTATTAGATTTAATACCATTTTTTCGCTTGTGGATGCAAAAAATCCGAAAATTGTTTTCAATTACTCATTTTGTCACTGACTTGTCAATCTGTCTTTGAAGTGACATCGCTCAAAGATTTATCCTCTTTTTTCATATGAAAATATCATAGATCTATCTAATTCATCTTCCGGATTTTATGCGGAGGATATGATTACAAGTAATAAAAGAAAAACAAACTTAAAAAGTTTGTCGTTGATAAATCGTATGACCCGCACGATAACACTGCTTTTGACTATAAGCAAAGGTAAAATGCTAAGAAGATTTTATAACCTTAGAAAAGAAATAGCTGATTTTATGGAAATGAAAGAGAAAACATTGCCACAAATTTGTGTTCTAACACGGGTTTTTGACTTGGCATTCCTGTTAGACATCACAGGACACTTAAACGACCTGAACTTGAAGCTTCAAAAACAAGGGCAATGGTAAATCAGCTGTACCGTGATCTTAAAGCTTTTCAAAACAAAATTTGCTTTAGGGAAACACGAATTAGAAGTAAAAACTGTTAACATTTTTTAACATTATTCAGTCACGAAAACATCGAAAATACGGTCGCTATGCTGAGGAACTGAGAAACTTCTGTCAGAGCAATTCATTGATCAGTTTTCCGATTTTAAGAATATGGATAGCATTTATATAATTTTTGCAAATTCTTGTAAGTGTAATGTGGAAGATACTACGCTTCACCTACAAATGGAGTTGATCCAGATTCAAGAAGACTCATATTTGAAGTCTAAATTTGATGATGTGCAACTAGGCGAATTTTACAGAACATACCTCTCCGAAGAAAAGTATCCACAGCTCAGAGTTTTCACATGAAAAATAATCTGTATATTCGGTAGCACGTATAAATGTGAGCAGCTTTTTTCAATCATAAAAATTAATAAAAATAAGCATCGTACTCGGCTTGAAGATATTAATTTATAAAACCCTTTGCCCTATGTACCACCCTGCCGAAAAAATTCTGGGACAACTAGACTCTCGTTGTTGAGTAGCTACTAGACTATAAAGAGTATGTAAAATCTATTAAGGATAGTTGTTGTCATGGAAGTGAAAAGGTTAAATATCAAAATAATAATACTACCTTTTTTAAAAATACGAGGAGAAATGGAAATAACGTTTATTGTTTTAAGATATAACAAAAATAAAAATAAGACTTTTTAATATTTGGTAGCTGCACCGTTATTATCGATTAATGCTCGCAAGCCTCGTGGCATGCTTAATACTAGGTTTCTCGTATACTCTTGCGTTATTTGATCCCATGCTTCCTTTATCCTTTGGCGCAATTCGTCCTGATTTCTAGGTTGGAAATTGTGTTTATACATAAACTTTACCATTTCACCCCAAACGTTTTCTATCGGGTTGATATCGGGGCTTTTCGAAGGTGGAAGACGAATATGATTTTCTTCTAAATACTGTTGAACTATACGGGCCTTATGTATAGGAGCATTATCGTGTTGGAATATAAAATCTTAACCATATACTGCAACTACTGATAACTTGGTTTAGATATTGCAATATAGTTGTGCATTGAGTCTTCCCTGTACTATTTGGCAAACTCCTGGGACCCTTGCACTAATCCAGGCCCAAACGTTTATAGAAAAGCGTCCACTTTGATTTGTCTTATGAGTATCTCGTACCGGAAGGCCTGTAAACGCGGATTTTCCCCTTGTTACACGATTGAAAGGTTTTTTCATCGGAAAATATTACGTTTTCCCACATATTATTTTCATTTATCCATCTACTACGAGTTTTATTAGCCGAACCAGGAAAATGTGTCTCTTCTTTAGCTTTTATTGCTGTTTCAAAGGGATGATCTCTTAATTAATTAACTCTATATCTTGAACGTTATTCGAAATTTTGGGGCGACTGGAACCGGCTTTTCTAACAGTATTTCCATTTTCATATTCTGCAATTTTGTGCTTAGCCAACAGCAATTCCCAATTCATCTGCGATGTTTCTTATTTGATGACCATCTCTCAATCGCGTGTAAATAATCGCTTTTTTGCTCGGTGGTTAACGCGGGCATTTAAATATATATACATATTTTTTGCCAGTTCCCTCAGTCACAAAATTAATCAAACTAATAACTTCAAAACAAGCTAATAGTCCGGAACATTAGCTGTGCCAGTTTTTTTTTGGCACCTGAAACCAAGAACTTTTTCCTAAAAGTCTGGATGCTAAAAAGATACTTCTTCGTCCCAGAATTTTTTCGGCAGGATGGTACCAGTGATATTGACCCCAATATTGAACATCTTGTTTTTCAGCTTCAAACTCAAATATCTCATTAATCTTCATTTGGTTTTCCTATCTGTTTATGTTAATTTGTTTTTTATATTTAATTATGCTATTATAATTAATAAATAAAAAAGTTTGTGCATTTTTATTGCTTTTTTATTCACTACTACTTACTTATTTCTTACCTACGGCCCGCGACCTGATTAAGTCATGAAATTGGTTGCCCATACCGGATCCAAAATATGTTAAAGAATTTGGCTCTTCCAATTGTGCCGGAAGTAGAGATCCAGTTGTATTAATGATACGCCATGTTTTATTTTAGATTTTAGAAAAAATGTCAAAACTTTTTTATGCAGCATGTCCTTATACTTGTCATGAGTATTCTTGAGTGATTTTCGAAAAACAAACAAATTATTTAAAATCGGCATTTTCGTCTTTAAAAGGACGTAGCTTTCAAACAGTTTAAATTGCGTGAAACCGTTTGCGCTCTTTACCTTTTTCTTTTCGTTCCTATTATTATTGTTTGATATCATCTTTCGGTGTGACCAGAAGCATTTAGCAATTGGAAACTGATGTCAAATAATACGATCATGAAAAGTTAAACAATGCAGGAAAGTGAAAGTTAACGCTAATTGGTAGTTTCAACTGTGACTTAATTGTACGTTATTTTATTATAATGACGATGTAATCCTAATAATCAATGTCTTTTATTGTTTTTAAGTTTTAGTAAAGTTATAAATACTATCTTTAGGGTTCAGGAATCTGACACGACAATGCAGTGGCGGTTCTTCCATAGGGTCATTTGGTCAAGGACCCCCCAAAAATATTTCATAAAATAAATTATTCGTTTGACCGTCTCACCTAATAGTTGCAATAAAACGCGAACCTTGGGGAAAGTTAAATACGCTACACTATTAGCCGCGCGCGGCGGTTCGAATGGTCTCGTTGCGTTCCTTAGGCATAATAAAATATGCCATACTAAGCTAGGCTGGGCAGTCCGAATTGCCCTGATTACTTTAAAGCTTGACGAAAGTACCCGAAGAATTCACAGCTACCGAGCGGCAGCCGAACGTGATAGCAAATGGAATATGAACTCGCGATTTTATGTCATCAGCCGGTCTCTTCTCATAAATCAATCGATCGGTCGCGGCATCACATCGGCATGCGGAAGTTCAATTGTTCAGAGATCGCGCGGTCCATATTCTAATTTCGGACGTTCTTAATCGATGAAAATTGATTTATATACCGATTTTTGTAATATATATTTTTTTATTTTTATGATCCATGTGTGAGTTGGAAATATACAGGAAATAAAATGTTGGTAGTGACTAGTGCAAAAAAATAAACGACTAAAAAGTGCTTACGAACTTAATTTTGCAAACATAACCAATTTCAAGGTGGTCTATATTTGAGTTGTAAATGTAGATGACACAAAATGTCGGTAGTGAAAAACATTAAACAACTAAAAACTTCAAGTTAAGTGGTCGCAATTTGCCAGAACTTAGTGTACGACAAAAAAATCTTTCTTTAAATATTTCTATTTGCAATAATCCTATAAAAGAACATTTTATTCCATATCCTAAATATTTAGAATATGTTTTTTCAAAAATAATAATAAAGAGGTTCATCGAAACTTTCGCAAAAGTATGTAGGATTTAGCTAACTGGATATTTGGTTGTGAAGTCTTTAACTCATTTTACTGTTATGTTTGTTTGTTGTTTTCTAAGGACTCGTCGGACTCATTATGGTGCAAAACCGGTGTTAAAAACTTAAAGCACTTAAAAGAAAAAATAAAAAAACACGTGTTTTCTGCAGATCACATGAAATGTTCGATAAACTATGCTACGGTCGGAAGGTTGATATTCGCGCTCAACTAGACACAGCTTATAGAAAATCCTTTAGAGATTTTAATGAAAATTTACCCAAAAATCGTTATATTTTAAACAAAGTTATAGATTATGTAAATTTTTGTGGGGCATTCGAGCTGGCACTACGAGGCCATGATGAAACAGCTTTGTCTGAAAATCCAGGGGTTTTTCGAGGGCTTATACATTTTGTTGAGGAGTTGGGCCAAGATGGACTATCCGCTTTAGCAATGTTAAGTATAGAGAAATTGTTTATAAAAGGAATGTGCGTGCAATTTTAACGAACGTGTCATTCAGCATGTTTCCAATTCTAAAGAACGAAGAGTAGACCTGAACTTCAAGAGAATTTAAAGCTCAATTTAAAGATAAGATATTTATTTTTATTTTAAGTATACCTATTTTTAAATTTGTTGTTGACCTCCCAATATAATTCACCACGAGTCGCCACTGCGACAATGATTCTTCAAAACAACATGGCGTGTTGAAGTTGTTACTTAGCCACAAACCGTGTTGGCAGCCTAACAAGACAAAAGAATACATTATACAAGGACGATATAAGAGGCTTATTCTTTCACTGAAATTACTACTTCAAAAACGTAGCGGAAACAAAAGATTTAGAACATGGTAATTTAGAGAAAAAATACGGATATGTATGTAAAATGCGGAAATGTAAGACAACTGAGCGAGTCTACATTGTATTTGAATTGACGGCATACGACTTGTTTTCATCTCCTTTATTCAAGTTGAATATTTCGAGGCAAAAAAAACACAGTATACAGTGTGTCCCAGATTCGCTTCTCTATATAGGGATGTCGGCTCCTATTATACCTACAGCAAAGGTTAAATGGGGAAAGTTTTAGAGGAAACTTATTGCATTCCATATCTGGCTTACGATCGATCAATAAGTTTGGCAAATATCGGCGAAAAACCGAAAATGGCGGATTTCGTTTTTTGCCAGTTTATCCAGAACGGTAAATTTGACAGCTGTCAAGATGTGACATTATTCGGACACATTTTTAAGATAAAAACGATGACGTATACGACACGTCTTCATTGTTTTTTGTTAACCCACAACCCGCCTCAACTTTCATTTTTCTTATGACCGCCATATTGGATTTATCGATTTTTGGAAAGAGCCTAAAATTTCCAATCTAGTGATAGATTTTTTTAGTGTCATCAAAATATCACACTTCGTAAATTAGGTTTCAATGTTTTTAAAGGAGGCCATGATTTATTTGTCACAATTGAATTTTCAATACAACTATGGTCTATGGTCACGAGGGGATCAAATCCATACATTTCATTCTTCGTGTGACTCCAGAGGTAGAAATCCGAGGGTGACAGGTTAGGGGATCTAGGAGGCCAAGATATTGGACCATTTAAAGAAATTATTCTTTCGTCAAACTGCTCTCTTAAGAAGTTCCCGACTTGAATGGTATTGTGAGCCGGACATCCGTCTTGTTGAAACCAATTTCTTCTTAATTCATCTTCCGTTAGAATAGCTCGTAAGGCTGGGACAACCTGGTTTCGCAAAAGCTCTAGGTACCTCTGCCCTCTTAGGTTGTAGTCAAACAAAAATGGTCCAATAAGTCGATTTCCTGAAATTATTAATAATTTGTGCCCAACACTCAAAGGCGGCAGGGTCGGCCGGGTGGTACTAGAAACTATAAATTATAAAGGGAAAATTATCTTTATTAAAAAGTAGATATTTTCTTTCCTAAAATAATTATCGAAAAATCCCGTAATGAATGAGCTTGTATACAGTTGAAACCTATTCAGTTTTATTATGAAAAAGAAAAACGTATTTGGTTAGCGGGAAGTAATAGCCGTAATAAATTATTTTGTTGGTATTGCATATTAATTTCGGAAATACTGAATCAATTTATTTCAGTGATATAATAATCTTAAAGAAGTACACCGTGCCTTAATAAAACATAAAATATTAAAAGAACAAACCCCTTGCGCTTTAAAATTTAAATTATTCGGAAATACAGCTGAACTCCTTTCTATAAATCATAATGAAAATCGAAAAATAAATCGACATTTGATTAATATGGTATTTTTTTCATAACGCAAGAACTAGGCTTCCCAGGTAATAATAAATCATTAAATTCAGACAATCAAAATAATTTTAGAGAATTAGCTAAATCTGCAGAAAATTTAGTAAAAAAAATATTTTAGTATCATTAAAGAACTAAACGAAAAAAAAAAGATTTTTATTTGATCATCATTTGGTACCTATTTAAAAAAGATTGATTGGATTAACTTACCAATGATCCCACACCAAACGTTACTTTCGAATCTGATCTGTAGACGTCTCTCTGCCACTTCGTGAGGATTTTGCACAGCCCAATGATGACGGTTGTGCCTATTAAAGACTCCACAATTCATGAACCTGCTCTCATCGAGCCACAAGACATGATTTACAAAATCAGGATTTTCATTACATCTCCTAGTATACCACTTACAGAACTGTAGTCGTCTTGGAAAATCAGTTTCCTTAAGTCCTTGTACTCTTATGGGTTTGTATGGATAGTACTTATTCTTTTTTAAAACTCTCTGTACTGTTGATTTTGGCAAATTAGTTTCCTATTCTACAGTTCCTACCGATGCACTAGGGTTTTCGTTGACAGCTTGTAAAATATTTCTGTCTCGATTTTCATTGGTATTATTGTATCCGCTTCTAGGTTGTTCGAAGGCACCATGGTTAATTAAATTAACTACAATTTTCCTGAATTGGGTTTTATGAGGCTGGCGTCGTTCGGGGTACATCTTCAAATACCTTGCTGAGGTAACGTCGACGTTTCTGTATAATTGAAAGTACAGAGCTAACATGTCAACCTTTTCTTCATTTGAATACAGAATGCCGGCCATTTTCTATAGTTTTGACAATTTATGTGTCAGATTTATGATTTTATTGGGATAAAAGCGTGCCTACTACTGATTAAAACACAGCTTTGATACTTTCAACTATTTAACTTCACGTCAAGGTCAAAATCCAATTTTGTTACAGATAAATCATGGCCTCCTGCTAAATGCTAAATTGTGATACGTCAAGTTGTTAGAAAAGAAAAGAAAGTAGGGTTGCTTTCGGTTAGAAAAAGAAACTCTTCAAATTGTGGGACATTTTTAATAATAACAATGTATAGAAACGTTTGATTATATTAGTAATCGTCTAGTCCCCGGTGATTTTTAAATCTTAAAGAGTTGAAGGTTTCCAAAAAAATCATGTATTTTTTTTATTTTGCTACGTTTCGGTACATGTTTCCTACCAGCGTCAGGCTAAAATAACACAATGTTTGTTTAGATGAACAAATTAAAAAATGTAAATCATGTAAAAAGGAAAAAAATTACTAGTAGAAGTTTTTTTTCTTTTTTTTTTTAAGAATTTGGAAAATCGACGAGGTTCATATACATGTAATATCACCAACAAAACATTTTTTTAATTACCCACTAAACTATAATATTATAAAATTATAAAAATAAATATGTTTTATTTGTGATAACTTCTACTAGCAAATTTGTTTTTTTCCATGATTTACATTTCTTAATTTGTTCCTCTAAACAAACATTGAGTCATTTTAGTCTGATGATGGTAGCAAACGTCTGCCGAAACGTAGGAAATTAAAAAACATGATATTTGGTCTATTGTTGGAAACCTTCAAACCATTTGATTATATTAAGATATAATTTCAGACTAGCGATCAGCAATAACAACTATAACAATACAGAATTATATTGTTACAAAACGTCAAACCAAGTAATTTGAAAAAAAAACAATATTCTACCTGTTCCTAAGAAATTAATACAGCAATTTATGCAGTGAACATTGTTGTAATTGTTTTGATTTTTTTTTACAAATGATTTTATTCTACAGGGTCTTACATTGAGGAGAAAAAGCAGTATTTTTTTGACTTCCCCCGTATTTCTCAAGAAATTCTAAATAGTCAATCGATGTATTTAGCTCGGAGAATTCGAAAATCGTAACAAAAAAAACAATTGAATGAGAAACAAAAGACTTACGCCAAGGATGTTGCGTTTTTTAAACTGAACGCCTTATATATTATTACATTTTTGGATTCTATGGTCAATTCTAAGTATTTTTTGATAACGGTACTATATGTCTATCCTCAACTGTTTTTGATTCATAATATGTATAATATAATAATGTATAATACAGCGTTACAATATGTAGTTTTTCATTTAATGAATATCTCATTATGGCAAACTAATATAATATCTACTAATAAGTCAAAATTACAGTGATTTGGAAGTAATGTGATCACCTGCATTTCATATGAATATATTCAATTAAATAAGTAGCAAAATAATTTCCGTTTTTTTTTGTTTGATTGGCATAATAAGATAGCTTATCAAAAACTAAGATAGGAATGTGTAAGTAATTTTGCTCTAAATCCAACCTTTCAGGATCTATAACGGCTCAAAGAAGTAAAAATGTCATTTTTCAAACATCAATAAATCAAAAACAGTTGAAGACAGACATATAGTATCCTTATTCAAAACACATTAATTAGAATTGACCATAGAATTCAAAAATGTAATAATATATAGGGTGTTCTGTTTAAAAAACGCAACATCCGTGGCGTAAGGCTTTTGTTTCTCATTCAACTGTTTTTTGTTACGATTTTCGAATTGGCAATTTTGAATTTCTTGAGAAATACGGGGGAAGTAAAAAAAATCCGTTTTTCCTCTTCAATGGAAGACCATGTACTTTTTATTTATAAATGATAATAAATATAAATAAATAACTACCTTTCACCAATTCTTGTCAATCTCTGAGTCATCGACTGTGTATGTCAGTAACGAATTCAATTGCTAAACTGTTACAAATAAAAATAATATCTAAGAATTGTACTTTCGAAATCTAAAGACTTTTAAAGGTTTTACAATTATTTTGTTTCTCCTTGGACTCGCGACTAAATAGAACAGGGGCGTGCGGTGAAATTTTAAAAAAGGGAAGCAATTTTTTGAAAATTACCTTTTTGTAATGTAATTCGATTCTTCGATCATTTTTTGCAAATTCGTCAATGACGTCATTATAAAAACGTCGATGCTCCGACATATTTTGGAGAAGTTTATCTTCAATGGACAACAGCGATGTATGCGAAAGTCTCTCCTGCCCCGTTGAATTTTTCACGAAATTTTTTATACGTTTAAGTGTTAAAAGACTGCGTTCTACTTATGAACTTGTGGCAGGTATTGTCAATACTAATTCACAAAATTTCGACACTGCGGTGTAGGCATCGTCCAGCTCCTTGTCTTTTAAAAATTGCATTAGTTCCTCAGCGTTATTTTTTGCACTAATATCATCAGTTTCGTAAATCACTATTAGTTCAGATCGCAGTAACACTCGGTCGAAGAACTGGCCATAATGAAGAAGAAGAGATTTAACGCATCTTCTGGAAAAGTTTTTTCTTTAAATGCATCAAAATTGCAGAGTTCGGTGAATTTAAAATCATTTAAACCATTAAATCTATAGTTTATTTGTTGCTGAATTTGATCGATGATTTCATAATAGAGGCGTCTGTATGATGTTTGAACATCTCCCACCTTGTCTGTTCGAAGACGCTTGGCTTGTAGCTCTGTATTTAATGTCATAGTTTTCTCCCAAAATAGGTCAAGTCATCTCTTTTTTGGCTTAACATGGACTTAAAATCATCCACTTTTTTTAGGCAAAAAGCAATATCATTTGTTTTAGTTTGTAATATATTAAAAACATTGTCCGAGATTGGAAATATTTCTGAAAATATGTTCAACAAATAATTAAAATTAAAATCTCGTTTCAAACAGTCCAAAAACCCCCTCGAACTATTTATTGCTTCTGAGTCCCACGGTCCATTATTTTCTATTATATTCTCAAATAGTTCAATCAGTGATTCACGATGTTCACATACTGTTAACACAAGTCTTCCATTATAGTTCCACCTAGTAGGAGCTACTTTGGGCAATCGTTTGTGGACAATGGAGTCCAAAGCTTGTGTACGTTTTGTTGACTTGGAAAAAAAGCAGCCATGCCACTTAAAGTAACGAAAAATACTTTACACTCTTTAATGTGATTGATGGACTGAGATAAAACTAAATTTAATTTATTAGCAAAACAATGGACAAACACAGCACTTGAGAAAGTTTCTCGAACTTTAGCTTGCAGACTCCCTAATTGTCCTGCCATCACTCCAGCTCCATCATAGCTTTGAGCAACTAATTTTTTCTCTCCATTAATTTCTTTAGTAACGTTGTAAACTATGGTATATAATGCATCTACTGTACGATTTTCGGACACATTCTTAAAAACGAAAAATCGCTCTTGAATACTTCCGTCTGTTTCAACGTAGCGTATTACTGCAGATAATTGGCTAAAATTAGTGATATCAGTTGTTTCGTCTAGAACAATAGCAATGAACCGCGCCTCGCCAATCTCCTGCTTAATTCTTTTTAGAATAATGGTTGCAATAGCGGAAATCATTCTGGATTCGATTCGACGTTCCGCGAAAAACGCTAGACTGCTCTAAATGATTTTTAAGCAATCATTATATTTAGCCATTAAACTAAGTAAATCTTGAAAATTTCCTCTATTTGAAGTAACGTCATGACCTCTAAATCCCAATTCGTGCTGTCCAAGAAAACAAACAACATCGATAAGTCTTCTTAATATTTGCCTATTTTTATCGACTAGTTAATTGTGTTCTTCAATTCTGGTTTTGCCGAAGAGTTTTTCTTTTATGACGGCCTGTAAATGCGCTTTGGACATAATGTGTCTTTATGGAAATTGTTTAAATCGGAAAAATCAGTTTTATTCCAGAGACCTTTTTCATCTTCAAAAAGTTAACATGGCCAGTAAAATAATTTACTTATATACTCACACCCTGTTAGCCATTTAAATTGTTCGTATCGTTTTTCCGGATAAAAATGTTTAATACAGTTTTTCATTTTTGTGGTAAAATATTTCATAGGCGGTTTTGCCCTTCCTTTGGAAATTATTTGAAGCTTATCAGCGAAGTTTAATGTTGAAAATCCCTTTATTATTAAGACACACACCACACATTCACACACACTCTTCTTACTAAATTCTGCTACATTTTCAACGGTATTACCGACGGCCGAAATTGACGGTATTTGCATATCACGTCCGTATTATTATTATTGTCTTCCATATCGCACCATGCACGACGCGACGTACGTATCACACAACACACGGATAGCCGTTCAAACAAAGAACCTACTCCAACGATAGCTTCCGCCACCACTTAGCACGCGACTCAAATGCAAAAATTGCAAACAGCCGGTGGAAAGTTCAATAACATCTGACTCGATTCACAGGAAATCAAGTATACAGGACTTGGCTGCAGAGAAGCTAGCGGCCCGCATAGGTTCTATTCGATTTTCTATTGTGGCTGGGTCGGAGTCAAGGCCGCATTTATTATGGGCTTGATAATTAAGATATATTTTTAATGTAAACTAAATTAATGGTTTCCTATTTCAAAAATTACATTTTAGAAGATGTTTTGTAATTTTTTTGGTGGTGGTGCTTCCCTTGCTTCCATGGACTGCACGCCCCTGAAATAGAACATTTCAATTTAATTAATGATATACCCATTTTTTTCTTGAGAAAAAGCCGCTTGAATGTTTACGTGCAACGCCCTGTATTCGTTTCTTGTTTTCGTATTCTCTACCGGATATTATGTTTAGTTAACACACATCAGTTTCGTCTTATTAAATAAAGAGGTATCGTCTTATTAAATAAAGAGGTAATTTTATTTCATTTCAGGAGTTGGAACTTCGCATAGAAACCCAAAAGCAGACGCTGCAAGCCCGGGACGAAAGTATAAAGAAACTTTTGGAAATGTTGCAGAACAAAGGAATGGGTGAGTGTATAGTCTGCCTGCCGTATCAGTGTCATTTCCTATATATGGATCGCTTTCCCCTGGCACCCTCACTTGTACCTCTTCTAGCATTATCTTTCTAAATGTCATTTCGAATTAGTGTTGATATCTCTGAAAGGGTTACTAGTTCCATAGAATGTTGGCAAATACTGCATTAAAGAATAATTCTGCTTTACGTAACTTCCTCCAGCAAGTAACTTGCCTTATTTTTATCGTAATGAAGATTTGTGTAATGGACAAGGCTTTACTTCTATACTGAAATTTGAACTGAGAAAAAATATTATTCGTTTTTAATCAGGTGACTAAAATTAGACTGACGTCACTTATTTATAAATAAAAACTGAAATCTGGCAATATTGGTTAATATTGGCAGCTGACAGAGTATATCGAAATGTAATCTTAATAAAATATTTTTCTTTTGTAACAAGCATATAGGTATATATCGCGCTTTATAATTTTATGGTATTTAAATCTATTTACTTGTTTTAAATTTCTGTCACATTATTGATACAATCAATATCTAGTAAAAAGATAAAAAGATGTAAATTACTGTACAAAAATAATACTTAAAATTAATAACAAAACAGCAAAAAAAGATTAAAATCTAGAAAATGGCGGAATTTACTACGGAAAGTCCTCATTAGTACAAAAGAAGAAAATTAATACCTTTAAACAAACCTTAAAGTTAACTCCTGAAAACGTGTAAAAATTTCTCCCCAAATAAATACTAGTATCAAAATAAAATATTTTTGATAAACCCTCAACTTTGATAACCCACTGTATATGTAAAGCTCCATAAACCACCACAAAATTAGAACTTGAAATCAACTTGTAGAACTAAAACTTTGACAGAGGCTAACTCTTGTTTTAGAAGTCAGAAAAAAAGCTGCCCCCTTTGAAGTCTTTTATTGGCTGGAAAGCGAAGCGTCGTCATAGACGCACTCTGATCTTTATTTAATAAATATTTCATACGTGTCTCCTAGAGTTCTACTTTGTGTAAGAATTTTATTATATTGAAATATAATTATATTTCCGTCTAAATAAGATAAAAGTACCAACTATATAAATGTCTAAAATTTAAAATAACGTATCAGCATTCGGGATCAAGAAGACTATGGCGAAAAAAAGGAAAGGCGAAGAAAACCCTTTCCGGCGATCTTTTCTGAAGGAAAACAAGGCTTTTCCAAAAAAGCATCGCCTTTTGAAAAACGCTTCTAATATATTTTTAACATGGTATATTGACAATTTATTATTTTGAATCGAACCAAATGAAATGTTTCAATTATCATTAGTTTTAACTTAAATGAAAACGGGTAAAGAAATCTTCCCACGAAAAGTCCCATATGACAACCATATATTTTTAAGGGGATGTATGGTGGAGTGGAACTTGACAGGTTTATCTTAAGTAAGTTTATATAGCTCTGCACAATCTAGAAGATAGCGTTTGAGATAAGTGTTATTTATTATTTTGTTTAGCTTTTAAAAACTCTTAAAATTAATATTAGATAGCTTTACTTTAACGACTTGGCTGAATCACTCCTTATGTTTAACACTTGCCATGAGAAACAGAAGCTATTATATACCCTATTTTATTGCTGTAGTCTATTCCATTACACTATGATCCTAATTTAATATTAATACTGAAATTTGTTAAGGCCAAGTCAAATAATTTAGTTTCTAACAATTACAGAATATACAGAATGTTATTTAAAGAACTTTTACAAAAAATAAAATGTTCACACAAAATTGGGTAACCGAGGATTTTTTGAGGTTAGAAATCGTAATTTTGTATTAATTTTTATGTAGAACATAGAGGGCGCTGCAAGTGCTAAAATTATTCAGTTTAATTTGCCTTTATTTTTTGACAGTAAACTTCTATGGTTTCTTATTCTCACACCTTTTCTAAGCAAAAAAGGTGTACTTTCTCAATAACACTAGAAGCAACCAGTTCCGACACATTTGAAAATTTATACGTCGATGCAAGTTACTGCCTCCTTTAGCCGCGAGTATGTGATAAATCTCATCAAAATAAAAAAAATATTTTTTACAAGGTGTATTGAAAAAGTATTTGCCCTCGAGATACAGGGTGTTGGAAAAACGATATTTTTTTGAAATATTCATTTAGTCTTTACTTTCATATCAACTTTGCGCCATTTGGAATGAAAAAAATATAATTCGTTGCTAATCAGGTAACTAAAAACAGATTGACGTCACCTATTTATAAAAAAAACTGAAATCTGGCAACATTGGCCGATATTGATAGCTGACAGATTTCAAAACATAATTTTAACCAAATACTAACCTAACTTCAGGTTAGGTTAGTTATGGTCCATTCGAATAATTTGTTCAAAAGTGGATGTCTTTATGCAGCAGATTTTCTAATAAATCGAGAATATACAGATAGCCTTGGTACACCTATAAAAAGCCGAGGATTTTTTTATTAAAATCAATGTGCGTATTATGTCCCTCTTCTCGGTACTTTCTCTTTCATCAGTTGAAAAGTGTCTTGTTCTAGTGAAAGAGAATATTTTTATTTACAAGGGGCTAGAAATTAGAGTGTATGCATCGTATGGTCTCGGAATCCAATAGATACGAGGTCGGTCAAATTGAATCAAAATTAAACAATTTCGTGTTTAATAAAATGCCTTAAAGCAATTTGAAAAATTCTAAGTAATTCCGGATTTTTTTTTAAATAACATTTATTTTTTCTCTAGTTTATTCAAGGAGATATTATAAAATATATAGCACTTTGTTAATGCAACGTTTCGTTCCGGGGAAACCCTCAACAACTTTATTTTTTTAAATGAGGACTTGGATATTTTTAAATGCCTTCGATCTCCCAAAACAAATGATGTATAACACTTAACTATTTAGTTATCAGGAAAGCCATACCAAACAAGCACTAGTAGTAGAAGTGCTCTATCTCCTTCCTGAGCGGTTTTGAGATGCTATACATTGACCTGCAAGTTCTTCAGATCATTCGCCGTTAAGGGAGAACTGCACGCAAAAAGTGAAAAACTAGCGATAAGATCTAGTCAAGTTCAAAGTAAGATGAAAAAGTACCTACGTATTAGAAAAAACTTCCTGCACGTCCGACCTCAAAAAAATGTGTTATCTATAGGCAATTTAAATTATATTTCGTTTAAAAATGGGTTCAAAAGGGTTCACGCGCTGCAGGAATACAAAGACATGAGTACGATTTACCATTTCAGATTTTGCAGTTACGTAGACAAAGGATCAATGCAAGGCGGTAAAGAGCCATTATGTGGGAAAATAATTATAGGCGACGGTATTTGCGTCAAAAAGTGGTCGAAAAATGGTCGAAAATGGACAAATCTACTTCTATTTTATAATCCTAGGTTTGATTTTTTTCATAAAAAATCGCATTAGCGCCCAACTATACATATTTCTCTATTGAAATCACATTGAAGCTAATACATATCTCTTATAATTTTAACATAATATTGCAGCGGCGGAAGGCTTGCATTGATCCATTATACAGCGTGCAGTTCCCCCTTAACTTTCTATTTATTGCGTTCTTTACAAGACATTAGTTATGAAAACATATTCGTACTTTAGATGATTTAAGAATGCAGACCCTAAATGCTTTTGTTTCATTAAAAAGACGACCTGTTGAAAGATTAGTTTTTTTTGGGTTAGATAGAAAGTAAAGAAGAAAAGGTTGCATAAGAATTCATGAAAATCATTTTGAGCACAGTCAAAATGAATGTTTATGTATTATTAATCAATTTTTTTTGTCCGAGTTTCCTTTTCATTAAAAATGTGCCGCAATAAAAAGTAATTTCTATTGTTGACATAACAGAACAAATTATATACGTTTTTAATTGGCTGTTAAAACGTTTTTTCTTAGTCAGAGCAACCAAAACACATATTTTTCGTGAAATTCTCCACGGTCAGATTATCAAGATATTGTCAAACTTGTCCTCGAAAAATTCGACAAAAACAATGTCAAATTAAGGAATAATTTCGTTTCTAAGATTTCAAGATACTCATATAATTTGCGAGAGGTATTATGCTGAGGATCGTTAAAAAAATTAACAAACCTTTACAATAAATAAATTTCAAGAAATTTTTGATAATTGATACCAAATTTACTAGTCTACATATAATTTGCAACCAACTATATCCTGTAACTCCTTTCAGTGATATCAATACATATATTTCATTGTCATTTAAATATTTACAAAAAACGAGAAAAGTATAGGTGAAGATTTTTTATACATCTCGAAGTAATATTGGTGGTTTCAAAAATACTTTTCTCCTTTACAAATAGTTTTTCAGATTCATGGACGCCATGGAGTAATTCGAAAATGTATCAGAGAAAAAATTACATATTGTTACTGGTTAAAACGTTCAGAAGTAAATGACCAGAAAATGACATTTTAATATTGTTGTCAACTGTATTGTATAAAAAGAAAAAAAAATTTTTTCCTAATAAATTAATGTAGATTTCCTCCCATTAAATATTTTAATAATAGTTTTTTTTTAATTTTCCATTACATTATTATTTTCATTAATTAAATTAAATGTTGACTAAACAGAGACCTAGCTAATAACTTTAATTGTGAAGTTGGAATTTTTTACCATTTCAGTTTAATTTTACTGTACAATAAATAATATAACTTAATGTTATAATAGTACAATTCTTATTTCATGAAGGGTAGGTAAAATTAAACTTTTGATAGTTGAGAAACCTCGTTTGTAAGAATAGCGTTAACATTAAGGCGAGGTTAAAATCTAGTTTAGAGCTCTTGCCTCTATATACCTTAATTTTACGAATTTTAAAACTTAACTCTAGATTACCTGTGGAATTACTGTCATGACTAGTTTAGCCAATAAACTACAAAGCAATCTCAGTTTGGTTGAGGTGGATTCATAGTTACGAGGTAGTTTATTGTGAACTTTTGAATATGAGGACATGAAAAACAAAAAAAGAATGTCTGTAAAAAGAATATACGATAATAAAATTATGTTTGGTTTTTAAAAGATATGACATCTAAATAGAATAAATTAAGAAGAATTGAGCGTTATATACTAACAAATTATGTCCATTTCTAATTGTAAAAAATTAAAGTACCTCTTCACTACAGAAATTATTTTGAAAATAAACTGCTCAAAAAGTCTCTAATTTTTAGGAAACTGTATTTCGGAAACGTCATAGCCAATTTTTAAAAACTAAGAAGATTCTGAAAGGCCATTATTTGTTTAATCGATAACCTAGAGTAGTCTTTTATAAAAGTTATTTTTTTGTGATATACATGGTGTGAAAAAATATGAAAAAAATGTAAGATTTTAACTCTGCACCTCTTGCAATAATTATATTAGAACTCTCATAGTAATCGCATTTAGAAGCTTTGTTCGATATCTCGGGCTGTATTTGACGGCTTTTTATTTTTTTGTTTAGAAAAAAAATTACAGGGTATTTTCAAAGTCTCTATTTTTTAAATTAAAAATTTAAAATTTCTAGGTCATCTTTTATTTTCTGTGGAAATTTTATTATCCCAGTTTTTATATACTTAAATATTAAGTGTTGCAATTTTTTGTTTAGAATAAAAATTGACATTACAATTACAAATTTCTATGAGTTCTTAATATAAAACTTTCGGATCCTTATTATCCCAGCTTTTCTTTACACAGAAGTATAGCGGTTGTGTACTTTTTTGTTTTAAATAAAGTTAGAGGGTGTATTCAAAAAGTGTGTATTTTTGAAATTACGAAAATTACAAATCTGTATGTGGTCTTTTTATTTATTTGGAACTTTCGGGACTTTATTATCCCAGTTCCTCTGTACACAAAAGTATTGTGGTTTCGTATTTTTTGGTTTAAAAAAGTTAAGTTCAGGGTAATCCACTATAAATATCTACCCCATATAACTTTTTTGCTTTACACAAGGCTTTAAATTTAAAAAAAAATTGTAGGAATTAATAAGCCGACAGACGTAAGTTGCACTTTTTTAAAATAGAACACCCCATATTTGACTTGATATTTTGATTCTACTGGAGAAACTAAGAATTTTGATACTACACCATATGCGTAACTTTTTGATTTTGAATTTGAATATATGGTATATACTAACAAATTTCGTAGTTTTACCAGTTGAAGCGAAATATCATGTGAAATATAAGGTATTCCATTTAAAAAAATTCAACTTTCGTCTGTCAACCTTTTTTTTGGGACATCCTGTCCCGAGAGTTAGACATTAAATCAAAAAGCACCTAGAAATTTGATATTTTTGAATTTTAAAAAACACAGACTTTTTGAAAATACCCTGTAACTCTTTCCAAACAAAGAAAATATAAAATTCGCCTTAATTTTTTATACAGAGAAACTGGATTACTAACGCCCCGAAAGTTCTACATTGACAAAAGGACACATGGAAAATTGTAATTTAAAAAATACAGACTTTTTGATAATACCCCGCAACTTTTTTTCTAAACAAAAAAATGGAAAACCTCTGTACTTCTGGCTATAGAGAAACTGAAATAATATTGACGTATATGTATACAAGGTGTTCCAAAAAAGGCTGACAGACAAAAGTGATTTTTTTAAAATGAAGCATCCTATATTTGACATGATATTTCGTTTCTACTGGAAAAACTAAAAAATTTGTTACCACACACTATATGTCCAAATTCAATAATTATTTTAAAAATATTTATATTTCAAAAACAAAAAGTTAAGCATATTGTGTGGTATCAAAATTCTTAGTTTCTCCAGCAGAATCAAAATATCAAGTCAAATATGGTGTAAAAAATGCAACTTTTGTCTGTCAACTTTTTCGAGAAACCCTGTATACATGAAAATATATGCGCTAAAAACTACTTATTAATTCTTACAACATTTGTAGAATACCCCGTAACATTTTTTCTAAACAAAAAAGTGCAGAACCGCTATATTTCTGTGCAGAGTGTTAAAATGTTTTCATTTTATTATATTTTATCACACTCTGTATAACACAATTTTTTTTTATCAAAGACCACTCCAAGCTATTGATTAAACAAATAATGGCGTCTCCGAGATACGGTCTCCTGAAAATGACGAAAAAAATTTGCTTTGAAGACTAATTTTTTTATAATAAATGCTTTATGAACAAAAATAATTTTTTAGGTTCTGATTATAAAAATTGTAAAGAAAAAAAATTAAATTCATTCTTATGTAACAGAAAAAATAGGCAGAACATTTAATATCAATATCTTTTTCTTATTTATCTATATGCATAAATACACATGAAAACCTGGAGGTATCTTGTATCTTATTTAATAGCACTGCCAGTTTTAAACTAACTGATACGAAACTTCTAGAATATTGTTTTATTACAAAAAAAACATAAGACAACCATTATGAGAACCATCTACAAATATACAATATTTCTTGTAATAATAAATGGTTGTTTATTGGCTGAACTAAATTCATATCATTAGAAAACTGTTCAGTTCACCAGCGCAGCGCCGGAGTTCATCAGTCTTACATAGTTACAGCATCAATTCATCGTCCATCTTCGTCCATCATCAGTGTTTAGCGCCACAGACACCAAACAGATCCTACACGAGGAGATCGTGCTTGTATGAGACAGAGTCTCAGCAATAACTAAACATACTTATTTTAAGCGTGAATGTGAGTGGTGAACTAAAACACGTTTGTTACCATCAAATTACGTTGGTAAATCTATTAAGAAGATGTTTATGATAAAACCTGTTTTCAAAAATATGTTACAATCGAAAAATGTTACAATCATTTTAGTTTTTTACTGGTTAGATTTGTAAATAACTTACATAGATACAAATCTATTAAAAGTCTTGTTTGCTTAGGTGGCATTTTTTGTCGTTTTTTATTCAGCCTTAGTCAGTGCAAGGTAATTAAAATTGTTTCTTTATAGTCTTAAAAGATAGGCCTCAAAGCAACAATTATATTAGTACATGTTTCGTCCTTTCTAGTATCATCAGGCCTAAAGAATTACAATAGCTAAGTTATATTCAGAAGTAAACTAAGAAAAATGTTTATGTAAATAAAAGATAAGTATATTTAAAAAATAGAAAAAGGGAGAGTATGAGATTGCCCATTTGTTCATCAGGCATTGTCTCTCTGGAATAATAATATGACAAATTAGCTTAGACTAACTGAATTTCATAGTGAATTTAAATTTAAAAAATTACTGCTTGGCATTTGCTGGTCTTGAAACATTAACACTAGCTGATAATAAATCTAGAATAATAAATAAATAGGGGCTAAAAGCAGACACTGCAATAAAACGAAAGAAACTAAGCTAACAATAACAATTAAAATTTTTTTTGCTCTAAAGGGCTCAACAAACTTTAAAATAAATGGCTAAAACATGTTTGGTGGAAATATTACAACTTTTCGTACTTCAAACATTGCTGATGTATAAACATAGTAGAAATAAACTAGTATGTCCACTCCTTGGCAAAACCTTTGATCTACTTCTGTCACATTTGGTTCGCGTCACGCGAACACTAGTGCATACAGATATGGCCGAACTGTTGCGGAAGTTTCCGAACGCCTTGGGCGGCAAAGCAAGCAAGATGAGAGCAAATACGGGAAAAATAATTTTTTTCCTAAATCGTCTTAAATTTATCAAAGAATATATCGGTATGTCTTAGCTTACGAATCAACCGGACTGATTTTTGACATAATCAATTTAAATGAAGCATTTAAAAGGGACATGATATTTGTATGTCAAAATCACGTAGTATTTTCTTATACGGATTTTTGGGTATACTGACTTTTAATTCTAAAGTTAGTGTTTTTTTTAACGAAACTTTGGCGTGTTACGTTCTTAAATGCTTCCGGGGAATATATAATTATATTTGCAGATATTTTAGAGATTCAAATTAGTTTAAAACTCTTAATTCTGATTTAAATAAGTTAAAAAATAATTACAATCAACAGCAAAAGTTATGGTATGAGCGGGGATCGAACCTGCACCTCTGGATCACTAGTCCATCGCTCTAACCAATTGCACTATCGTACCACTGATAAGCAATTCGTTAGAACTTGTACAGGGTGGTCCACTTAAGTTGCTCTTATACTTTATCTCAATAAACAAGACACTGAGAAAAAAAAGTTAAATACGAAAAGTATTTGACCTTAAGTATATTTTTTATTTATAATACTTTTATGTGTACAGGGTGTTCCATTGTGCCAGGACAGTAACCAACTTTTTTCTTTTTAATGAAATGGTATGAATATTTTTAGAAATTCTAATTCTACGCTTGATTTTGAGTATTTTTTGTCAACATAGCATACGAAATTTTAAGTAGTTTTTGAGAAAAATTAACTTTTCTAATTTTTTTCGGAAAAACAGGTTTTTGGAAAAATGTTTTTTTTTACACCTGAAGACTAAAATGGTGGGAGTGGTTAATATTTAATACTCTGACCTATCAAGAGCGAAAATCCATTATACAGGGTGGTCACAAATGACTATCAAAAAAATGTTTTTGTAACTACCCCCTGTATTTAGCACTTTTATTGTGTTTAGGATTTAATTCTGCATCATTCCATATATATAGTTTATATTCCAAAAATTAGTAATTTAGAAGTTATGACCAATTTTCTATAATAATTCGGGTATTTTTGTTAAAAATCTAACTAATCCTAAATAATATCCTATTCTAAGTTTTTTTAACATTATAATTAAATTTAACATTAAATCAACAAGTAATACAAGAAAGAAACTGATTACTTATTACAAAACATTTTCGACATAACCCTCGTCTTTGGCAATACAAGTAGTATACATGGTTTCAATTCTCGCAATAGCATTTCTAACCGCGTCTGTTGCATTAAGTCTTTCTATCTCTTGCCTAATGCTCCTTTTTAAATCTTGAACAGTATTACACCTATTTTTATACACCTCGTTTTTTAGGTTGCCCCATAAAAAAAATCCAGGGGTGTTAAGTCAGGGCTCCTCGCTGGCCAATCTATGGTCCCGTATCGACCAATCTAAAATGGAAACCGTTGATTCAAACAATTTCTAACAGGCACTACAGTGTGATATGGAGCACTATCTTGTTGATAAACAAGCCCTTCTTTAATATCGTTCGACAGATTGTCAATTAACGGAAATATTTCGTTCTCCAACAAATTTAAATACCTCTCACCATTCAGAACAAAGTCATAAAATACTGGACCTATTATTCGGTCACGGATAATACCACACCACACAGAAACACTTCTCCGACCCTGTTTTTTCATTTCTTTTACACGATGTTCATTTGAGTTACACCAGTAATGAATATTTTTTCGGTTGAACATGCCGGCCATATTGAAAATCGCCTCATCGGTAAATAAAATATTTTTAAAAATGTCAGTTTCAAAATGGTGGTCCATCATGAGAGAACAATAAAAAAGCCTTGTTTGAAAGTCCTGTTGGGATAATTCCTGAACTGGTAAAAATTTGAACGGATGGTAGTTATTATCAGTTAAAGTCCTTTGGACACTAGTCTTACTAATTCCCGGTAGATCTCGGGATGCATCTCTTTGCGAATTTTCGTTGTTTTCATCAAAATACAGGAGAATTTCTAATTGCTTTTCTTCTGTTAGGACAATTTTTGGGCGCCGTTTTTGTTTATTGATTACCACTCCACGTTCAAGATCACGAAAAATTCGTGAAAAAATATGTTTCGTGGGTACCCGTCTTGCAGGATACAACAACCGATACTCCCGTAGGGCTAATGCTGGACTTTTATTATTTCTTATGTAACATTCATGAAGATTTAAACGCTCTTGGACACTGTATAAAGCCATTTTTCTTTTAAAAAGAGTTAGAGGTAGCTAAATGTCAAATAAAAACTGTGTATTTATTGGTGTCCAGGCAACAATTTTACTAGTTTTGTTTTTCCATGGATATCTTGTAAAATTAAGACGCGTTTAGAAATGCTATTATCGCGAAAATTAAAACCGTAACCGTAATATTAAACTACTTGTATTGCCAAAGACGAGGATTATGTCGAAAATATTTTGTAATAAGTAATTAGTTACTTTTTTTCTTGCATTACTTGTTGATTTAATGTTAAATTTAATTATAATGTTAAAAAAAAACTTAGAATAGGATATTATTTAGGTTTAGTTAAATTTTTAACAAAAATACCCGAATTATTATAGAAAATTGGTCATAACTTCTAAACTACTAATTTTTGGAATATAAACTATATATATGGAATGATGCAGAATTAAATCCAAATTAAACATACTAAAAGTGCTAAATACAGGGTGTTCCATTTAAAAAAATTAAGTTTTTTTAGTTACAACATACATTTTTTTGATGGTCATTTGTGACCACCCTGTAAAATGGATTTTCGTTCTTGATAGGTCAGAGTATTAAATATTAACCACTCCCATGGATCCATAACCAAAATTCACCATTTTAGTGTTCAGGTGTGAAAAAATCACATTTTTCCAAAAACCTGTTTTTCCGAAAAAAATTAGAAAAGATAATTTTTCTCAAAAACTATTCAAAATTTCGTATGCTATGATGGCAAAAAATACCCAAAATCAAGCGTAGAATTATAATTTCTAAAAATATTCACACCTTTTCATTAAAAAGAAAAAAGTTGGTTACTGTCCTGGCACAATGGAACACCCTGTATACATACAAATATTGTAAATAAAAAATATACTTAGGGTCAAATACTTTTTTTATTTAACTTTTTTTCTCAGTGTCTTATTTATTAAGATAAAGTATAGGAGCATCTTAAGTGGACCACCCTGTACATATTCAAACCCACTAGTATCGTAACCACTGTTGATCCTGCCAAATATTCTAACCTAATGGCGCTGCATTCCTGACTGGAATCAAATCTGACATCGCTATTAGGTGCCGTCCATATTATAAAAATTATAAATAATTTATAATTTTACGTTATGGTCGTATAAGCCAAATTTTGAATAGAAGTATTTTATCAGTTTTATTTTTAAACTGTGAACTATATTTTTAGAAATATTTATAATCAACAGCAAAAGTTATGGTACGAGCGGGGATCGAACCCGAACCTCTGGATCACTAGTTGATTGTAAATATTATAATACCTGTTTGTTCATATTTCAAGATCGCTCTACCAGCTGTTGCTTCAGGAACACGCACAGCACGAGCGGCGTAGCATTTATTATGCCCAGCAACTAATCTTGCCGTTTGTTCGGGTGTAATTTGGGGCATTTTATCACTAAAACCCTTGTTTTCATATAAAAAATCATGAAGTTAGTAAAAGTAAGTTTCCAGCAAAGAAGCTGTAATTCGGCCAATTCTAGAGATAAGTCGGTGAATAAAAAAATGAAATGGTCACAAAAAAAGGTCTTTCATATAGGGTGTAAACAATTAACAACTAATACACAGGGCAAGTCAAAAAATAGCAAAAAAGCATAAATCTTGTATTTAAATTATTTGGGAAATTTTTCATTTGTTTCATTTTTGCTGAAAGACAAAAGGTATTATCTACCTACTAAAAAAAGATTGTTCAAAATCGATCCACTGTTTTAGAAGATATTAGATATTGAACCTTTTTTTGGAACCGAATGTATTTGAGAGAGTGGAGCTACTAATTTATTTCTACTATGTTATTAATGTAACGTTTTATTTAGAGAAGTCACAATTTTCAGTTGCTCTATGCGTGTAACTAAGCTACTGGTTCGTTAGATTTGATGATACCCGAAATAAAAAAGTACACTCAACTAATATTGGGACCTTCAAAATACTAGAATTCTTGGGAAAACGAACAAATGCTATAATCTTGACAGCTCATTAAATTATTTGTTTAGTATTTTGTACTAAAGGCGGATTCACTGAGATTTTTCGTTGTTTAAATATTTTATGTACAAAATTCAATCCGAAATACCAAAAGTCATTATTAAATTGACCAGTAATTGAGGTGTCGCTTCTGTGAGGTTTTCTGTGGTCACCATGTCCACGTCCCCATAAGGGGGCGCGTTTTTTCCGTTTAGAACTAATACCGCGTGGTGTCGCCTCTGTTCTAGGTAAAGAAGAAGAGCGGGCCATGTTTCAACAGATGCAGGCTATGGCACAGAAACAGGTGCTTATTCTCGTAGTGATTTGATGGTTACTAGTATCGTCCGGTTTTAGCCTTGAAGCGGGTAATCGCATTTTATGAGGTTTTGTACAGTTGCGGGTCACGTAAATACTTACCAGCATTAAATGCCATTATTTCCTAGGAACAGTTCAGTTGTCTCGGAAAGCTAATAGAGGCAAGATGCAGTTCTAAAATATTTGCGCATAATGTGAAACTATTGACAAGGCTGAGATAATCAGTACAAACATATAGCTAATGTAAAATAATCAGTACTTTTGGTACTATAAGAATTTTACTTAAACGCCGTTTTACATGCTGCAATTCTTCTTGCAATATGCAATAATCTTGAACATGGGCATGCGCAGTTTGACAAAATCGTGCAAGTCTTTTGCAATTGCAAGAGAATGGCACGGCTACGGTTTTGTTCGATTTTTATTGCAAGTTTCCCGCAAGTGTGGGGAAAAATTTAGTTATATTTCTATAACCAAACAAAATAAAAGTTCCTGTAGAAGTGAAAGAACGGATTCTTGGCGTACTATATTTTGTGGTTAGAAGTTATACTTCTTAACGGGGCTTACGTGATTTACGTAGGCTCCATTCTTAATAATCATTTTGTCTATTTTGATTTGGTTGCTTAACTTATTAAAAGAAAATATTTAAATAATGGCGTGTGGCAAGCAATAATTTTTCAAACGTTTTTTGATCCATTCCTAAATAATTAGCGTACTTTTCTTTGCCCGATGACAAAAATTCTTCAGTCAGTCTTATATTTCCTTTTTCTTGGTTTAGCCATGGTCTAGACCAACATCTTCTTTATCTTCTTTCCACGTTGTTGGTTTCCAGAAGAGGATGCAGCAACAATTACTTTTTTCCGGTTGGATTTACTTATTTTACGATACATTTTAATTTAATATATGAGGGGTCTAGATGCAAAACGCGACATGTCCAAGTGATACCGTTTTGAGAAAAGCGGGAAAAACTTACACCGCCAAACTTGACATATTTTGTAAAATTTAAATGACGTGGCAAATTTATACAACATATACAAATTATTCTACACATTTTTCAATAATTTTGGAATGTGATTTTCAAAAATATTGAAAAATAAAGTTTGCAGTTGTCGCGTTTTGCAATTGACTGATGGACATGTCGTGTTTTGAATATAATTTTAATATAATTTTTTAATTATTTTTCAAGTACCTACCTAATTTATTAATTTTAATAGAATTAAGAAATAGAATAAAGAATTTTTATTAAGAATCATACAAAAAAATATTAAACAGTAACTTCGTCATCATTATCGTTATCCACTGCTTCATATACTTCTTCTGCATTTGCATAATCCTTCTTCAAAACTTCTTGCAAGTACCTTAGATTCTCATCACTAACCCATTCTGCCCCATAATGAGTTTGCAATAAATTGGATATGCTTTTTATTTTATCTTCTTTAATTTTCACACCAATGGATATCTCCTTTGGTTTCATTGCTCAATTTTTTCCCCTTCCTATAAATGCCTTTTGTCTCCCCTACGTTAGATCTATACACAGGTTCGCCTCTCATTAAAACCATTCCAGATTTATTTTTGGTCATAATAAATCTTTTTGAGGGCTTAAATTTAAAATGCCACTGGGCTGTTGGTTTCAAAATTTTCTGTGTTTCTGATTTCCAATCTAAAACTTTGTAGTCATGTCCCAGTTTTAAAACTTTTGCTCTTTTTTCGATTATGTTTTCATACACCTCTGGGCTTGTTATTTCTGAAATGCGTCTGATTTCTTTTTCTATATTTCCGAATACTCTGTCTGGAGGAATAAAGGAATGGCCCACTATAAGGAAAATGACCTCGACTTGTTGGATATGTTTAGGTGCTAATGTGGCGAACCAAAAGCACAGCATGCCAATAAATATCGAATTCTTGTTTTGTCCGTTACATCCATCACAAACCAGACGAACAGTTTTTTGCTGCAGATTAAATTCATAATTATTTAAAGTATAGAAAATTGCGGATGCTATTTCGTTTGATCCTTTTGGCCGTTCAAGTTCTGTCCATTGAGTTACCAATAACAACTCCAAAGTTGTAAAAATTCACTTGCATCGAAAAATAAGCTTGCTGATCTGGTAACTTGGGAATTTGCAGGTTCTTTTGACAGTCGAAGGAAAAGATTACTATTGAAGGGTCATTTTCTTTTAAAAAGTTATAAAAGCTCTTCGCCTGTAGTTTGTGAACCTTGTAGTTTGTAACTAAAGATTGAATTGTTGTTGGATCCCTGCTCTTTTTGATTTTCTCTTTATATTGCAAACACATAGAACATACGTCAGTTTGAGGAGTCCCAAAGCCAACATTGTAATGCTTATTGAAGTAGTTTCTAAAAAAACATTCTTTAACTTTCAAGTTTTGAGGAGCCTGATCAATGTACATTTGAAAAAGTTTTTTTATGTTTAAATCGCAAGGCAAATAAATTCGATACGGACTATCTGAACGGCAGTAATGGCTTTCCGTACATTTTAGGGACTCTATAAAAGCCTTGATTGTATTTTTCTTCTCAGTATTCTTATCTTTTATCCGATCCCCACCCCTGGTTTCTTGCGGAAATTGTCCTGATTCCTTAAACTTCTTGAGTAAGCGCAAGATTCTGTCTTTTTTCACATTCAAGATCCCTAAGAACGAATCTCTGCATAGTTTAATTTCGGTTCCATCAACTTTTTTAACGTGATATTCAACAGTAATACTTTTTGGTTTTGTGGCTACTTCATTTCGAATTCTTTTTCGTTTTGTAATCAAGGCTTTGCAATAGTATAAAATAAATTTGTCTTGATCGTTTTTCTTCGTACTTAAATAAAACAATTTGTGGAACTCTTTTATGTCGTTCATTGTAAGAGACCAACAATTATAAGGTGTCTTATCACCTCTATGACCACATACAGGAAATACTGGTAAACCTTTAGGTGAGCACCTGAAACAATTGCATTTTGTTATAATAAAAACCGACCATTAACAACCTACAAACTTTTAAATTCCATGATTTTTTTGGGCTTACAATTATTTTGGTGACGATATTTAATTATCAATCAATAAAGAAATGAAACAAATGCATTTTGTTATAATAAAAACCGACCATT
Source organism: Kuschelorhynchus macadamiae (assembly GCA_030620095.1). NCBI lineage: Eukaryota > Metazoa > Arthropoda > Insecta > Coleoptera > Curculionidae > Kuschelorhynchus > Kuschelorhynchus macadamiae. The sequence goes on along the minus strand of JAUTXW010003409.1, from coordinate 468,680 downwards.
AACAACCTACAAATTTACGAATCCCAAACATAAACAAAAAAGTTAATACAGCCCGTTCAAATTAAAATAACATACCTAGCATTCTTAGCTTTTTCTCTTCCCCATTGTTCAGTATTCCTTGCTCTTTTCCTTGCTCGATTCTCCGTATCCGGTGTAATATTTTTAGATTCTTCGTCCATATTAATAACTATTTTTAATTATTTTTCTTTTCTTTAATAATAACAGGATATTCACTCACTAAACTAACATTAGGTAGTTTTAATGTTTACACACTAAAACGCAATGACATTGACAATACTTACAAAACGCATGGCCGCTATCACGTGGTTGCGTATAAGCTTTATCATTGGTTTAAATGGACATGTCGTGTTTTGAATCTCAAAAAAGTATCGGACGTCGCATTTTGCATCTCACTATGATTTTGTAATATAATTTAAGTAGGCTAACGTCGCATTTTACACTTGAGAACAAATATTCGCAGATAGAGTTTTTCACGGAGAATTTTGCAGCATAAATATGTCATTTTTGAAAAAAATTGGACATGTCGCGTTTTGCATCTAGACCCCTCATATATAACTTTAATGACAATTTAACTCGCACCACAAGTTTAAGCAAACTGCCAACTGTAAACAATTTTGACGCAAGTAGGCTGAAGTCCGGAAGTACATTTAATTTTTTAAAGTTGGCTACATATTGCAAACAATAAGTCTTGCAGCATGTAAAACGACCTTAAGTAGTCTTAAAAATACTTTTAATTGGACTTGTTATTACGTCAAAAATTTTACGTATTTGAATACTTGAGTACTTATTAAAAGTACCTTTTGCTGGGGATTAACCAATATTAAAGAATTTTTAAAGTATAGATACAGAGTGTCCCATTTTAGGCACTTTTGCGGAGTATCTCCGTTGTTTATGTAGATAGAAAGTTGCAGGGCTAAATTGATGTTGCATTTTCAAGCACCCCTCGTATCTCAACTATCAGATGCCTTATCGAAAACCCGAAAACTGTTTCTTATATAACTTTTCCATTTATATTCCGCCTTTGGAATTAGCATACAAGGTAAGGTCAAAAAGTTATCGGACCCTACTTTATTTTTTTAAATATAACACCCTGTATATTTATAGATTATAAAACTTGTCTTTTTTACCTTTTTAAAAATATGTAATAGTATGTACTTTTTCTCCGAAACACGCAAATAAATGACAATTTTCTGAAACTAAATGCATAATTTAATAGTAGGCCATGAATAACAATAATAAACAATTGAAAGTTATATATTACTAACGAAGAATTAGATACCTTGCATATAGGTATCTTGTTTGATGATGATGTTTAAACTGACGACCATTTTCTCTAATGCAAAATTGGGACATATTTGTAATTCTTTGAATAGCGTTAAATAGAATCCTCATTAGCAGATTTCGAAAGGCTAAATGAATTGCCTCTCGAACTTCTGCTATGGCATCATATCGTGTTTAATATTTTTCATTTTGTATATAGCCCCGTAAACGAAACCAAAAATTGAGAGATCTGGAGATCGCGGAGGCCATCTAACAGGCCCGTTAGTACATATCCATCTTTGAGGAAAGTTATTATCAAGAAATTCCCTTAATAGCCTAGAAGTGTGACTTGGGGCACCACCTTGCTGTAGGTAAACAGCATTATATTGGGCTAATGGAATATTTTCGAGCAGTTCTGGAATAACTTCCTCAATTATTTCTAGGTATCTATGTGCTGTAAGGCCTCCTTCAAAAATCCTCTAAACTATATGTCTGCCCAAAATAAAACATGACACTCCAACTCGAAAGAATCCCTGTTGTACCCTTTCAAACATTAAATGCTGATTTTCACTATGTCAGTTCCTGGTATTGCGACGATTAAAAATTCTCGCACTTGAAAAAAAGCATTCGTCTGACTAGATAACAAGTCTGCCAAATAAATCGTTAGCTTAGCATTGATTTGTTACAAATACCACTGGCGTAACAGTTCCCGGCGCTCGGCATCGCCTGGATGCAAATGGTGCACTATATTATGATTTTTCGTAGCCATAATAGCTTACTTACCTTGGAAATATAATTATAAAGTATAAAACATACCAACATATCATATTTTTCGTAATTTTCATACGCTGCCATTATTCGAAGAATTTGATAAATGTCAATTAAACAAAAATACCAAAAGAACGTTTATAAACTTCTTTATAAACCAAAAGTCGATCCAAAAACCCATTTATTTTTGTTTGTTGTCATAAACATAGCCTACTATTAAATTATGCATTTTATTTCAGAAAATTGTCATTTATTTGCATGTTTCTGAGAAGTGCATACTATTACATATTTTCGAAAAGGTCAAAAAAAGACAGGTTTTATAGTCTATAAATATACAGGGTGTTCCATTTAAAAAAATATAAGTCCGATAACTTTTTGACCTGACCCTGTATACTAATTTCGAAGGCGGAATTGAGTTCTACGGGAAAAGTTATATAATAAATAGTTTTCACATTTTCGACAAGTTATCTGATAACTGAGATACGAGGGTTGTCTGAAAACACAACATTTTCAATTTAGCCCTGTATCTTAAAAACTAAAAGGACTAAGAAAATTTTGTTAACGGCATCTTTAGTTTTACGAAAAAATAGCACTGTCGCGAAAACCTCAACATTCTATCTATAAAAATAACGGAGATATCCCGCAAAAGTACCCAAAATGGGACACCCTGTACTGTGTCGTCGGCATATGTATTATTTAATATCATCCTTACCAAAACTCGAGTCAACTAAATATACGCGGATTATATTACAGTAGCAGTATCCTAGTAGCAAGAAATAACAAGCATAAGGTTTATGAATTGCATCTTGAATACAATTTGCTTAAAATGCTTAATAGTACTTTTATATCTCATAATGTCTAAAGAATATATATATATATATATATATATATATATATATATATATATATATATATATATATATATATATATTCAGGCCCATATTACAATTCTTCTAGGATTGTTTTAGTAAAAACAGATCACAAGAATCTGCATTAAAGAAATTCATCACTTACCTCAGTTTAATTACTTTCTCGTCTCAATCATTTCGTTTTTTTTTTAATTCTTCTAAACTGAGAATAAATTATAAAGTGTTTTAAAGAATGTTGTAATTAATTAACATATAAACTAAAATCAAACTCTCCCACAATAACTGCTAACAAGACAGATATTGACAAACTAACTCTTGAACAGGTGGCAGAATTAGTAAAGTTGTAAATAAACAAATCAGCATTTCCATCGTATCATTTGCATTTTTTTTTAATTTGATAAACTGAGACGATAGTAGTAACCACAACTTTATGCCAAATAGTAGCTAGAATGTGAACGTGAGGTAGAGTACAATGTGTAAGTGTGATTGTGTAAGATTGTTCACATCATCTGGCACATGAACAAGAATAAAAAAAATCATCAAGCATGTTGGATGTTTCCATAAAGTATTTTAGATGTTGTAAAAAGTAATTTGATGGCTATTGGCCAGACATTGACCAGAAATCCGAGGTACCATACTTTTCTAACAGAGCAAGAGGGTAATAAGGTGATACTCCTAGGTAAAAGGTAAAGAACTAGGTTTTTTATTCCCTTCATGTTGCTTATAGATTTTAAGCAAAATTTAAGTTTGCAATAGGATTTGAAAATACTGAATCGACACTTCATAACAAAATAATTATAAATAGGATATATTCTAATAATTTTCTTCATTAATATCAGTGTTTCATTCAGAATCAGTTGCACGCAGTTTTAATGTCTAATTTTCCCTATAAAAATTAATTAATTCATTACAAACTAACATGTGTTTGCCTGACGCAGCAGTTTCATCAGATATAATTTATTTACAAATTACGTAAGAGAGATTAAAATATGGTTGAAAATTCCGTTGCCTGTGATTTTACGTACCTAAAAAAACAGAATATTTAAGGTTTAGAATCATATTTCACCCTTATAGATATTTATATAGTGTTACCTTTTGCTTTGATAAAGTAAGCAATAATCATAGGCGGCGCTACCTTGTCTCAAAATATGTAAGACAGAGTAACAATATGAACTTGAGGGTTTTCGTTTCTTATCTTCAGAAATTAGCTGATTCACAAGCGCAATTAATTATTAATTTAAGATTTTTTTCAATTAAACATCCTGTATATTAATGCAAATCTAAATAAAGTTGTGTAAGGCATGTCTTTGTACAATTTTTTTTAAAATCTTATCGTTTATCTTATGTATTGATGGTAATTTAAGAAATCATGGTTCTTGGGATTAGACCGTGTCAAAATGGAATTACTTCTTAACGTTTCCTCTTCGATTGCACCAGGCATCTTCAGGAACCTTTGCTTCACCAGAGCGGAACACTGAATGAGGTCGACAAGTGTTCACCGAGTCGTGATCTTATGTATCGTTTCCACGTATGATGAAGGACGAAGCCCGTATCTCCATAGAGAGCTTATGAATTTCAATAGATTGTTTAATTTTCCGTTTATAAGAATTCCAAGACTGACGCAAGAACTTTTGCTTCTTTTACATTTATGACATGCCCAGTGGGATGTTGGTGTTCAGATACAGCAGCCTATAAAATTTCCTTCTTTTTAATACATCGTTCATGTTCCTTACGCCTAGTGGATATGGATAGTCCAGTTTCTCCAATATAAACATCACCCCAAGAACAAGAAATTGCATATATTTCATCCGTCTGAAAAGGAATAATGTCCTTTTGGCGTATTCAAACATTGTCCAATTTTCTTGTCTCTTAAAAATTGTACGTATTTTCAACCGGTGAAATAATTTTACAATCTTTTCTGTGGTTCCGTGTATAATTAGAAGAACTGCACTTCCTACCGGTAATTCCTTATTGAAACTAATAGAATTTTTATATTTTCTAACTAAGCATCTAATATCGTCAGTGAAACATCCATTCCCTCTTAAATCTTCAGTCAGTTTCTCTATTTCCGATTGTAAAAAATTTTGGCTACAAATCGCGAGGGACCTGTAAACCAAAGAATTAATAACTGATTGCTTTTGTTCCGGATGATGATGAGAAATTGCATTTAGATATCTGTTCGTATACGTTGTCGGAAAGTGATTCCATTTTGACACAGTAAAATCTATGAAGCATGATTTCTTTAAAGAATATTTACAGTGTTACCAGAATTTATTTTATACTTTACTGTAAGCAAGACCTACGCAAAATGTATATTGAAAATAATAAATAAATTACAAGCATCGTTTTGATAAGATTTCTATTATTCTTAAATTTTTGGAACCAGTTCATACAAAATACGCTTCCTTTCAAAGAAATCCTCACGCCTTAACAACATGACTTTATATTTGATCTTTAACTTATTTTTACTAATAAATTGGTCTACTAACAAAATATGTTGAGTGCTTTAGAGGATCAAAGACAGATGGAAGTTGTTTACATTTACCTTTCCAAATGGTTTGATAGATTAAACCATATTCTCCTTGCAAAAGATATGGATATCACAGTGTACCATAAGTTAAAACCTATTTCGCTTCTCCTGTTCAGTTATTTTATAACTAACCTCCCTATATCCCGTATAGCCACACTTTGTCCCTGAAAATGTACTACCAGACTTTTGATAGATCAGCCATCGACTGTCAGTAAGAATAGAGTCACTCAAGAACAGATATACAAAATGACGTTTTTAGTAAATAACGCGACTAAAAAAAATGTTCCTCAAGCTATAGAACCATAGAAAAACTATCTACATATCTATGTTTCCCCATAAACCTAAAAATATTTCGCGATCAACCTTGTCTACCCCTGCCTTATAACAATTAGAGCGTGAATATACGAGGTGGTTCAAATTTAAGCATAATGCTTAAAAAAAACATATTTTTCTTCTAAAAATTACAAGAAAAGATCCTAAATCCCCTTATTAGTAATTAACTAAACTTAGGTAGAGCTATTGTATAGTAATATGTCAGAAAAAAAATCTTGTTGCCTAGAACCTAGGAACGAACTTGTTTAAAATGTCAACAAAATACACTCAAAAATAAGACATTTTAAACCCATTTATTACGTAAAAATAGTATCCTGTGTTTGACAAGCTAGAAGCGAACGTTTTCAAGCTGACCAACTCAAATTTATATTTGAAAAACGGTTGCCTCTAACTGGCTAAACCAAGAGCAACATTTTAAAGTAAAATAAGGAGAGCGCCGAATACATTCACTATAAAAAAAAAACTTGACTTGACTAGGATTTGAACCCAGAGCTTCTATTCTCTTAACCTAAAAACTAAATTGCATCTTGGTGGGTACGTTAAAATAGCCTTGCAGTTTGCAGGCTTCGGCGGATGCAAACCAGGAGGGAGTGTCAGAGGAAAGGGGAACACAGTATTGATTATTAATATTATTAAACAAATGTTATCTATTATAAAACAAATTCTGATTATAAAAACAAAATACAGATAATTAAACCAACAGCAATTTAAAAAGGACAGTAAAGTATGTTGATTTATAGGATATACTAAGTTAAAGGCTGCGTTGAATTCGCTTTGTTTGACGATTAGATGAACCCGTATAGTGCTTTTCCTTTCGCCTTTTTTGTTCTTTAAGAAATGATATAATATAATAGCATTTTAGACATCTATTGTATACTATAATGACATGAAGTACCAATATCCGATACAGTACCCACATATTTTATAAACGAATTGTGTATCCTCCATTATTGTATATCAGATGCAGCATATGTGTCTGAAAGAGGTATAAGATAAAAAGGATCCTTATGATATATACAAAATAAGGTTACGTAGTTTGTAAATAAACAGCATATTCTGATGAATTCGAATGGCGAACTACTGCGTATTTGACAGGCGTTAACTCAATGGTTTAAAAAAAAGTTCATCTAAGATAAATTGATTTTCAAATGCCAATTGTTATAGAGATGTGTAATTGTTTGCAAAAAGTAAATAAACAGACAACCATTTTGCATGTCTGTCAAAAGTGTAATTAAATTTTATAATTTTACTAGATAAAAAAAAATTAAAGCAAATCATCCATAATAAATACATAGTGTTATGAAGTGATTTTTTAAAATAAAAATATCTAATTATTTTAAGTTATGTTAAACAACAGAACTGTTATACTAAGAAATATAAATTCTTTACGCGATAGCTCTCCCTCCTATAGTCTTCCTTCCGATTCTCAACATCGTTTTCTTTATCCATCCAACCGTTATTCGCTTAATTATTTCTCAAAACCTGCAATAATTAAACATATTCCCTGATATCTGTCCTGCCCTCTTCAGTCCTGTCATTAGAAAAAAGCATTAGCTTCTATTCTTGTACTTCTTTTATTGTTCCACTAAAGATATCGAGATATGTCAAATAGTCATTATTTTTTAATTTCTGGCCTTTAGTAGCATAATGTTCTTGTGTAACTTTGGTAATCCATATAAATGAGGTGGCTTGCTGTGATACGAGATGACATCTGTTCTGCTCCGGTCCATCACTTCGTAACCAATAACAGAGTTTCATCTCCATGCAGTGGGATCATTGGGGAACATCTCATAGTTACTTTTTCTGAAAACATTTTAGATTTTCTGGCATTTCCAATGTTGGTGGGTAAAATTTTATTAGATGTATTTTCCTGAAGATCTTTTATACCTGATCTTTCTAAGGTCTTCAGATTTTTTGAAAGGTTCTTTGCCTTAAGGTGATTTGTTATTTTCAACGTAAATTAATCCACTTCTTGTCTTTATAACTATGCTAAAAAACTGTGGCTACTATATACAAGTGAAATGGCAAAGTCTAATCTGTTGCTTGTTTGCTGACTAGGGTTAGTGGGTGTTAGTAAGTTTATGTTTATAATGATGGGTTCTGGGGAAAGTGTTCCTCTAAGCTTTTGCTGGTTTCTTTAATGTTGCGGAATACTGTCATAGTCATTGATCCCCTCAAACAACTGTCTTGTTTGTTCTTTTGAAATGAATTTCTTAACTGTGATAAGTTTTGTGGAATTTTACCAAATCTCTACTAGCATTTTCAAAGATACTTTATGCTCTGTCTCCAGGAATTAAGAATTGTGGACAAAATGAAACTGAAGTCATGTTGTTGTATTTTGCACACGTTATGAATAGTTGGTATTCTTTTTCATGGGCCTAATTGCAATCTTCTCCTAGCAACTGTTTTTTTGGCTAATATCAGGTCCGTACCAACAATGTATGAATTTGATATTTACTTGTCAAAAATATTAATTGTCTTTACATTCATTTTTTTACAACGTTTCGACTAATATATTTTCTCTAGTTGTAGTTTGCTCTTTCAAAAAATTTAGTTCTGTATGTAAGAGATTAAATGTCACGGTTTCAATCTCTGTTTCTACTTCGGTCGCGGGATTCTCATTTTGGTAAAAGTTGAATTATATTAAAAATATACAGGGTGATTCAAAAGTAAGTACTGAAAATTCATTTGCAAACAAAGTTTTTTCTCTAGTTTAGATTATACAAGTTGTTTAAGTACATATAAAAAGATTAATATGACATATGATATTACTATTTAAATACCTAACAATCTACTAAATAACGGGTAAATAAGTCACTCCATAACCGTAGAATTGAAGTTTTTATGTTTTTTTTGTTAACATGGCTGGTTTATTTGTTTAAAATAAGGAATCTGAATATTTTCTCAGTGGGGTTGTCGTTTACAAGATGTATTCGATTAAATGAACCAAAGCAGTTCAAAATACGTTTTTCTGAATTTTAAAAGTTTTAATTTAAGTAAGCTATGAACTCTCACTAGGAAACTAAAATTAAGGTAAAAAAAAGAAAAATCCTCTTTAGTTAAAATACTGGAAACTAAAGTGCTTGTCATATTTTATTCAGATGTTTGTTTAAATATAAAGAAAATATTGTGCTTTTCATAATAATTTCAAAATATGTGAATTTACAGTAATATTGAATACGCAGATATGCATTTAGCTTTTGGAGTATGCCTTGGCATTGCATACATGGAGGTATGCCCAAAAATGTCCAACGAAATGTTACAAATAAGAGAACTTTATTTTGTATTGATCTTCGTCTAAGAAAGACCAAGACGTTTAAATCTATTGCACAAAAGCATGGGCGACGTGAAACTATCAAACTGTTTGAAATGAATTAAATCGTTTGGCACTTAAACGGCATGGGCTGGCGTCTATTGACCAACGAAAGAACAGGTAAAAGAATTGTTACCAACAGATTTTAACAACGAGTTGAGATTTATCAGTAGTACCTTCAAAAGTGCTACGAAGATAATAATTTTCGAAACCTAATTAAAAAAAAATTACTGGAGATGGCGTATGGCATGGGGATGAAAATTCTTATGCCATAGGTCCTTAGTTTTTGCGTCCAAATTTAAATGGTAAAAATTATTTGGACTTTCTACGAATATATTTATTTGTACTTGAATGGGCCATTCAAGGCTTCCTTTCATTTCTTAGAGGAAGTTAGGGAGTGGCTACAACAAAATTTACTCATAAATGTATTGACCGCAGATTAGATGCACCTTTAAACTGGTTTTAGGGCTTTCAAAAGTCAGTTTGAAAATCACTTTGGTCTAAAGCCACAAGGGATTCAAAAAATAAAATAGATTTAGGTTTTAAATCAACTCTCTGTGATTTATGTTATTTCATTGTTCAAGGAACTTTTTATGAACAAACTTCAGGGAAAAATGTGGTAGTGATAACTAATATCTTTATGGAAGCCTTAGAGGATATGCTCTAACATCCGCTCCACAAAAACCAAAATAATGGTTCAGATACGTAGATGATATATTTGTTGTTTGGCCTCATGGACAGGATAATCTCCCTTATTTCTGTACCACCTTAATCAGCAACATTATAACATTAAATTCACAATGGAAATTGAAGCTAATGGAACGATTCTCTTTCTAGAGGTATTTGTTTAAAGGAAGGGAAATGGTATATTAGGATATTGTGTGTATAGAAAACCAACGCATACAAATAGATACTTAAATTCTTCACCATCCAGTACAAAAGAAATCGGTTATTAACTCAGTAGTATTTAGGGCTATTTCGATTTCTGATCAAGATTCTCTAATATCGATACTGACCGAAGCTCTCAGAGGGAATGGCAATTGCACTGAAGATATTACGCGTTCACTTAAAAGATTAACGCCCGGTTGCAGAAAGCTTAGAATGTTTAACGGAATGTCAAATTTGACATCGTGTCCCTAGATTTCTATAAGCAGCTTGTCAAATCCGGAAATTTGGTTAAATATTCTAATCAGCAATTAAGTTTTGTGCAACCTACTGATAGTAAAGGAGAATGATGAGGAGCCACGGTAAGGTAGTACTGTTCTTCCCTACATATATGGCACTCTAGATAAAATAGGACGATTACTTCGGCGGTCCAACATACCTGCAATATTCAATACACATAAGAAGATTGGACAATGCTTGCGATCCTCAAAAGATACTTCTTCAAACAGAAGCAGTAGATAAAATCCCTTGCTCATATGGAGAAGTGTATGTGAGAGAAACAGGACGCTCAATATCAATTAGCCTTAAAGAATATAAACGATATATTAAAATTGCTGAACACCAGCCATATTATAAATGTAAAGTTGTTGAACACCAGCCATATTATAAATGTAAAAGTTACCAAGGTTCTAGCAACGGTTTCAAGATTTCATAAATGAAAAATTAGAGAATTTATTTAAATTTTTAAACAAAAAATAAAAAACTTCAATAGAAATACGGGTTACGGTCGACATCACACGTGGAAACTAATCTTAACACAGGGTCACAGTTTGCCGAGCACAAGTCGCGTATAAAAGCCCGCCTGAACCTCTCCAAGCTCATTCAGTGTTGAGATCTCTGAAGATGTTTTGTGCAATCGAAGACGAAACGTCGAAGAGTAATTCTATTGTACCCGCTGCATAGAGTCGTGATAACCTAAGTTATCACCCCGTGTGCAAATTCTATTGTATACATCTATTGAGATACATTATTGAAAAAAAATCTGATTATTTAAAAAATAAGGGTACCAAATAATATAAATACCGGAAAAACCTGACAACTAAAAAAAAGAGGCCTCGCTTTTTGGTGTTTATATTATTGTAAAAACATAACTCCCTCCGGCACCCCCTCCCTCCCCCAGGCGCGTCATACAGTTTGAGAACCCCCGCTCTAAATGATGGATGACTTAGGTCTTATTGCAATAGGACTTGACATTTTTTTGCTGAATATAAGGCAAACAAGAAAACGACTTAAGTCAGTTCATTGATTTAAATCTTTTATTCACTTAACTCTTGAATAGATTTAAGTTTTTTTGTCTTTTCAAGATTCAAATCAGAAATCAATATGTCGTGTTAAATCAAAAGTGAACAAATTTTTTTTCATGGTCTCCAGAGTCCTTATAATTTTGATTGATAGATTAAGAAATTGATGTGATCAATTAAGAAATTATAGTTCTCGGAATTAGATCGTGCCAAAATGAAATCACTTTCTGACGTTTCGTACATAACATCTTCAGGAATCTTTATTTTATGAGATCGGAACACTGAACATTCAGTTTTCCGGTCTTTTGACTTAAATCAGTCATTAGCTTGACGTAAACCATTATTCTGACTTTAGTTTTTTTCTGTTCTGACTTAAGTCTTTGAGAAAATGTAAAAAGTTAAAAAAAATATAAAGAATTTCTAAAATGACTTCAACATTAAGTCAATAAGAATTACATAAAATGAAAAACTGAAGTCAATAAAATGATTTAAGTCAATAAGTGACTTAAATATTTTTAAGTCTGATAGCTCTGCCTGTCCTCCTTGCTCATCCGACCTAAACCCATTAGAGTTTATTCTTTATCTACCGATAATAATACGTTAGCAGCTGAACGAAAGAACAGAACTCGCTTTTCTCGAGATAGACAAGTGCCTCATAATATTACGTTTGCATTACTAATGTGTGCTGAAAAATACGTTGAAATTATAGGGCTATATTAGCTATTGTAAGGAATTATTATTACTTACAGTGACGGCAAATTAATTGGAAACGATGCCGTACAAAAATCTAAATCGTTGCTAGTAAGAAATTGGTTTAAGATATTTCGAAGATTATAATCATTGTTGCTATTATTAGGGTGTATATGTAATATTATCGCATTAAATAACCTTATTAAGTTTAAAAAATAATTTATTCATTACAAAATTTGAAGAACACTACATTTTTAAGCGGCAAACTAATTGGAAACGTATTTCTGAATCAACATTTTCTAACAACTTATAAGTTTCTGTCTCAATCGAGTATCTAGTATATAGTTAAATATCAATTGGCTTCAATTACTTTTAAATACCTTCTAGGCATGGATTGTATTTGACGTCTACAAGTCTCTAGTGGAATACTGGTCCAAGCGTCTCTCATATCCTCTAGTACTTCATCGAAATTTTGGAAAGTTGTTGAACCTAATTTCCTTTTAACTATCATCCAAAGATTTTCTATTGGGTTAAGATCTGGACTGCAAGATGGTCATTGTAAAACATCTACATGATTATCCTGAAGGCAGACAGTCACTCTCCTAGCAGAGTGCTTTGGATCGTTGTCGTGTTGGAATCTCCAAAGCACTGATAAATTTTCTTCTGCATATGGTTGCGTCACGTTTTCCAGTATGTTAATGTATTCATACTGATCCATAATACCAGTTATTCTATAAAGAGAGCCAACACCATTCCAAGAGAGGTAGCCCCATACCATGATACAACCACCACCAAATTTCACTATTTTCTTGGTGTAGCGCAGGTAAAATTCTCTATTTGGTGGACGCCAAACAAAACATTTTCCATCAGAACCAAATTTATTTACCTTGGATTCATCTGACCATAGTATCTGCTTCCATTGTTGGACGGCTTCTTCAATTCACTTCAGAAAGGTGAGGCTTCTTCCTTGGTACCCTGCCAAAAAGTTGTAACTCGTTCAAACGATTACGAACACTTCGAACACTAAATTCCCTTGTTTTTCAACAAAAATGTCTATCCAAATATCAACTGTTGATCTGTTTCCATACTCGTTTTTCTGGGACGTCGCTTTCTAGGAACAGTTCTAGTGCAGAATTCGAATAAAGATTAACATTAAATTATTGACAGGAATGGAAGTCAACAACCCACTAAAGCTCTATGGTAACGATTGTCAATTTTAAAATAAGCCTTCTTGTTAGAAAATGTTGATTCAGAAATATGTTTCCAATTAGTTTGCCGCTTAAAAATGTAGTGTTCTTCGAATTTCGTAATGAATAAATTACTTTTTAAACTTAATAAGGTTGTTTAATGCGTTAATAATAGATGTACACCCTAACAATAGCCATAATGATTATAATATTATAATTATGAAATATCTTAAACCAATTTCTCACTAGCAACGGCTCAGATTTCGTTTCCAATTAGTTTGCCAATTAGTTTGCCGTTAGTGTATTTGTAAAAAATTGTAAAGATTTCCCAGTATGGTGTGTAACTTCTTTTAAAAAATGGAATAACCTCGAAAACGATAGGTTTCAAGGAGAAACTCTTAAGAGTACTTATATCTAGAAAATGAATCAGCCATCTTAATAAAAATCTAAAGAATTTAATATGCCGAGTGGTCAAAAAATATGATCATAACTATGAAGTGCCTAATTTAACTGTGTTTCTGTAGATTGCTAGGTATTTCTGTAGTAACAACAGGCTAAAATTTACCACCATATAGTCGTTTACGGTAACTAATTTTTGCAAAGTTAATTTTTTTTCATACTAAGTATACCCTCTCAAATAATATATATGCGAAATTTGATAAAAATATGTTACCTTATATTGGTAAAATCTACAGTCTTTCAAATAACGTTCCTTTAAAAGTACAAAAGAGAAACCTATTAGAAAAATATGGTGCTTTGGGGACACAAATTGAGAGAGCCAGAGAGAGATTCTTGGTGATGTGTCGGTGACGGTGGGCTGTGGTAAAGCTGCGCGCCCGGTCACGGTCCTGGTCTTGCAGGAGCTGCAGGCGGCCAACGAGACCCTGCGCACGCTGCAGGCGCAACTGGAGCTGGTGCCCTCGCCATCCAGCAGCACGATCAAGGTGTTGCTGGACACGAAGGACGCGAGAATCGCGACACTGGAGCGCGAGGTGCACCTCCTGGAACAGGAGGTGGAGAGGTTGGCGCCCCCGCCGCCGCCTCCTTCTTCTTCTTGTCTGTTGATGGAGCCACCCCGACGCCAAGTAAGTTTTCTGTTGAACGATGTGCAGATCGGCAAGGATGGGTCCGTGATTGGTAGACTGTAACTAGCTGTAAAGACACTCCGGCAGCTCGCTGGAGAGCTCAGTTTTACCACCTCACTGTCTGTCGGCACCAAGCATGTGTCCCGCATGGTCAGTGCATGCATCCGCTCGTGTGTGCTGCAGCTCGACGAGTTCCGGGTGGAGATCCAGCGGCGGGACCAGGAGATTCTCGCCATGGGCGCCAAGATGAAGACGCTCGAGGAACAGCACCAGGACTACCAGCGTCACATAGCGGTGCTCAAGGAATCGCTGTGCGCCAAGGAGGAGCATTACAATATGCTTCAGGCAGATGTCGAAGAGTTGCGCGCAAGACTCGAGGAGAAGAATAGGTTGATCGAGAAGAAGCAACAGCAGCACCAGCAGGAAAGGGGTCGAGCAGCGGCCGAGATTGCCGAGATGAGGGAGCATATGGACATTAAGGATAGGAAGATTAATGTGTTACAACGAAAGGTGAGCTATTTAAATTTCACGTAGATATCCTTTTAGATATATACTCACTAGCTATTTTCCACTTGCTTGTAGAGATATTTTAAAGTAGATAATTTTATCCAAACCCATTTTAGTTTTATATGTTGCTTATACTAGAGAAGCCTTTTTGCAAATCTTGCAAAAACGTTCATGATTATTGTATATATTAAGTAACCTAATGAGAAAAGTTCAATTGAGTGCTGGAAGCAATTTTGCAAGTATAAGGTTTCCCTATTTATATTCAATTACGAAAATTTGGCAAAATTTGGGCAAGTATGTTTAAGTGGCACTAAAACTGGTATACTAAAAATAGGAGACAGTTTTTTGAGTGTCATAATGGAACTTGTTTCAATTAATATACAGGAAAGTTAGGAAACATTTTCTTCATTATATTGGTGTATTTTGTTTTGATACCTATTTACAGTGTGGTAATTTAAACTTGTCCACAGTTTAATTTGCTATAACATTCTTACTTTTAAAAATTTCAAAATGATAAATGAATAAAAAAAAATATTTTTTTCCTTTACCTGGAACTTCCCTCAGTATGAATCTTTCCTTTTATTAAGGACATATATATTGTCAACAAGATTCGTATGTTCACTATCTAAAGATAAATTAGAAACAACTATTGATCACTTGGTTTTAAATTGAGGCTAGAAGTGGTCGTTATTCTTTCTATCCATACATACATTATATAATTCATCCAATATATTCTTGAAGATTCCAAAAAAAGTGAGGCACTTGATTTTTGACCCAAGTTCAATGTCTTATATCTTTGAAACCAGTGGAGCGATTTTGAAGAATTTTTTTTCATATGTAGATAATACCTTTGTCTTCCAGCAGAAATGAAACAAATGATAATGTTCTCAAAGACTCTTGGGTAATAATGAAAAAGCTCGAACCATGAATTTTTGCTATTTTTTGACTTGCCCTGTGTATTAGTTGAGGATTCGTGTAGAAACTTTTTACACCCTATATGAAAGACCCTTTTTTTTGTGAGCTTTTTGTTTTTATATTCACCGACTTATCTTTTAAATTGACAGTTTTTTTGCTGAAACTTTGCCAAGCTACATGAATGTAAATGGAAAAACTTAAACAATGCTTTTTTTCCTATTTTTTGACATATCCTGTGTATTATTCGAGCATTGATATAGAAAATTCTGACACTCTAGATAATAGACCCTTCTTCTAAGACAAATTTGTTATTCTGTTCATTAGTTTGTCTAACAACTATGCAGCTTGGTACAGTTTCAGCAAAAAAGCTGTAATTCGGTCAATTTTAGAGATAAGTCGGTGAATAAAAAAACAAAATGCTTACAAAAAAAGGATCTTTCATATAGGGTGTAAACAGTTTCTATACAAATCCTCAACTAATACACAGGGCAAGTCAAAAAATACCAAAAAGCATAGTTCTAGTTTTTACATTATTATCCAAGATTCTTTGAGAAATTTTCCATTTGTTTCATTTTTGCTGAAAGACAAAGGTATTACCTACCTACGAAAAAAAAAATTGTTCAAAATCGATCGACTGGTTTAGAAGATATAAGACATTGAACTTGGATCAAAAATCAAGTGCGTCACTTTTTTTGGAACTGAGTGTATTGATGTCAAATTGAGCGTATTTAGCAATTTTGTTAATATTGCTGTCCAAAATATATAAATAAGACCGATACTTCATATTGTCGTATTTAGTGCAAGTTTTTAGTTTATCAAGTGTACATTACTTATATTTGGACGTAAGTATCAGATCCCACTTTTAAATCTAACAGTTATTAATAACCCAATAATATTTAATTTGATATGGTGTGCGCTGCATCTAACTAACAAACAGATCTAACAGTCAGAAATCGTTAACAAATTCAATATTTATTGTTCTCGTTTAATTCTTTCAAAAATATTTTCATATAGTCTATTAAATAGGCTATTTTAAAAAAGGAAAAAAGTTAGGAATGCTGCTACCTTGAAGAATTCTTTAAAGTATATCATTTTCTTTAAAGTCATAATGATATAAATTACCAGAATTTTACCTAACTTTTTCGGTGCTTTAAACCTGCCCAAGTCAGTAACCTTTCTAAGGCAATAACCCATTTGTTACGAATTATAACAAATTAAGCATGCTGGAAAAAAGGGACTATGACAAATTTCTCGTCAAAAAGAATAAATCTGAAAACGATGTTCAATACAATCGCAAAGCGAATTATAAAATCAAAATCTGTTCATTTTCCGAGTAATAATAGAAAATATGTACCGGGTGTCCCAAATGCGAGGCGTATCATCAGGATCTCGGAAAATATAAATTATACACAGTCGGTTAAATTAGGGTAAAGTTGCGCAATTTCATGCGAATCAAAATGGCGCCTTAAGAGTTTTTTTTTTCAAGTGATATGACAAAATAAATTCCACATTCTCGTTGTTACTTTTTCTGCTTTACAAGATGGAGCTGTTAGATTTTCAATTCAACGTTTCATTTCTTCGCAACCATCATCAACTTTCTATTTTATGCTTAATTAACTTTAATTTAAATTCGAAATTCAATGAGATAACACACTTGACATATATCCGACGTTTCGAGCCGAAAACCCATCATCAGTGCTAGTTGCTGATGATGGCGTTGGAACGAAATGTCCGATCTAAAGCCTGATGACGTTATCTTGTAGAGAAGAAAAAATAGCCACGAAAATGTGGAATTTATTTTGGTCTACTTCTTTAAGTAAAATCATTTAATACTTCTAATGGTTCGTTCGATAAGGCATCCATTATTTCTTGCTCTATCAAATCTGTATATCAGTGGCGGCTATTCAGGTGAAGTAGGTGAAGTGCTACTTCACCAGGAAAAATAAACAAGCAAACATCTAACTATATTTATTATATATCTCTTAAAATTTTAGTTTTTACATTCATTTATTCACCTAATTGGTAAAAAATAACTGTACGGGGTGGCCAACTAAGAATGGACGCCGGCCATAACTCGCTAACCGTTAATCATATAACTTGGGGGAAAAAAAATTATTAGCTAAATCGACTAAGAGAAATCGCTGGAAAATATTTTGAAGTTCCGCATATGGCCGCTAGGGGGCGCAACTGTTATGGTCAATCAGAAAAAGGGCTGTTTCTTAAAAAATATTCATGTAAAGGTATATTATAAATACTGCCATCGTAAAGAGTAGAAAAATTGTGATTTTTTTGTTAAGGATATTTTGCTCTATCTCGTAAAATGTAGTGGTGGGGGAAGGTCAAACATGTTTTTATTTAAATGTCAATAACTCCGTTATAAGTCAACGGAATTGAACAAACTAGGTCTCGTTTAAAAGAGCCCATCTTAACTAATAATCTGATGTAAAAAAAAAATCCGATTTGATTTCGCCGTGGTAACTAGAGGGCGCTGATTGACATCACAACAATTATTACGCATTATTTTGAAAATTTTAAATAGCACGCTATATCTCTTTTAACACAATTTAATAGAGGAGGGAATTCTCAATAAGTCAGTGCAAATTTCAGCTTCCTAACTTTTTTCAAACCGGAAATATAAATAAAACAATTATTAGGGCGCTGGGTACGCAACATCTCCCTAATCTGTATGGACATAGCCTACATCACAATAATTCAGTAATAATACCACAGATAATATTCAACGCAAATCGCTAAAAATTATACTAATGTTCTGAAATAACCACCAGGTGGCGCAGTAGACGTTAATAAGCATAGTTTTACTCGCAATTTTACTTTTCTCTATATTTTTTTGTAGTTTACTCTATTTTCAGTAAGTTAGATATTATAAGGTAATAAATAAGAAAAATCCTAATATATTCGACCGTTGCAAATCTCCGTCTTTCTTAAAATCGACAATTTATGCACAAGAATAACAATAAACTAAAAACATAGATAAATAATAATTCCTTAGCAATTTTCTGCTACATCAAGCAAAAAAAATAGTAGGCTGTGAAAACAAAATTGAAAGCAATACGTCAAAAAATAAACAATAGTTTCTTGTCAGTGCCTTTTAGTTGCTATTTATCGTTCTTGAATTTCCTAATAGTATTGCGATCATTTCGCGTTTTTGTCCGAGATTTTCGTGTTTTTTGAGTTTTTCTAGTTGCTGTTGTTCATGTTATTGTTGTAGTTCGTATTTTTCTTGTTCAAGATTTGTTATTGCTCGTGTTGCGTTGTGTTAAGTACAAAATGATTTATACAAATCAAGAACTATTCGACATGATAGGTGTTTATTTTGAATGTTTGAGAAATGCTACGGTTGCTGCAAGAGTATATGCGCAGGAATATCCGCAGAGACGCCACCCAAGTAAAAAGGTTTTTCTTCGAGTGATCCAACGTTTGCGAACCACTGGAAACGTGCATATTCCCGTATACCGCAGACAACGCAGAGGACGCACCGAAGAGAATGTAATTAATGTGCTAGCGTATATCGAGTTTAATCCTCAACTAAGTACTCGAATTATTGCGCTAGACCTAGGAGTAACGCGAACCACTGTTCAAAATATACTCAAAGAGCACAGGTAAGCAACGACATTGCAAATATAAACTGGACATATTTTTTAACAAAAGTCACGTGATTCTGATGTCACATAGGTCTTTAAGCCTAGAAAACCAATAATTTCCTGGAACATCAATTAAATATCTTCATCTTGTTTTAGGTTACATCCATATCACTTAGTGCTGCATCAGGAATTGACTGCTGCAGATTTTGATCACAGACTAAACCATTGTCACTGGCTTTTGGGTGTAATGAGGGAAGATCGGCAATTTCTGAGGCGAATATTGTGGACCGATGAGGCTACCTTCCAGAGCGATGGACGTGTCAATCTTCACAATACACATTATTGGTCCAGAACAAATCCACATTGGATGCGCGAAGTCCAGCACCAAGGCCGTTGGTCTGTAAATTGTTGGGCAGGGATTTTAGGCGGACGAATTATCGGACCATTTTTTTTCGATAATCCATTGAATGGTGAGAGATATCTAAGATTTTTAAGGGAGGAATTGCCGATTTTGTTGGAGGACGTACCTCTGAACGTCCGACAACGATTGGTATACCAGCACGATGGTTGTCCAGCGCACTTCGCCGTCAACGTTCGGGAATTTTTAGATGCTCACTATCCTGGCCGATGGATAGGGCGAGGCGGCACCCTTCCATGGCCAGCTAGGTCACCCGACCTAACGTGTTTAGATTTTTATTTATGGGGTCGAGTGAAAGATTTAGTTTTTGCCACCAGACCCACTACACGGGAAAATATGATTCAGCGAATAAGAGACTGTATAAATACTATTTCAGTTGCTGAACTGGAGGCTGCAGTTTTATCCACGCGAGATAGGATGCATAAGTGCATCGAAAACGATGGTCGACAATTTGAACATTTAGGGCGGCATTAATTGAATTATATTTTTATTATCGTTTCTTTCACACGTTCCATTTAAATGGCTTTCATTTCCCATTATAATGAAAATTTAATATTGCACTTATTGACTCCTACTGCGCCACCTGGTGGTTATTTCAGAACATTAGTATAATTTTTAGCGATTTGCGTTGAATATTATCTGTGGTATTATTACTGAATTATTGTGATGTAGGCTATGTCCATACAGATTAGGGAGATGTTGCATACCCAGCGCCCTAATATTTGTTTTATTTATATTTCCGGTTTGAAAAAAGTTAGGAAGCTGAAATTTGCACTGACTTATTGAGAATTTCCTCCTCTATTAAATTGTGTTAAAAGAGATATAGCGTGCTATTTAAAATTTTCAAAATAATGCGTAATAATTGTTGTGATGTCAATCAGCGCCCTCTAGTTACCACGGCGAAATCAAATCGGATTTTTTTTTTACATCAGATTATTAGTTAAGATGGGCTCTTTTAAACGAGACCTAGTTTGTTCAATTCCGTTGGCTTATAACGGAGTTATTGACATTTAAATACAAACATGTTTGACCTTCCCCCACCACTACATTTTACGAGATAGAGCAAAATATCCTTAACAAAAAAATCACAATTTTTCTACTCTTTACGATGGCAGTATTTATAATATACCTTTACATGAATATTTTTTAAGAAACAGCCCTTTTTCTGATTGACCATAACAGTTGCGCCCCCTAGCGGCCATATGCGGAACTTCAAAATATTTTCCAGCGATTTCTCTTAGAAATTTAGCTAATAATTTTTTTTCCCCCAAGTTATATGATTAACGGTTAGCGAGTTATGGCCGGCGTCCATTCTTAGTTGGCCACCCGGTACATCTCGAATAAATATTTTACTTGACCGTTGGCGGCATGTCTTTTTAAAACTTTAAATCAAACTTTATTATAACAACTATAACAATGGCGCAAACCGCTTTGACTTTGCTGGAGGTGCTATGTTTAGTTTACCATTTTCCTACTATGTTGCCATGACAACGCGTACCCGATGACGACGAGCCCAGCGCCATACAACGCTCTCGGTGAATTGCAGGTGCAGTAAACTACATCCACATGTCGTTCAGTTTGCGGTGGTTGTTTACTTTTTTGTGTTATATTTGTGTTATATTTATTTATGATGTTGTTACAACTTCAAATTCGAAGTTAGTAAATGTGATTGTTTAAGACTGGAATAAATTAAAAAACGTCTTTGAATTTATTACAAACTGTGACAAATCTGATGAAAAATCAATCCGCCTTGCGAAAGGATTTTTAGGTGAGATGAACGATTTTGAATTCACGTTTCTGGCATTAGTGTTTAATGACATTTTCTCAATCACGGACATACTATTTGACGTTCTTCAAAAAAAGTCGCTTGACATTCATTTTAGCATATCCAATATGAAACGCTGTCGTGAGGCGCTCTGTAAAAAAAGAAATGAACATTTTTTGAACACCATGTTTGATAAGGCAAATTCTATTAGAGAAATAAATCATTACAAACGTGAGCTTGTTAAGCTTTCACCTGAAGAAATTAAGGCTAAGTATAGAACCCTTTTTTATGAAATATTGGATCATATTTTAATGGAAATGACCCTAAGATTTCAAAACTGTGAAAAACTTACATTTTCATGTTTGGCAGGTTCTGCTAAATTTGTCGAATATAGTTTAAATTTTCCTACTGGCCCGTTTGAATATTTGTTACAGTTTTATGGGGAAATATTTTCAAAACGTCAACGACTTAAAAATGAGCTTGGTCTTATTTTTGCCAATGAGAGTAATTGGAATATATCGCTGCAAGAACAAGGGAAAAAAATTAATAAAAGTAAATATATTTTTACCGAAGCATATAAATCTTTTTCCCTTATTTTGACAATACCATCGACAAGTGCTTCAATGGAAAGAAGTTTTTCTTGCTTCAAACGTGTAAAAACTTGTTTAAGAAATACAATATCTCAAGAAAGACTTATTTCTCTTGGCAATATTTCAATTCAAAAGGAATTTCTGGAGGAGATTAGGGCAACTCATCGATTTTATGAGGATGCTATAAATAAATTTGCTGCTATGAAGGATATGAGAATTGATTTAGTATACAAAATTTAAGTAAGTCGTAAAAAAATTTCAGGGTATTTCTGCAGATATGGTTGACTTGAAATTTGGGCATTTCTATGTAGTATATGCGAATCATATCACATTTTTCTAAACATGCTAAAGACATTTTTATTGATAACACAGACCGAGAATAATTAAGACTCAAATAAGTAAAGAAAAACGTCCAAACACTCCTGCCATTTTGAAACAAAAGAAAATTCCATGGCTAAATATAATGGATAAGAAGGGGTAGGACAATTTAAAAAAAGTAACGTCGGCGTCGGATTGTAAATCTAATAGCGTCATCATGTAGGGGAGCAAACATTGAAATTTGTTTTAATGTTTTTTTTTTTAATAAATTCTCGTATTCAGTTCTGGCAATTACAAACATAAATTCTAACAAATGATTCTTTTTTAATATTACTAAAATAGACCAAAAGAAATTTTACTTTTTCATAGTCATTTTTTCTTTTGATCGGACGTTTCGTTCCATCGCCATCATCAGCAACTAGCATTGATGATGGATTTTCGACTCGAAAGGTCGGAAATTGCGCAACTTTGGCCTAAGTTAACCGACTTTGTATCTCTTATAGTTTCCTAGATCCCAATAATACCCCTTGAATTTGGGACGCCCTGTACAGTACAAAATCTTACGCATCATTCTGTTTCTTCGTATGTTATGCGCAATTCCATTTAATTTTTTTAGGGTTAAGTGGAGATTCTTGTCACATGTGGCCAATTCGAGTCCTTTTATTTGTTGTTTTAGAAGTAAATATCTTATTGAATTTTGTATACAGATATGCACTATTATACGTATTTGGAAAGCTTATCTCATGTAGATTTTACAACTAAATTGTTTTGATTCTATAGAATATCTGCATGAATATTTTTAGAAAATGAAGTGAGGCGAAAAAACTTAAACTTAAAAAGTTAGACGAAACTTTTAGCAGTTACCCAGGTTTCCCCACGCCTCGAATATTATGCTAATTGGTAGCTCAGTAATACATTAGTCCCATTAAAAAAAATCAGCTACAGTTTTCTGCGGGTTCTCAAAAAAGACCTGAAATTCCAAGTTCACATCCTACCCCCACCCTCTAGCTCTAGCTCCTGAACGGCTTGGCGTTTGAACCCGAAAAAAAAACTAAAATGGCGACTGGTCGGTGGTAAAACCAAAACTTTCAACATTTCCAATTTTCTAATTTAGCATATTCCTAAAATATACATATTTACGATAAATTTCGATTTGCAGAAACAAATTGTGATATAAATGATGTTTTTCGTAATTATTATAAGGATATTCAGATAACATGTCACTAAGAGCATCTTTACATTACGATATATCTAAAATTATTCTTGTTCATAAAAGTTACTTCTTCGTTTCCGCAATATTAAAATTCACAAATCATCTTTAAGAGTTTTTGCTAGATAACTCTTAAATATATTAAAACTTATGGTGGATTTATGAGATATTTTATGTAGACGCGATAAATGCTTAAGAATGGTTCTATGAATGCCTTAAGGCTAGCGTTCTTAAGCGCATTTTAGATTTATAACTTATTTATTAGCTTATTTTTAGATTTATAACTTATTTAAAATATATACTTAAAGGCCTCCTAAGATCGATTTTTAGCTTTAAGACGTACTTAGCAACTTCCTGAAGTATGTTTAAACTTAAAAAGGTTTTATGAAAGGGTTTTATCAGTATCCTGAAGATCTTCAAAATATTAGATTGTTTCTTGGAAATCTAAATATCCCATCTAACTAAATATATACTTTTTACTAGAAGGCGTGTAGATACCTAAAAAGTTACCTTTGTTTTTAAAAACAATTTATTTATAAAACAGTAATTTTACCAAATTATAAGACCAAAGTAAATAGAGATAACCTAAATTCATACAAAAATAATGGAGTTTTAACTACTACTCAAGGTATACTTGCATATTATCTATGTAAACGTATCCTATGTAATTCTAGTTATTTAACTTATTGCCACATTTCTGATGTGAGATCCCAAGAAACATGATAAAACCAATTTGGATTCAAGCTTGCTTAAAAGTAGTTTTATGGTGGCGTTGATTAAATAATATAGTTTTATCAAGACAAATTTTACTTTAAATCAATATTTACTTAAAAAATTGTCCATCAGACATTTCTCATAAATCTTCTTAACTCATAAGTGGTTTTATTCTTAATCTACCTTTATAAACTTCTTCTTAAACACCTCCTTAAACGTTTATTTCCTTGGGAATCCTATTAAAACTAACAGGTTTTAAGAATTCTTATATCAAGAGTTTTAGGTTAAGTTGTATTCATGCCTAAACTTACGGTAGATTTATGACATATTTTATGTAGAAGCAATAAGTGTAAATTAAAGAAAAAAACAAATATACTTAAGAATGGCCTTTATGAATGCCTTAAGGCTAGAGTTCTTAAGAGCATTTGGCTTTATGAGGTTTTTTTTAGTTTTAAGGAGGACTTAACAACCTCCTTTAAACTTAAAAAGGTTTTATCAGTATCCTGAAGAACGAAAATTAGATTATTTCTTGGGAATCTGTCTATCCGGTGTAACTATACATATGCTTTTAGCGTAAGGATAATTACCTAAAGAGTTAACTTTGTTTTTAAAAACAATTTATTTATAAAATTCAAGTGAACAGCAATTTTACTAAATTATAAACTAAGTGCCCTTGCACTATCCATAGGGCCAATATACAAGGTATAAGTAAATAAGTGCGACAAACTTCAGGGGTGATTCTGCATGAAAAATAATAACAGTTTGCTATATAAACGTATGTCCGCAAATGATTTGTTTTCCGAGATAGATAGATTAAGTTTCTGTTAAAATCTGACGATTTATTTATTGCTCTAAAACCGGTCGAGATATGAAATTTGGTGGGTTTTAAGAGATAGTTATTGCGCAATTTTTTTGAGATGCAATTAAGAATTTTATATTCATCATTGGAGCGCATACGGGTAATGATTTCAATTAAAAAAAAATTGTACGCCACCGCGACACTTCAAATTAAAAATCATTTTTGAATTTGTCGTTCAATTTGTGACAAAAAATCTCTCTAACCTTTTTTTCGTATGGTGTGCGGCTTTTATGCAAAAAAATAAAACATCTTAGCGCTCATTTTTCATATCTTTAATACTTTATCTAGTAGGCTACTGTCAACATTTATCTGTTAAATACCAATGTTTTAACGAAATGTCAAATTAGCGTTTCTTCATTCTTAAGCTTTTTAGTTTGTAGTAACACTATTGTTAATAAGTAATAGATTTTTCTTTTATCAAAATGAATGGAAAATTTTTACGAAGTAATGAAAGTGGTATTGTATACTGAGTTGTATCCAGGACGAAGGGTACCCTATCACACAATCAACTTCACTGTATTTCAAATTCGTAAAGAACAGCAATTGTATCCGTTTCGTATTTAACGTGTGGAAGCTCTACTACCTAGACACTTTTTTCCGCGCCTATTTTTTTGCCAATCAAATTCATCAAATTGCTCAAATTCCAAATTTTTTACATGGCGTTTTCTTTACTGACGAGACTACTTTTGGACGGCAGTGTATACGAAATTTCCATAACAATCACTTATGGGCTTAGGAAAATCCATATGGAATCTTGGAGGCTCATTTTCAGCATCACTTTTCAATAAATGGGGGTAATTGATGATCATTTAATCGGTCCATATTTTCTTTTACAACGATTAACAGGCGAATTTTACCTTAATTTCTTACAGGAAGAGTTAAATGTTCTTCTTGACGAAATTCCTTCACAGCTGAGATAACACTTATGGTTTATGCTAGATGGTGCACCAGTTCATTTTAGCATTAATGTACGTAATCACTCAGATATCCAAATCGTTAGATAGGAAGGGGAAGTACGGAAAATTGGCCTGCTCGATCGCCGGATTTAAATCCTCTAAATTTTTGCATTTGGGGTTTTCTTAAGTCATCAGTTTATTCCACTCCTAAAAGCATACGTTTAGTTACACCTGATAGATAGATTTCCAAGAAATAATCTAATTTTCTAAACTTTTTTAAGTTTAGAGATTCTTCAGGAGGTTGTTAAGAACCCTAGCCTTAAGGAATTCATAAAAACCATTCTTAGTAACGCCCTGTACATTGGCGCGAAAGTAAATAAAGATGACCTAAATTCATACACAAATAATAAAGTTTTAACTCCTTGACTCATGCTAGACTCAAAGCAGTAAAACAACAACTTCAGAAGCTAACAGGTACTCAGAAGGTGTTGTTATTGAGCCGATTTATCTTAAGAAAATTTTATAAGATACTTCTCCAGAATTTTCATAACATGGCAACGCTTCAGTACAATCCATATTGCTAACCTTTTTTGAAAAAATAAAACCCATTTTGAGTTCTTAAGAACATAGCATGCTATTTCATTCAAAATATACACCATAGCCATCTTATTGCATTTACTTACTAATAATTTGATTATGTATGCAATAATAATGCTTCGATAATTATGCATGACATTACCTTGCCTGTCATAGTAAAACGTGGTTGATCAGTTTGGGTACTTTAGGTTGAAAACCTGGAAGATCTCCTAAAGGAGAAAGATAATCAGGTCGATATGGCGAGAGCTCGCCTCTCTGCAATGCAGGCTCACCACTGCTCTTCAGAAGGTGCTCTTAGCACTTTGGAGGAGGCTATTGGAGATAAGGAAAAACAGATGAATCAACTTAGAGAACAAAGGTATTTATATTATAGTATTTTGAAACTTATTGAAAGATCTAAAAAACACCTAAACGGCAAAACCATTGAAATGTTCTAATAATTATGCATTTAATTTAGGGATCGCGCGGAACAAGAAAAACAAGAAGAAAGGGAGCTACACGAGAGGGAAATAGCGGATTATAAAATGAAGATTCATGCGCTGAACAGTGAAGTAGAGAAACTCACCGCTAGATTAGACAGAGCACAAAACGATAGAGAGCGTATAGAGGCCAAGTTGGAAAGCTCACAGTCCGAATTAGGTAAGAATAAAATTGTTTAAAAATTGTAAAACACATGTTTGTTCGTCTTTAGTCATTTTGTGGTTACTGGTAATGTGATACTTACTGCACTAAAACATCAGCAGAATTGATCATAAAAAAACACAACAGATAATCCTGTACCAAGTAGAATTTTTATGGGGCGGTTAAAAGAGTCGGTACCTCTGGTTGCCTATTTCCCTCGTCGACTTTCAAAGTCGAACGACATGACACCTTGTGTTTGATGAGCCTTGCTGGGGCAGATTCCATGGTAACAGAATGGCTTCTTGGTCCCGAAACAAACATAGCGTCATGTTTTGATCGTTTCTTGCTGTAAATTTCCTCATCTTTAGCTCTTTATATATACAGGGTGTACGGAGCGGAGGTATCTGAACAATGGCAGAGCCTAGAGGTTTGGGAAAAAAATCCTTATAATTAAAATGGGCGTTATCTTAGAAAGTTAGAAGATGAGCTACAACTTTCAAAACATTTGATAGCTTGGGTAATACCGCACCATTTTGCTTTATAAGAGATTTTTTTGTACTTTTATAATAGGGGAGGGGGGAGCCAAAAGAGCTGTCAAAATTTGTATTTGCATGCTCTTTTAAAAATTTTTTTTTGGAAAGCGGTTTAGTTTAAAGTAAATAGACTAGAGGGCGTTATCTGCAGCGTTTACACATTTGAAAGACTCTAAACCAACCAACGTAAAATTAGCTAAATTTTAGTGAAAACCGCATCCCGATATCCCCAACCGATCTTGATTTATATGAGGAAATATCAAAAATTCGAGTGCTTTAATCAGATCAAATTACCTTAGCGAGAAAAACATATATATATATATTCGTCGCTTCTTGACACAATGGTGAAGAAGTAAATTTACTCATCTTTAGTTCTTTAAATATATATATATATATATATATATATATATATATATATATATATATATATATATATATATAATTACTTCGAAAATATTTCTTGGGTCTAGGTTTATGCATTGAAACAATAGTGGTTATATTTCGCTCGACGTTTCGCTTTTGATTAAAAGCATTTTCAAGAGCATTTATTTTAACTAAAACGAGAAAGAAAAAAAAAACAATATCAGTTCGATACAAACCGGTTTGTTAAAATTGCCGTTTTGTCAATTATAAAAACACTGATAAAGTAAAATTTCTTCAATTAATCTTAAAACATTTAGCAGTCGAACACTTTTCTAAAATGACTTTCACAATTTTACACATTAAAAAATATTAAAAAACTTGTTTACATTATTGACGAAAAAAAAAACACAAAAACATTTGTACAATTTGGTTTAAAGCCGTTAATTAAAAATAGGTAACCTACCTTGGAA
Organism: Kuschelorhynchus macadamiae; assembly: GCA_030620095.1. Taxonomy (NCBI): domain Eukaryota; kingdom Metazoa; phylum Arthropoda; class Insecta; order Coleoptera; family Curculionidae; genus Kuschelorhynchus; species Kuschelorhynchus macadamiae. Next base: position 440,060 of record JAUTXW010003409.1, on the reverse strand, counting down.
AACAGAGCTTCATTTTTAAATCTATTATATTTAAGGCACCTATAGTATCAGTAACGTAATGTCTAGGTTGGTTTTGGGTGACATTACTTGATCTTAATAATTGTAAAATGATACTGATATACAAGAAACGGTACAAAGTGATGGCGATAAGGCAAGAAATTTTTATTATTTTGTTAGTTTTTTTTTTTTTTTTTGGATTGGAAGCTAATATTATTATTTATACCAGGGTTACTATTTTCTACTTATGGTTAGAATATACGGGTGATGTTGATTGAGTACTATAGTTACGTTATTAAATTAAATTATAATAGATTTGACTTAAATTATTTATGTCTTGCTTATCGTTGACAGCGTTTGGTTCTTTCTTTATGTGGAACATCTCTTTTATAGCTAATTTATGATAGTTTGACTCTTGGCATAGAATTTCAGTCTCTACAAATCCAAACTCGTGTTTTTCATTTTTTTCGTGCTTGTGTAGAGCAGTCGAAGCATTTTTTGTGTATTTGTGACCATTGAGACGGTTTTCTAAATATTGCGTTGTCATACCAATGTATTTTTTTGGACAGTTTATACACGGCACAGAATAAACAACATTAGATTTCTTTTTCTTGGGTATTTCGCTTTTTAATGAGGTGTATAGGGGTGTTAATAAATTTTGTGCCTTGTGGCTTACGATTATGTTATGTTTAAGCAATATATGTTTAATTTTTTCTGACAGGTCTTTAGTGTATGGTATGGCTACGTGTCTGTAATTTTCAGTAGAAATTGTTTTATTTTTATTTGTATTGTAAAATTTATAGGTACGGTTTTTGAATATGCGTTTTATAAGGCTAAGGGGGAAGTTGTTGTTTTTCAACGTTTCTTCAACTTTCTTTAATGCGTCTGGTCGAAATTTAGGTGATGTTAAAGCAATTGCCCTATCTGTAAGGCCAATTATAACACTATTTTTTTGATTGTTTGGGTGATGCGAGTTATAGTTTAGGTATCGGCCTGACCAAGTCTTTTTTGTGTACCATTTTGTATCAATTTTATTGTTGTTACGAATTAGGGTTAAATCTAGAAAATTTATTTCATTATTTTGTTCAATTTCGGATGTAAATTGAAGTTTTGGATGAAAGTTATTGAATGCATTTAAAGTGTTTATGATTTTATTGGCAGGTACGGCTGATAGACAATCATCAACGAAACGCTTGAAAAAAACAACATGAAAATCCAATTTATCTAAACCATGTTCTTCCAAATATTCCATTACTAACTGCGCAATGGTGGAAGATATTGGGGACCCCATGGCGCAACCATCTACTTGTTGATAAAAGTCACTTTTGTATTGAAAATAGTTGTTATTTAAGGTTAAATTTATTGCTTCTATGAAGTCATTGTACGACAGTTTGGTGTATTCTTCTAACAAATGCCATTTATCTTTAATGATTTCAGTCACAAGCTCGGTTGGAATATTCGTGTAAAGTGAAATAACATCTAGTGAAATCAGTTTATAATTTTCTGGAATTTTTACTGTGTCAATAAATTTTTTACAGGAGAATGAATCCTTGATTTAAAAATTGTTTTTTCCTGTTATGTTGGATAAGCATTCAGATAAATATTTTGATAAGTTATAAAATGGTGACTGAATACATGATACTATTGGACGTAAAGGTATTCCTGGTTTGTGTAACTTGGGGAGTCCGTACAGTTTGGGCGGTACCGCATTATGAATTATTAATTTTTTTGCTTCAGTATCGTTAAGTATTTTTTTGTTTACTAATTTTTTTATAAAGTTGTTATTTTTATTTTGAAAGGTATTTGTATAATCTGATTTTAATTTCTTATATGTTTGTTTGTCGCTCAGGAGTTCATTCATTTTTTTATCATACTCTGTTGTATTCATGACAACCGTTTTGTTGCTTTTATCAGGCTGTAAAATAGTTATTTGTGGATTAGTTTTAACAAATTGTTTCGCTTTGTTTAGATTTTTTTGTATTTGATTCTGCACTTTATTTGATTTTATTTTTTTATGGCGAAGCTTTGTTTTATGATTAGTCATAACATTAACAATATCAGCACGAATACTGTCCTTTATTTGCTCTGGTTTGTCATAAATTGCAGATTCTATACAAGCGATGTATTCTGAGTACGGCAGAGTATGTTCGTTTATAAGAGGTAAAGAAAATGTTTTCCCCAAAGCCAGGACCTCCGCTATGTCATCTGGAATTTGTGTATCTGAAATATTTTCTAACCACTCAGCGGTATTTATTTTGATGTTTGTTTTAGGTATATGTGAAATTAGTTTATTAAATTTTTTTATCTTATTGTTTTTTATGTTATTAAAAGTTTTTTCAAAACTGATTTTTTGAAATTTTAAAAAATTGTTTATAGTATTTTCAGGTATATCAGTTTTTACTAAATTTATTTTTTCTTGTATAAGCGTATTTAAATTATTTATATTCTTGGTGGTTTCAGTTATAACTAAATTCAAAATTTTATATTTTGTATTATTTATAATATCAGCGAATTTATTTCCAAGGTACGTACCTGAGAATTCAATATTAGGTAATTTGAACTGTAAAAATCCTGGCATTACGTTAGAACTTTTGCATCTTAACAAAAATATTCTTCTGTTCATCTGTCTCGCTGATTTAGTGTGTGATGTAGATATTGACTTTAGGTTATTCATTTGAAATCGACCATAATTTTCTTGAATTTCTTTAAGGGTTTAATATTATTCTAATAGGTTTAAGAAACAAATTATATATATATATATATATATATATATATATATATATATATATATATATACTGGGTGATTCACGACCCACTGTACATACTTATGTGGTGTATAGGGTATCCCTAGGGTATATCGAAATGGATATTTAAATTGATTAATTCGGCTTTATTACTAAGATACAGGGTTATTTTTATATTTTGGTAAAAATTTGTTCACCCTGTATCTCCTAAACGGTTTAATCAATTTTTTAAAATTTTGTACACAAACACTCTTGGTATATCATAACTTTTTGACGTTTGAAAACTATCAAAGTTCCAGGGCCATATCCAGCCAATTCACACAGGGGAGGGGGGCTAGTTTTGAGACACCCTGTACATCGGAATTCGGTATTTTTGAATTTTTTTCTTAAACTACATTCATTTGTGAACAATAATATGCCACCATCTTGAATGGCACACTAAAGGTTATGTACGAAATTTAAATCTTTAGATAGTACATATTCCTTTTTTTAGCGGTATCTGTATTAAAGCTTTTAACTAAGTATAAAATTATTTCAATGATTGACTTTAAAAAAAAAATTAAACTATCTCTACTAATAAAACACAGCCTTGTCGAATTATTTTTTATTTTTAGTGGCCCAAAAATACCAAAATCTACCCTAACACAATAACGCCTGTCTAACGGTATCTCTACATTTTGTGAATTGCAATTGAGCGTTGAATCATTTACATTTGAAGTTTTTTTCTAAATGCTTGACTTTTAAAAAAATTTAACTATCTCTACTAATAAACCAGTTAATTTCTGTTTGAGTCTTTTTCGCCTCATCTCTTATCTAATGCTCGAGATCATGATCATTTATCGGCTACCGTAAAAATTTATCTTTTTTTATTTTTGTTATTGTATACAAATTACGTGTAAGAGCTTGTTTTTTTTAAATTTTTTTATTTACCTTTATTTTTTTCGTAACCTTAAAACCTACAAAAAAATACAAATTCAATAAATTTTAATACCTAAAAATAATAAAGTAAGCCTTGGAATTTAGACAGATATTTTAAAAATGACATTACGTACATACAATTCAATCATTTGTGTTTGACATTGTTAATTAAAGATTTTTTATTTGAATTTTCTCTTTGCAAAAAGTTTGTACGTTTCAATAATTGTAAAAATGCCGTTATTTACAAATGCTGAGTACGCAGACATCGTATTTGTGTACGGATTTTGTAATGGTAACGGAAGGGCTGCTACAGAAGAATACAGAAGACGATTTCCGGATCGGAGAATTCCAAATCACCAAACGTTTGCCGCAAACTTTAATACATTGCGTGAAAAGGGTAAGTTTCCCTCAACCGATCTTCATGTTGAAAGAGTGGGTGCTAATAACGTGGTCCAAGAAGAGAATATTCTCAACCTTGTGAGGGAAGATCTAACCACAAGCACTAGGCGAATTTCCGCCCAATTAGCGATACCGCAGACAAGAGTATGGAGAACTATAAAAAACGAAAACTTATACCCTTTCCATGTACAAGAGGTACAAAGATTAGAATAAGGCGACTACTTGCCTAGATTAGCATTTGCTAGGTGAGTAATAAATCATCGAAGAACTATTTTTAGAGCACTATTTACTGATGAAGCCCAATTTACAAGGGACGGAGTCTTTAATTCTAGAAACTCTCATGTATGGGCAGATGAAAACCCTCATTCGTTGCGATTGGCCAATTCTTAACGAAAGTTTTCAGTGAATGTTTGGTGCGGCTTAATAAATAATCATTTAATTGGACCACATATTTTCCCTCAACGACTAACGGCTGTTGTGTATTTGGACTTTCTACAAAACATTTTACCGGGCTTATTAGAAAATGTAAATTTAAGAGGCATATGGTTTCAACACGATGGGGCACCTGCACATTTTGGAATTGATGTTCGAAATTATCTCAATCAACAATTTGCTGATCGGTGGAATGGACGCGGAGGACCACATTCTTGGCCAGCTAGGTCGCCAGACTTTCATCCAGCCGACTACTTTTTGTGGAGGCATCTAAAACAAAAAGTTTACAGTGTTCCAATCGAAACTAGGGATCAATTAATAAATAGGATACATTTTTATTGCGACGAGGTTAGACAAAATCCTCAAATGATTCACCGCTCAATTGCAAACCTACAAAAGCGTGCACAAAAATGTAGAAACACTGGTGGTATGCATTTTGAAAACATTTTGTAGCTTTTAAGACGTTATTGTGTTAGGGTAGATTTTAGTTTTTTTTGGGCTACTGAAAATAAAAATTAATTCGACAAGGCTGTGTTTTATTAGTAGAGATAGTTTAATCTTTTTTTAAAGTCAATCAATGAAATAATTTTATACTTAGTTAAAAGCTTTAATACAGATACCGCTAAAAAAAGGGGTATGTACTATCTAAAGATTTAAATTTCGTACATAACCTTTACTGTGCCATTCAAGATGGTGGCATATTTTTGTTCACAAATGAATGTAGTTTAAGAAAAAAGTTCAAAAATACCGAATTCCGATATACAGGGTGTCTCAAAACTAGCCCCCCTCCCCTGTGTGAATTGGCTGGATACGGCCCTGGAACTTTGATACTTTTCAAACGTCAAAAAGTTATGATATACCAAGAGTGTTTGTGTACAAAATTTTAAAAAAATGGATTAAGCCGTTTAGGAGATACAGGGTGAACAAATTTTTACCAAAATACGAAACTCACCCTGTATCTTGGTAATAAAGCCGAATTAATCAATTTAAATATCCATTTCGATATACCCTATACACCACATAAGTATGTACAGTGGGTCGTGAATCACCCAGTATATATATATATATATATATATATATATATATATATATATATATATATATATATATAGTGTGTCCGAAATTGGTTATGACAATATTGGGATCTCGGAAACCGTGATAGTTACAAAAACGTTTAAATGGAGAAAGTTTTAGACAATTATGTTTGTAATTTAACGCCGTTTTGCTCGCGATTCTATCTTTTTTAGTTTTTGAGATATTGAAAAAACCAAAAAACTGCATTTTCGAAAAAGTCCTATAATTTATTTATTTATGAAAATTTTCAAAATCTGTAAGAACGTTATTAAGGCAACTTTTTACGTAGAGTGCACCTATTAAGTCAGATTTTACATACGACGTTTCGATTTTCTAGAACCATCATCAATTTTGTTTTTTCTTATGGCCGCTGTGTTCGATTTTAACAGTTTTAAAATGAGTATTTCTTTAGCTTTTCAACGGTGTATCACACTTTGTAATTAGGTTATTACTAAAGGTGCAAAAAGTGCGTAGAGAAAATATTTAAACGTTTTTTGGAATTATCAAAGTAAAAAATTAAAAATTAATAGTGTTAAAAGGCAATATGTAATTCAACATCCAGTTCTACAAAAAATTTGTAAAAACTACTCAATAACATTGCACAATGTTCACAAATGTTCAAATGACCAGCCGCAGATAACACTAACATCTTTGTTCAAGTAGGCTTTGGTTTTGAAATAATAGAATGCTTTTAATCTGTCAAAAATGCAACGTTTAAGTTTTATTTAACATTCATCGCTGTTTTAATAAGGATTACAATGGCGTTAAACTTTTCTAATGAAAAAATGTTTGATATGTTAGTGTGTTATATTAAAAATGAAAGAAATGCAAACAGGGCCATGGATGTGTATTTTGACACGTACCCCGAAAGACGGCAGCCTGGCAGAACTTATTTTCAAACGCTGGTTAGAAACTTGCTTGAGTTTGGCAGTTTTAATAAGATTCGCACAAAGAAGTATGCAAAAGACAACGAGCAACGCAATAGGCAAATCCTAGAATATTTATTTGAATAACTTCAAATTCCAAAATCTACCGTTCATGGCGTCTTAAAAGTAACTAAATATCGTCCTTACAAGCCAACAATTGTGCAAGGACTTCAAGCAGGTGATTTCGAAAGAAGAATTGTTTTTTGTAATTGGTATATCAATAGATGTCGAGAAAATCCCGCTTTTTGCAATAAAGTCATTTGGTCAGATGAGACTCATTTTACAAACTGTGGCATTTTTAATAAAAAAAATCACCATTATTGGGGTATTGAAAATCCGCAACTACGCGATCCACGCAGGCTGCCAGAGCGATTTGGTTTTAATGTGTGGTGCGGGATGCTTGGTAAGATAAACATAGTCTAATTGAATTGCTTATAATTCAATATTTTCCATTACTTTTTAGGAAATCGTCTCATTGGTCCCTTTATTTTTGATCAGATATTGACAGGCCCAAGATACCTTGCCATGTTACAGAATCAAATAGTTCCTGCCATTCGAGAAGCTGTGCCAGATGATCAGTTTAATAGCTTGTGGTTTCAGCAAGACGGTTGTCCTGCACATAACAGCAGGGATGTACAAACCTTTTTAACAACAACTTTTGGTGAAAACGTAATATCCAACAGTGGTCCTGTCCGCTAGTCAGCTAGATCCCCGGATATCACGCCGTTGGATTTTTATTTATGGGATGTGCGAAAAATGAAATATACGAATTTGACCCCCCAGAAAATAAGCAAGTTCTTGAGCAGCGAACCTGAAATATTCCAGAAAATATAAATAGAAATACCATTCAACGGGTAATCAGAACAGTTGAAAGGAAATGCGGACACTGCATAGAAAAAAACGGTCAACATTTTTAATCCTAGTATTATGTAGCATTTTTTTATTAATTTTATTGAGTAGGTAGTTCATACTGATTTTCTGTTAATTCTTGTAAGGTTAGTACTCTTAAATCGCCATGAACGGTTGACTTCAGAATGTGAAGTTCTGTTTCAATTCTTCTTATGGAAAAAACCAGATTTTCATTAAAATATTCTAATATTTGCCTATTCCATTCCTTGTCATACTTGCATACTTTCTGTTGCGATTCTTAAAATTGGCTAACCCTAGCAAGCTTCTAATCAGTGCAGCGCTTGAAAAGAAGTTCTGTCGACAGTCGTTCTTCGGGGTACATTATGTGCAGTGCACATAGTATTAATGTTACTGAGTAGAACTTACTGATTTTATGCAGAATTTAATGTCCAATTTAAAAATATTGCTATTTGAAAATATTAAATTTTAATTTATATCGATAATTCGAAAAAATGTTTAAACAGTCTTATTTCAAACGCAAAGCCTACTTGGGCTGTAGATGTTAGTGTTATATGCGGGTGGTAGTTTGAACATGTGTGAACATTGTGCACGAATCAATTATGTTATTAAGTAGTTTTTACTAATTTTTTGTAGAACTGGATGTTGAATTACATATTGCCTTTGAACACTATTAATTTTTAATTTTTTACTTTGATAATTCCAAAAAACGTTTAAATATTTTAGAAATACTCTTTTCAAAACTGTTAAAATCGAACACAGCGGCCATAAGAAAAAACAAAATTGATGATGGTTCTAGAAAATCGAAACGTTCTATGTAAAATCTGACTTAATAGGTGCACTCTACGTAAAAAGTTGCCTTAATAATGTTCTTACAGATTTTGAAAATTTTCATAAATAAATAAATTATAGAACTTTTTCAAAAATGCAGTTTTTTGGTTTTTTCAAAATATCTCAAAAACTAAAAAAGATAGAATAGCGAGCAAAACGGCGTTAAATTACAAACATAATTGTCTAAAACTTTCTCCATTTAAACGTTTTTGTAACTATCACGGTTTCCGAGATCCCAATACTGTCATTAGCAATTTCGGACACACTGTATATATATATATATATATATATATATATATATATATATATATATATATATAATAGCCTCTCTAAATATCAGCACAGAATATCCGATTCTCCGACCCTATTAATTTAAAAATATCTCTATTGGTATAAGTTCACAAAAAGAATATAAATGTATCTACAACAGTAACACAAGCACATGATTTTCTTTAAGGCAAATCGAAAGCCGAACTCGACAAGGCGATGGAATTCGGACGACGTGGGGACGACTACGACGCAGCACGACAGCGCATCGCACGCTTAGAATTAGAGAACGAACGGCTGCGCCAGGACTTGGAGCTGGCGCAGGCGAAGACGACGCGCTTCGGTAGCAACATATACAGTAGCTCGCACGAACTCGACAGAATACACGAGCGGGCCGACAAGACGTCGTCCGATCTGAGACGGTGCCAGGCCGAGCTCAGGGTGACGCAGGCCGACAGCGAGAGGGCGCGGTCCGAGGCGCAAGCGTTGCAAGAGAAACTTGAAAAGTCGCAGGTGAGTTTTCTGGATTTTTACTTCGTTTGTACATCGCTTTTTAATTAACTGACAAAACAAAAAATAAAAAATAATAATTAATTAATAATAAAAAATACACAATTTTTATAGCTATCGCATTTCTTTAAATCTAATCTAAATTTTAAAAATATCTGTTTTTCCGATACTTAAAATATTCTTGAATATAGATCTTCTTTTAGTTTTTTTTATAAGTTGCATACCTTACAAGAAAAATTCATAAAGTGTGATATCTAGCTATTGATTTTCCTTTTAAAATATAATATTTCCATGTATACAGGGTGTCCCAATTTTTCTGGGATGACACCAACTATAACATTTTAAATGGAATACCTTGTATTTTCTAGTTTATAAATAATCAATGCATATACGGAATACAAAATTTTTGACCACACCTATACTGGTTGGACATACTACGAAATCAATCGTGCACCTTTTTAAAGTAAAAAAAGTCAAATTTTTTAAATAAAACACCCACTATGTTTTTTATTTATGCAAATGATTATAAAAATACCTATTTTTTCATATATAAATGTTCTATACCTAAATTCAATGGTTACAGAGAAAAATCGCAATTTAACAGAAAATCTCTATCATTTCTTGAATATCGTGATGCTGCATACTTAAAAAAAACCATACGAGGCCATAAAATAGATTATATAACTATTTGTTTTAAATCTGACAGTTCCCCAATTTATCTGCGTTTTTAGTGGTTGTTGTTTTATTGACATCATTTAACCCAATGATCTTCCGGAACAAAATCATGTGAACTTGGTATATCAACAAGATAATGCTTCATACCACTGTGGAGAAGATATAAGAGCATTTTTAAGCGAACAATTTATTTTAAGTAGATATAGCAACAGTGTGATTCCATGACCGCCGCGAAATCCCGATTTGACACCTTCAGATTATTTTTTATGGGGCACACTTAAAGATAGGGTGTATAAAAATCGAAACAATTCAAATTCTGTAAGTTTATTAAAAATTGTTAGTTATAATAATAGTGACGCCGTCCCAAATGCTGTGGCAAACATTCAAGTACGATATACACTGTGTATAGCAGAAAACAAAAAGTATGTGGAAAATCAATTATATAGTCATTTGTTTTAAATTCTTCCTGTTTTTCTATTTCTATGTAATGTGTTGTTGCTTACATTCATACAATTCAAGCAAAATATTATAAAGCAGCCATGTCAAACATGCGGCCCAGTGAGCATTTTTCTGCGGCCCAAATCAGCGAACAAGTTGAAAATCGTTTTTGAAAGCGCGCCCACAACAACGATTGGTATAAAAAAATGTACAATTGTACATAGTGTCATCTATGTTTAGGAGGATGAATTACACATACTCAACCCAAACGTTATCTGGCTTGTTTCATGAAATTCTATGGCGCAAAAACACAGATGACGCTATCTGAACATTCTGGAAAGAACTCGAGAAATCACAATCCGTATATAGGCCGTGTTCGATTGACTTCAGTCGTTCAGTGTTTAGTCAGTTATGAGTCAGTTGCGCTAGAGTTTCGAGTTGAGTTGCGCACTTATTGTTACAACACTTAACAGTACTTATTATAATTTATTTCGGATACAGTTTTTAACATGTCTCTTTCAAAACCAAGTGGAAGTAAGATTAAACTTGTAGATGAGCATCGTATCTTTCAAGAAAAGTGGGAATTTTTTTGCTGTAAAGTGAAAGAAAAAATTATTCGTTTGATTTGTAATAGTACAGTCGGTGTCCCAAAATTATATAATATAAAACGTCACTATGATATTCATAAAACTATGTTTGACATGTACACAGGCATGGTCAGAATCGAAAAGTTAAATAAGTTAAAATCACAGTTGAAAGATCAGCAGCTTATGTTTACACGTCCAAACAAGAAAATGAATCTGTCCTTCAAGCGAGCTACGTACTGTCGGAGTTGATCGCAAACCACTCAAAACTATTTGTTGAAGGTGAATTTATAGAAGAGTGCCTTGTAAAGGCCGCGGAAATTGTAAGTCCCGGAAGCGTGAAGGCACTTCAAAATATATCCTTGTTCCGGAATACTGTCGCTGAAAGAGTTACTGAGTTGGTTGCCAATATAAGTGATCAGATAAAAACCAAATCAGACTCTTTCATTGCATTTTCTATTGCATGTGACAAAAATACGGATGTGTATGGTGTGGCGCAACTCGCTGTTTTTCTTCGTGCGGTTGATACAGATATCAATGTGTATGAAGAATTACTGGAATTAGTACCATTGCATGATACAACAACTGGGAAGAATATTTTCAATGTTGTTTATGGACTTCTGCAAAAGTGCAATTTAGATTTGTCAAAACTGTGTTCCATTGCCACAGACAGAGCTCATTCAATGACTGGAGTAAAAAATAGCTTCGTTAAAATATTGCAGACAAAGATCAGAGAAACGAGCAGTGACTAACCAGATTTTCATCATATTCATTGCATAATCCACCAAAAAGTTTTATGCTCAAGAGTGATCAAGTTGGAAAGTATTTTAAAGTCAGTGAAAAAAATTATAAACTTCATAAGGTCACGAGGCTTTAATCAGCGACAGTTTTCTGCATTTTTACGTGATTTAGAAAGTGAGTACACTGGTTTACCATATTATGCAGAGGTGGGATGGCTTTCGTGTTCTATGGTACTCGACCGGTTTTGGAAACTCAAAGAAGAAATACGCGTTTTCATGGAAACAAAAGGAGAAAATCTCAGCTTATTATGCGATGTACCTTTTCTACAAGATCTTTCATTTATGGTAGATATCACAAAACACTTGTTGGACTTGAATACGAAATGGCAGGGACCACGTCAAGTTATTACAGATATGCATGATCATGTGAAAGCTTTCAAGTTTAAGATAATATTGTGGGAAAAACAGTTAGCAAAGGATAATCTGTCACATTTTCTGACTTGTAAGGCGTATCAGGAAAGCACAAGTGTCCCAATATCATACAAAATATATTCAGAGAAAATGAGAAGCCTTCTGGCAGAAAGAAGCGTTTTCGGGATTTTAAGACCCAAGAAAACAATTTTTCTCTATTTACTGGTCTGTTCACTATCGATATTGATAAAATTCCCCCTCACTTGCAAATGGAAGTAATTGAGATTCAGTGTCAGACCCATTTAAAACAAAAATTTGATAGTGTTGGTACATTCGAATTTTATAAGTACTTGCCTGTTCAATACCACGAAATGAGAAAATTTTCTTTGATGAAAGGAAACCGCAAGATCGCGATTCACGGACGCACACTTGGATGCAGTTTTAAAAGTTATTCCCGCCGATAAATTCGCGCTACAAATAGACAACTTAATTAAAGACAAAAGATGTCAAATATCTGGCAAAAGAATTTAACGTTTGTAGTTTTTTGTAATGTCCTTTTTATTGGAAATTTAATAAACAGACTTTTCCTATAATAGTACTTTTTCTTAAGGTTTTCAGTAGTTTGTCTTCTTTAAGATAAGGTTTTGCGGCCCACCTAGTCGATGGTCTTCATGCTTTTGGCCCACCAGTGACTTTGAGTTTGACTTGGCTGTTATAGAGGAACAACAGTAAATTAAAACACCTTAAAAACAGAGATCATGTTACCATTTTCTCTACTGGTGTTATTGCTCTACCACCTGTTGGAGAGGTCTCAACCAGAGTGAACAGCTTAAATTAAATTACGCAAGTGCCGGAATTATGATATACTAAAATAAAATTATTTCAAAGCCACTCACAACTAAGTAATTTTATGAGTTCCGTGTATAAATGGAACTCATAAATTAACATAATGGTAACTTCTTATTTGTGGAGTAGGATTATTATATTTTCTAACTGACCGTCTAATATCCTCATTGCAATGTCCATTCCCTCTTAAAACTTGAGTCAGTATTTCCGTTTCGGATTGTAAAAATTTTGGTCACAAACTGCGAGGGCTTTGTAAACCAAGGAATTAATAACTAATTGCTTGTATACCGGATAATGTGCATTTGCATGCGGCCTTATTACAAGAGCCGTCCACATATCTGAACCATGATTATGGCTTTAATGGAGACGACTCCGAGGCTTCCTCCTTAAAAGCTTCCATGAAGATATTGGCTACCACTGGTGATAACAGAGATCCTATGGCTGTTCCTGAGGTTTCTTCATAAAAAGTTCCTTGAAAAACAAAATAAGTTGATGTGAGACAAACTTCAACTAGATCTAAAAGTGAGTTCAATATTATTTTGGTGAAATAATTCTGATATTATTAAAATTGAATCATTACTAGGCATTCTACATCGAAACTGACTAAGATATGTTTTGGATCTAATTGTACTGCTTTTAATTTCTCTACAAAATTATCAGAGTGTCTAATATATGAATGTGTTTTTCCTGTAAAATTATTAAGAATATTTGAAAGATGTTTACCGATTTTGTAAGTTGGGAATCGCATTGCACTGATGATAGGTCGAAGTGTAACGTTAACCTTGTGTATTTTAGGTAGTCTTTGAGCTACTTGACCTTAACGTCTTCTTCTTCTCTACTGGTAGGTCGGATGCGTTTATATGGTTGGTTATTCGTCTCTCGATTTGGTTGGTCGGATCTGCTCTATAGGTCCTATGGTCCAAAAGTAGTTGTGTTCCACGTAATCTGTTTTTTCCATGACAACAGTGGCATTTCTCTTGCCTGCTGGACCAACATGTCTGTACTGTTTAATTTTTTTATCGCATCTCCGCAACTGATAGAAGGGGCTTGTAATTCTTGATAATGTTCGGCTGCTTCATACCTTATTAAGTCAGCTTCCTCTGCTGGAAGTCTTCTAATTGTTTCTTCGACAGGTCGACCATAAATAGCTGGCTTATGTCTCTTCAAGCTCATTCAGTGAACAATTTCCCGAATGATGCCTCGTGCAATCGAAGGCGAAACGTCGGAAAGTTATTTCATTTTGACACTGTCTAATATCGAGAATCATAGTTTCTTAATTGACCTCAGCCGTGAAACCTTTCATTCTACGTTATTCATTAGTTTTTTTAGTAAAAATACACTTAATATGCAGTCTTCTAACTAATATTAAATACATAATATTCTGAAATCCTTACTAAAGTCTAAAATTATCTTTAATTTTGGTTTGTACGCTCGCATTATTTGGCAGGTATTTTTAGTCGAAATGAAATACCATTAATTCTGAATTATTAATCCGTACTTTATAGCTAGCAAGTCGTATATAATTATTATTACTCGTACAGCATTAAAATCCGGAAATTTATTGTGGCATAACTAAATTTTATACGACTTGCTATCCCCAAATAAATAATAACTCAAAATACAGACTGAAGGGCAATTTCATCGTGGTAGTTTAAAAAATTTAGAGCAGAAAAATCTTATAGCTCTTTTAACATTGCCTGTTTTTTTTTTCACACAACATTACAATTATACTTTTTAGATTTAGAATTTAGACTGATGTCCAATTGGTCTAAAAAATTATAAATAAATATTATTAGAAACACTCCACACTTGAGTGTTTATATCCCGCGTACTAAGGTTCATAACGTTTATATTCGTCGTGGGCGTCGCCTGAGAAACTGTACTTTCTGTACATTTTTACCTTTCGGTCGCTATATCTGGAAGACGGTTTAGGTAAACTTTTGAATCTGGCACGATTTTAGAACATACCTGGGCCTCTTGAACAATCGAAATTAAACTGATTTTTTTATCATTTTTGGTTTCCCGTCTATTAATAAAAAATGATGGTCACTTTTTTTGCTGTCGTTCATTATAAAACAGTTTTATTGAAAAATACGATAAGAGAAAATTATTGCGAAGGCAGAAAACTACGTTTTCTACCTTCGTATGTTCAGAGAACAATAAATTTTATTATAAATCAACCGTATCACTTAAAATTCTGGAGTATTTTTTTTCTAAAAGTACAGCGATGCCTTGATGCCCCGCCAAATCGGGTTAAAGGTAATACGATATTCTTAGTTTGAAGCTGAAATAACGGAGGCTGTTTACTTAAAAAAAAACAAACAGATTTAAAAATCTCGGTCTATCTTCTACAACTTTACTGTTTGATTTTACAATGTACCGAAATACCTGAAAGTCTAACTTGAAAAAAATGCACAATTGTTAATTTTTAAAGAGTATTTTCACTTTTTATCAACGCTGTGTTGAAAAACCTCGGTTGGACTTTCCCGTCACGCTAGTATTGTATTTTGACTAGGCAAACTTTTTAAGAAGTCATGCATCTAGAAATTAGCAAATATGTCCTCAAATAGTTTAAAGGATGGTTAAAATAGATATTGACCGTAAAGTAGAATAAATTCCGCACATCCGGTATACATTTTACATAATACATATGTTCAATTTTGTGTAGCAAATGAATGTAATTACAATAAAAATAATATAGTATCCAACATGCTATCGAGATTAGGTACAGAAGAAAGAATTGTTCATTTCGGTCTACTTGGGGTATGTATCAGTGGCGGCTCGTGGTGAATTATATTGGGAGGTCAATAACAAATTTAAAAATAGGCATACTTAAAATAAAAATAAATATCTTATCTTTGAATTGAGCTTTAAATTCTCTTGAAGTTCAGGTCTACTCTTCGTTCTTTAAAATTGGAAAAATGCTGAATGATACGTTCGTTAAAATTGCAAGCACATTCCTTTTATAAACGATTTCTCGATACTAAACATTGCCAAAGCGGATAATCTATCATGGCCCAACTCCTCAACAAAATTTATAAGTCCTCGAAAAACCCCTGGATTTTCAGACAAAACTGTTTCATCATGATCACGTAGTGCCAGGTCGAATGAACCACAAAATTTTACACAAGCTATATATAACGATTTTTTTATACATTTTCATTAAAATCTTTAAAGGATTTTCTATAAGCTGTGTCTAACTGAGTGCGAATATCAACACTTCCGACCGTAGCATAGTTCACCGAACATTTCATGTGATCTGCAGAAAACGCATGTTTTTTTATTTTTTCTCTTAAGTGTTTTAAGTCTTAACACCAGTTTTGTACCATAATGAGTCCGACGAGTCCTGGGTCTCTTGAACAATCGAAATTAAACAGATTTTCTTATCATTTTTGGTTTTCCGTCTATTAATAAAAAATGATGGTCACTTTTTTGCTGTCGTTTGTTATAAAACAGTTTTATTGAAAAATACGACAAGACAAAATTAATGCGAAGTTATGTTCAGAGGTTTTTTCCTGGCATTAACCAACAATAAATGTTATTATAAATCAACCGTACCACTTAAAATTCTGGAGTATTTTTTTTTCTAAAAGTACAGCGATGCCTTGATGCCCCTCCAGATCGGGTTAAAGGCAATACGATATTCCTAGTTTAAAGCTGAAATAACGGAGGCTGTTTACCTAAAAAAAACCAACAGATTTAAAAATCCTGGTCTATCTTCTACAACTTTACTGTTTGATTTTACAATGTTCTGAAATACCTGAAAGTCTAACTGAAAAAAAAATGCACAATTGTTAATTTTTAAAGACTATTTTTAATTTTTATTAACTCTGTGTTGAAAGACCTCGGTTGGACTTTCCTGTCACGCTAGTATTGTATTTTGACTAGGCAAACTTTTTAACAAGTCATGCATCCAGAAATTAGCAAATACGCCCTCAAATAGTTTAAAGGATGGTTAAATTAGATATTGATCGTAAAGTAAAATAAATTCCGCATATCCGGTATACATTTTACATAATACATATGTTCAATTTTGTGTACCAAATGAATGTAATTAGAATAAAAATAATATAGTATCCAACATGATATCGAGGTTGTGTATAGAAGAAAGAATTGTTCATTTCGGTCTACTTGGGGTATGTATCAGTGGCGGCTCGTGGTGAATTATATTGGGAGGTCAATGACAAATTTAAAAATAGGCATACTTAAAATAAAAATCAATATCTTATCTTTAAAATGAGCTTTAAATTCTCTTGTAGTTCAGGTCTACTCTTCGTTCTTTAAAATTGGAAAAATGCTGAATGACACGTTCGTTAAAATTGCACGCACATTCCTTTTATAAACGATTTCTCGATACTAAACATTGCTAAAGCGGATAATCTATCTTGGCCCAACTCCTCAACAAAATTTATAGGTCCTCGAAAAACCCCTAGATTTTCAGACAATACTGTTTCATCATGGTCACGTAGTGCCAGCTCTAATGCCCCACAAAATTTTACACAATCTATAATTTTGTTTAAGATATAACGATTTTTGGATACATTTTGATTAAAATCTTTAAGGGATTTTCTATAAGTTGTGTCTAGCTGAGTGCGAATATAAACACTTCCGTCCGTAACATAGTTCACCGAACATTTCATGTGATCTGCATAAAACGCATGTTTTTTTATTTTTTCTTTTAAGTGTTTTAAGACTTAACACCGGTTTTGCTCCATAATGAGTCCGACGAGTCCTGGGCCTCTTGAACAATCGAAATTAAACAGATTTTCTTATCATTTTTGGTTTCCCGTCTGTTAATAAAAAATGATTGCTAAAACAGTTTTATTGAAAAATACGACAAGACAAAATTAATGCGAAGTTATGTTCAGAGATTTTTTCATGGCACTAACCAACAATAAATTTTATTATAAATCAACCGTATCACTTAAAATTCTGGAGTTTTTTTTTTTCTAAAAGTACAGCGATGCCTTGATGCCCCTCCAGATCGGGTTAAAGGCAATACGATATTCTTAGTTTAAAGTTGAAATAACGGATGCTGTTTACATTAAAAAACCAACAGATTTAAAAATCCCGGTCTATCTTCTACAACTTTACTGTTTGATTTTACAATGTACCGAAAATTTGAAAGTCTAACTGAAAAAAAAATGCACAAGACCTCGGTTGGACTTTCCTGTCACGCTAGTATTGTATTTTGACTAGGCAAACTTTTTAACAAGTCATGCATCCAGAAATTAGCAAATACGCCCTCAAATAGTTTAAAGGATGGTTAAAATAGATATTGACCGTAAAGTAAAATAAATTCCGCACATCCGGTATACATTTTACATAATACATATGTTCAATTTTGTGTACCAAATGAATGTAATTAGAATAAAAATAATATAGTATCCAACATGATATCAAGGTTGTGTATAGAAGAAAGAATTGTTCATTTCGGTCTACTTGGGGCATGTGTCAGTGGCGGCTCGTGGTGAATTATATTAGGAGGTCAATAACAAATTTAAAAATAGGCATACTTAAAATAAAAATCAATATCTTATCTTTAAAATGAGCTTTAAATTCTCTTGTAGTTCAGGTCTACTCTTCGTTCTTTAAAATTGGAAAAATGCCGAATGACACGTTCGTTAAAATTGCACGCACATTCCTTTTATAAACGATTTCTCGATACTTAGCATTGCTAAAGCATATAGTCTATTTTGGCCCAACTCCTCAACAAAATTTATAAGCCCTCGAAAAACCTCTGGATTTTCGGATAAAGCCGTTTCATCAGGGCCACGTAGTGTTAGCTCGAATGCCGCACAAAATTTTACGCAATCTATAATTTTGTTTAAAATATAACGATTTTTGGATAAATTTTGATTAAAATCTTTAAGGGATTTTCTATAAGCTGTGTCTAGCTGAGTGCGAATATCAACACTTCCGACCGTAGCATAGTTCACCGAACCTTTTTCTTTTAAGTGTTTTTAAGTTTTAACACCGGTTTTGCACCATATTGAGTCCGGCGAGTCTTTAGAAAACAACAAACAAATATAACAGTAAAGGAAGTTAGAGACTTCACAACCACATATCCATTTAGCTAAATCGTACATACTCTTGCGAAAGTTTCGACGAACTTCTTTATTTCTATCTTTACTAGTTTGTCGTATACTAAGTTCTGGCAAATTGCGATCATTTACCTTGAATTCGGTTATTTTCTCAAAATTAAGTTCGTTAGCACTATTTAGTTGTTTAATTTTTTGAACTATCGACATTTTATTTCATCTACATTCACAACTCAAACATAGACCACCTTGAAATTGATTATTTTTGCAAAATTAAGTTCGTAAGCACTTTTTAGTTGTTTATTTTTTTTGCTCTAGTCCCTACCAACATTTTATTTCCTGTATATTTCCAACTCACACATGGATCATAAAAATAAAAAAATATATATTACAAAAAACAGTATATAAATCAATTTTCGTCGATTAAAAAGGTTCGAAACAATATCGAGTTGAACAATTGAACTTCCGCATGCCGACCTGATGGCGCGACTGATCGATGGAATTATTAGAAGAGACCGGCTGATGACCCAAATCGCGATTTCATATTCCATTTGCTATCATGTTCGGCTGCCGCTCGGTAGCTGTGATATCTTCGGGTACTTTCGTCAAGCTTTAAGGTAATCAGGGCAATTCGGACTGCCCAGCCTAGCTTAGTATAGCGTATTTTATTATGCCTAAGGAACGCAACGAGACCATTCGAACCGCTGCGCGCGGCTAATAGTGTAGCATATTTAACTTTTCCCAAGGTTCGCGTTTTATTACAACTATTAGGAGGGACGAATAATTTATTTTCTGACATATTTTTGGGGGGTCTTTGACCAAATGACCTTATGGAAGAGCCGTCACTGGTGTGTATGTATGTATGCATATCTTATTTCGAGTTTTTAATTTTGACAAACTTGTGCAGGTTTCTATAGGAAATGGGTCGAAGTTTTTAAAGTTTTACATAATTTTTTGGTAGTACAGATAGATACATAACACAGGGTAACAAAATGAAAACAAAAATTTGGTGCCCGAAATCTAACATCTGATGTTAGATGTTTTTAATGTGCTGATTCCAAAAATGCCACTAGATTTTTTCTATCAGCTCTAGATACACAGGTTACAGGTTAATTGATATTTTTTTCTAAAGGACAACAAATAAAGAGATAAATATGTACTTAAACGTCAAAATAGAAATTTCCCAGAATCTAATTAACCAAATGGATACCTGGAATTGTCCCTGACCCAGTTCCTATACTAGGAACTACTCAATACACTGCTCTTAATTACTTTTATACCTGTAATTGCCTATGACCCGATCCATCTATACCAGCTTGGCTGTACTCGATTTAGTATATTACTGAGTTTTCCCAAGTAAAGTTGTGCTATCATTTTGTGTAAATTTTGGTCGTTTATCAAGACACTAAACTGAAACAATGGCATCCACAAGCAGACGCACCTGTGTAAATAATCCCGATGTTTTTTGTTATGTGTGTGGTGAATACACTTTGAAAGAGAGTAGAAAAACGATTTCTGCGTACATTTAGGAGATCAAGATAAATCTTGGGCCCCACATTTCATATGTAAAACATGTGTTGAACATTTGCGACAATGGACAACTGGAAAGAGGAAGTGCCTAAAGTTTGGTGTACCAATGGTTTGGAGAGAACCGCGAAACCATCATGACGACTGCTACTTTTGTCTCGTTAATATTAAAGACATAAATATGCTGATCTAGATTCTGCAAGAAGGCCTGTAGCGCATTCGGAAGAAATACCCGTTCCATAATTCAGCAGTCTACCCGAACGATGATACAGAAACATGAAGTTGAAGATGATACAGAAACATCAACGTCTGACGAAGTTCAAATAATTCAATCAGAAAACGACAGCGAATTTGAAGCAGATTTAGCAACTCCGCAGTGTTTCAATCAAGAAGAACTAAACGATCTTATAAGAGACCTGAATCTCTCAAAGGAATCCGCTGAATTACTTGCATCCAGATTAAAAGAAAAAAATCTAATTTACTACTATTACATTTTATCGTAAAAGAGATAAGGATCTGCTGCCTTTTTTCGCTCAGGAAAATGCCTTGGTATTCTGTAACAATATAAAAGGGCTTTTAGAAAAAATGGGTTTGCCTGAATACACTGCAGATGATTGGCGCCTTTTTATTGACAGTTCAAAACGTAGTTTAAAATGTGTTCTTTTACATAACGGTAACAAATATGGCTCAATTCCTATTGGTCATTCTACTACCATGAAGGAAGAATATGAAACAATTGCATTAGTTTTGAGAGAAATTAAATACGAAGAACATCAGTGGGCAATTTGTGTTGATTTAAAAATGGTTAACTTCCTCCTTGGACAGCAGAGTGGTTATACAAAATATTCTTGTTTTTTGTACCTTTGGGACAGCAGAGCTAAAAATGAGCACTGGGTTAACAAAAATTGGCCTTCAAGAGATGTCATGATTCAAGAAAAAGAAAACGTGATTAACGAACCTTTGGTTTCAACCTTTGCGTATCAAGCTAGGCCTAATGAAGCAATTTGTGACGGCTTTAAATCGAGATGGAAATTGTTTTGGGTATTGGTCACGTAAATTTCCTGGCATTAGCACGGGGAAAAACTAAAAGCTGGTATATTTGATGGTCCTCAAATAAGGCAACTTGTTAAAGATCCACAATTTACCACATCAATGAACGAGACTGAATCTAACGCTTGGTGTTCATTTGTTCAAGTAGTACAAAATTTTCTTGGCAATCATAAAGCAGAGAATTACGTCGAATTAGTGGAAACTGTGCTTTCAAATTTTAATACTCTCAGCTGTAACATGAGTATAAAAGTTCACTACCTCCACAGCCACCTAGATCGTTTTCCAGAAAACTTAGGTGATTGTAGTGAAGAACAGGGGGAAAGATTCCATCAGGATATTAAAACTATGGAAGATCGTTATCAAGGACGATGGGATAGCCACATGATGGCGGACTACTGCTGGAGCCTTCAGCGAGACTGCCCTAGTAAACTCCATTCTAGAAAGTCGTATAAAAGAAAATTTTTATGTGTTTATTAGTGACTAATGTAATTATGTAAATTAAGATTTTGCAATAAATATTTAAATCCATGTGTCTTTGTTTTTTTAACTGGCAATAGTAATATTATATATTATAACAGTTATAACGTAAAATATATACACAATTTTAAAAAACTAGATCTGATAGTCAAAATTTGGGAACTTTTTACATTCTGCATCCAAAAATTACCCAGGAACAGTAAAAAAATCTCACGCACCAAAATGTGTGTTGGCCTGTGTAATCTTCGGAGTTAATTAAGGATCTAATAATATGTTTCACCTACGAATTCTAATAGAATTTAATATACAATTACGTTTGTACTGGGCGGATAATTTTAGTTGTTAAAATATTTATAGTCAATTTCCTTTCAGTCTGGACTATTTCACAACACAGAAAAAAAACGTCAAAAGTGAGTAATGGTTGTGCATTTTAAAATAATCTCTGGCTTAATATTTAATTACCAGTTTACTTTATTATATATTTAAAAATGGTCATTACTGACTATTAGTATCACGAACATTTACGTAAATCAATAGCTTAGGGTAATTCGAGAACTTTCTTTAGATTTGATAATAAAGTATAAAACAACTGAAGTTCAATGTAAAATGATATTTTGTACATAAAGAATATAAGCCGCTACACACTCCTAATAGGGCGCTCGCTTTTTTCAAGAAATTTTAAACCCATGTAATCTTGCTAATTTGAATTCAATTTTGAGAAACTTTATTTTCGCTAAAAGAACATTTTATCTAGTTTTAAAGCAAAAAAACTGCTTACCCAATTGATTTGAGGGCAAAATGTTAAAAAAATATATTACTATAAACCTAATTCTTTAATTTACCTAAAATTTTGCACAAAGATCAATTGTTAAATATTTAGAAAATCGGCCTGAAAAATCTTGTTAACTTGATTTCAAATTGTGTGCAAGAATTCAGTGTGCTTAAGAGATAAACTAGTGAAATTGTGAACAAAATGGTGGCCAAATAAAACGTTTAAAAAATCCACGAAAAAAAACCTTTTCATTCAGTTAACTTCAAACAAAAAAAAAATTAAAAGGGATAAACCGTACGTATTCAACATGACGTAACAAGAGCCGAATGAGATTTTAAAAAACTCTGTGTAAAAAAAACTTTCTTTAAATTTATTTCAAATTATGCTCAAAAATCAAGTTTGGCATCGGTAAAAACTGGGAAAATATTGTTTCGAATCTTTCAGAAATAATGGGTGTACAGGGTGTCCGGATTTGGTTGCAAAAGCGGGGCATCTCGCTTATTTTTAAAAATAGAACCTTGCGGTTTACACGAACCTGAGCTAATTTTTTGTGAAACTCATGAACCCGTAAACAAAATTTTCATAGCCTTCTTCGTTTATGAAATACAGTTCGAAATAGAAAATTTTGCATTTTGGGACCTCCCTCGTATCTCGGTTATCCTTTAACTTAACGCAAAGGCGAAATTTGCTGCTTATGCAGTTTTTTACGCTAGATCCAGTGGCGTAGTCATATTTTTCGTTTGAGTTGTTATTTTTTAGATATGCCCTAAAGTTGTGTTTTTTTGAATGGGACACCCTGTGTATTTGTCCAGAAATTGATTTGTCCTTTTAAAAGCTTCTCAAAAATATATAATAGTATGGGTCTATTTTAATAAACAACAACAAAAATCCTAATTTTTATAATTATCATCCCAAATTTTGCAGTAGGCCATGCAAAACAATGCTGCCTTTTATTTAAAGTCGTTAACAATATCTACATCCTAATAATAAATCAAAATAAATATGTAATTAAATCTATTTATCAAAATATGTATTGATAATTTAAACCAAAAAAAGTACCACCTACCTAGATTTATGTAACACAAGAACAAAACAGTAATAAATTATTATGTAACAAGCCTTTCAGCAAAAATCGACTGTCGTATAAGAACTAAAGTAACCAAGGAAGTCAAAAGAACTATTCAAACTGATTTCCATTTTGTTCTATGCATGCTTCGCACAATTTTCGTATTCGTTTTAGGAAATTAAGCAAAATAACGGGATGATTTTGTAAATAGCGAAAATTTTCTCTTATTGCATTTCCTAAATCTTAGACATTATCGTAGTGGTCTTTGTAAATTCTATTTTCCAGATATCCCCATAGAAAGAAATCTAAAATGGACAAATCTGGGGACCTAGGGGGCCATCTTATAGGTCTATTTGTTCCGATCCATTGATTGGTGAAATTATTGTCCAGAAATAATCTCGTCATTCCAGAAGTGTGTGCAGGAGCACCGTCCTGTCGAAAATAAATTTCGTTAATTTGCGCTAGAGGAACATCGTCAAGTAATTCAGGTATAGCTGCCTCTAAAATTTCTATATAGCGATTGGCTGTTACATTTTCCTCAAATATATAAAATTTTATATGTGTTCCTAATATGAAGCAGGACACATTTAGACCAAACCTGCCCTACTGTCTTCTGGGAAATATTTGGTGTTGATTTTCCTGAGACCAGAATCTACTATGTTGAGTATACCAGAATTACTGAAATGTGCTTCGTCTAACCATATAACCTTCCTTTCAAAATCTCTAACCATATCGCATCTTTCTTGAAACCAATTGCAGAAGACTACCCGACGCTCTGCATCCCCTGGCTGTAAGTGCTGCACGAGCCTAAATTTGTATGGGTGGTATTTGTGCTTTTTTAGAATTTCTTGAACTCTAGTTTTTGGAATCCCTATGCTCTTTTCACTGGCCCTACAAGAGTTTGTAGGGTAAGCCTGCATTAGCCAAAACCGTAATTTCCTCAGCCTCCCGATTTTCTTTATTATATGTTTTCGTACGAGGTTTGATAAATGATCCGTTATTAAGTAAATTCTTTTTTATCCGATAAAAAGTGGATATATTAGGTTGCCTCCTTTCTGGATATCTAAATAAAAATTAAGCAATAGTATTTCAACATACCTAAAAATTAACTATTTACCTGTTAAAATACATCTCAGAAGCCGCTTCAACATTTTCATTTTCATATAAAACAAGCTAACATATCGTACTTTTCATAACGTTCGAAAGTTTGGTTTTCTTCCATAATAATACAAATATATTTTTACACAATAAATAAAAACAAAAAACTAGCGCTATATTTTATATATATGCGTACAAAATTGGGAAATGTCATTTGCTTCCAAGAAAACAAAAGAAAACGGCATCGTTTTGTATGGCCTACTGCAAAATTTGGGATGATAATTATAAAAATTAGGATTTTTGTTGTTGTTTATTAAAATAGACCCATACTATTGAATATTTTTGAGAAGCTTTTAAAAGGACAAATCAATTTCTGGACAAATATACAGGGTGTCCCATTTAAAAAAACACAACTTTGGGTCATATCTAAAAAATAACAACTCAAATGAAAAATATGACTACGCCACTGGATCCAGCGTAAAAAACTGCATAAGCAGCAATTTTTCCCTTTGCGTTAAGTTAAAGGATAACCGAGATACGAGGGGGGTCCCAAAATGCAAAATTTTCTATTTCTCCCTGTATCTCATAAACGAAGAAGGATATGAAAATTTTGTTTACGGCTTCATGAGTTTCACAAAAAATTAGCTCAGGTTTGTGAAAACTGCAAGGTTCTATCTTTAAAAATAAACGAGATACCCTGCTTTTGCAACCAAATCCGGACACCCTATACATAGCTAATTAATATAATATTAGAGCCATCTGTACAAGCTGTCCAAATTTGGTGGTCAATCCAGAGTTATCACTAAGGATAGAAAAATGCAGTTCTACACCATCACCTTACTTTTACATATAAAGGCTGGAATTGAGGAGTTTCCATTGTTCGCCACATGCTACAGCTGGATATAAAATCAAAATTTTAAAGACGGACTCTAGCAGATTTTTTCTTGTAGATTCAGGGACCTAGTCAAAGTTTTATAGTTAGTTTTCTAGTTGTTTTTGAGATATAAATTAATTTTGCGTTTTTTTTACAACATAATTTGGACACCCTGTACATATGCTTAGAAAATCAGCAACACAATTACCTCCTACTTTTGTCTCCTCCCCCTCTCCCTTTTCTTGCTATATACTTCATCTATTGACACAAGAAAAAACTGTTTAGATTTAATAATGAAATATAAAGATAAACAGTATTTACATATCCAAAACTTTTAATAACATATTATGTAAGTGTAGTTATTTCACGCAATTATCTTATATGAGCAAAAAGGAGATCAGAAAAGAAATTTCATTTCTTTATGTACATGAGACTGAAATTAATTATTATCTATAATGCCCAGCCTATAACCAAAGTTTCCAATGTCAAATACATTACGAACGAACTGGGAAAAGAAACCTCCGTAAAAGGCCATAAACTTAAAAACAGCATGTGTAGGCCAAGGACTATGGACTAGACGACGCCTTTTAGACTGCTGAGTAGTCGAAATGTCATAAAAGGCTATAGAGAAAAAATATAATACAAATGTTGCCTTCAAATAAATCCTTTTAAGAGTTCTAAAAATAAATTCCAGTGCTGCTGTAATTGTGACAGTTTTAGTCTATTCTAAGTTATTAATAATTTTAAACAAACGAGACATGAATATTTTATTTCCAAAATCATATTTCGTCTATATATAGACCACATATTAAAGGTTTCTAAAAACCGTGGTTGTTTTCAGTATTGACTATTTCATATCAACCCACGCATATTTCGTGAGTTAAGAGCTTCGTTACCACACTCCTTTTTATTACCGCACGTATTTTCACTCATTCATTCTATTTTAATTTAGGAAGATTTTTATAAATTATTTGAATTAAAATTAAAAAATGAAACATTATTTATTATAAAAATTAATAGTACAATCTTTCAAACAAATTCCTGATGAAGCAGCCACGTTTGCTAAATTTGTAGTCAATACATTGTTTTCATTATTTAAACTGGTCGTCTGATGGCTTTGTTTCATTTTTTTTTCGGGTCTTTTCCAAAGTTTCTTACATTTCACCCAGAATTTTAGATGCTATTTTTCTTTTATTTTCTGCAGAATTCTCGATGTAGCTTTCCACAACTGTGATGGATCGCTAGCCACCATGACGCTTTACTGTTAGAATGTCAGGTCCTGAATCTGCCAATAGGGACCTAGATGATCTTCGAAAGCAATTCTTCTGAATGTTCAAGTTTGAAAAACAAAGCAATTTGTTTTGGCAAGGATCCAAAAGAATTGATCCCAACCGGTGGCTTCATGCACACACGATTTTAAAATTGGATGAAAAACCTACCATGCTCGATGTTACATAGGCGAAGATTAATGTATTTTCGAACTAGATGAACCATGTCTATCTCTTGAATATTTCCAAATGCTACATAGAATTCCCTGGCTATTTTCGTTATCGTTGTCGGTAAAAAAAATGAAAATATCGCCCTTCGTCCGTGACATTTTCCAACAACAAATTTGTTAACTCCTCTCGCCTGCAAGCTCATGCAAGTCCAATAACACAGGGTAACAAAATGAAAACAAAAATTTGATGCCGGAAATCTAACATCTGATTTTAGATGTTTTTAATGTGCTGATTCCAAAAATGCCACCAGATCACCTCTCGTTTTTGAGATTACAGGTTACAGGTTAATTGATATTTTTTTCTGATAAAGGACAACAAATAAAGAGATAAATATGTACTTAATCGTCAAAATAGAAATTTCTCAGAATCTAATTAACCAAATGGATACCTAGAATTGTCCCTGACCCAATGTTCCTATACTAGGAACTACTCAATATACTGCTCTTAATTACTTTTATACCTGTAATTGCCTATGACCCGATCCTTCTATACCTGCTTGGCTGTACTCGATTTAGTATATTACTGAGTTTTCCCAAGTAAAGTTGTGCTATCATTTTGTAGTATCAAGACACTAAACTGAATCAATGGCATCCACAAGCAGACGTACCTGTGTAAATCATCCCGATGTTTTTTGTTGTGTGGTGAATACACTTTGAAAGAGAGCAAAAAAACGATTTCTGACTTTGTGAAAAGAGCTTATTTTGTCTATTTTGGCGTTCATTTAGGAGATCAAGATAAATCTTTGGCCCCACATTTCATATGTAAAACATGTGTTGAACATTTGCGACAGTGGATAACTGGAAAGAGGAGGTGCCTAAAGTTTGGTGTACCAATGGTTTGGAGAGAACCACGAAACCATCATGACGACTGCTATTTTTGTCTCGTTAATATTAAAGGCATAAATAGAAATAATAGACACAAATGGACATATCCTGATCTAGATTCTGCCAGAAGGCACGTAGCGCATTCGAAAGAAATGCCCGTTCCATCATTTAGCAGTCTACCCGAACTGACAGAAGATCATGCAGAAACATCAACGTCTGAAGAAGTTCAAAGAATTCAATCAGAAAATCACAGCGAATTTGAAGCAGATTTAGCAACTCCACAGTGTTACAATCAAGAAGAACTAAACGATCTTATAAGAGACCTGAATCTCTCAAAGGAATCCGCTGAATTACTTGCATCCAGATTAAAAGAAAAAAATCTACTTTGTCCAGGTACTAATATTACATTTTATCGTAAAAGAGATAAGGATCTGCTGCCTTTGTTCGCTCAGGAAAATGACTTGGTATTCTGTAACAATCTAAAAGGGCTCTTAGAATAAATGGGTTTGCCTGAATACACTCCAGATGATTGGCGCCTTTTTATTGACAGTTCAAAACGTAGTTGAAAATGTGTTCTTTTACATAACGGTAACAAATATGGCTCAATTCCTATTGGTCATTCTAATACCATGAAGGAAGAATATGAAACAATTGCATTAGTTTTGAGAAAAATTAAATACGAAGAACATCAGTGGGCAATTTGTGTTGATTTAAAAATGGTTAACTTCCTCCTTGGACAGCAGAGTGGTTATACAAAATATTCTTGTTTTTTGTACCTTTGGGACAGCAGAGCTAAAAATGAGCACTGGGTTAACAAAAATCGGCCTTCAAGAAATGTCATGATTCAAGGAAAACAAAATGTGATCAACGAACCTTTTGTTTCAAGAGAAAAAATCTTACTTCCGCCCTTGCATACCAAGCTAGGCCTAATGAAGCAATTTGTGAAGGCTTTAAATCGAGATAGAAATTGTTTTGAGTATTTGTCACGTAAATTTCCTGGCATTAGCACGGAAAAACTAAAAGCTGGTAAATTTGATGGTCCTCAAATAAGGCAACTTGTTAAAGATCCACAATTCACCACATCAATGAACGAGACTGAATCTAAGGCTTTTTGTTCATTTGTTCAAGTAGTACAATGCCAATCATAAAGCAGAGAATTACGTAGAATTAGTGGAAACTATGCTTTCAAATTTTAATATTCTCGGCTGTAACATGAGTATAAAAATTCACTACCTCCACAGCCACCTAGATCGTTTTCCAGAAAACTTAGGTGATTGTAGTGAAGAACAGGGAGAAAGATTCTATCAGGATATTAAAACTATGGAAGATCGTTATCAAGGACGATGGGATAGCCACATGATTGCGGACTACTGCTGGAGCCTTCAGCGAGACTGCCCTCGTAAACTCCCTTCTAGAAAGTTGTATAAAAGAAAATTTTTATGTGTTTATTAGTGACTAATGTAATTATGTAAATTAAGTTTTTGTAATAAATACTTAAATCCATGTGTCTCTGTTTTTTTAACTGGCAATAGTAATATTATATATTATAACAGTTATAACGTAAAATATATATACACAATTTTAAAAAACTAGATCTGATAGACAAAATCTGAGAACTTTTTTACATTCTGCATCCAAAAATTACACAGGAACAGTTAAAAAATCTCAAGCACCAAAATGTGTGTTGGCCTCTGTAATCTTCGGAGTTAATTAAGAATCTAATAATATGTTTCACCTACAAATTCTAATAGAATTTAATATACAATTACGTTTGTACTGGGCGGATAATTTTTGTTGTTAAAATATTTATAGTCAATTTCCTTTCAGTCTGGACTATTTCACAACACAGAAAAAAAAACGTCAAAAATAATCTCTGGCTTAGTATTTAAGTACCAGTTTAACTTTATTATATATTTAAAAATGGTCATTACTGACTATTAGTATCACGAACATTTACGTAAGTCAATAGCTTAGGGTAATTCGAGAACTTTCTTTAGATTTGATAATAAAGTATAAAACAACTGAAGTTCAATGTAAAATGATATTTTGTACATAAAGAATATAAGCCGCTACACACTCCAAATAGGGCGCTCGCTTTTTTCAAGAGCTTTTGCTACTGTCTCCTGAATATTGGCCGGTGAATTTTCATTTTCGTAATATTTTATTAGATTGAATACCATTTTTTTCGCGTGTGGATGCAAAATACCCGAAAATTGTTTTCTATTAGTCATTTTGTCACTGACTTGTCAATCTGACTTTGAAGTGACATCGCTCAAAGATTTTTGCAGCTGCTGGTATTTATATGTTTATCCTCTTTTTTTATATAAAAATATCATAGGTCTATCTAATTGATCTTCCTGATTTTATGAGGAGGATATGATTACACGTAATAAAAGAAAAACAGACTTAAAAAGTTTGTCGTTAATAAATCGTATGACCCGCACGATAACACTGCTTTTGACTATAAGCCTGATTAACCGATATTTTAAAAATTAAAGGAAAATTGAACCCAAAAAGAAAAAAGCTTTTATTGGTTTTAAACTTTGCACGTTTCATTACAACTATAGTGACTGTTGTTAGGTAAACAGAAAATAAAATTTTTTATTCTGTTTTATATGTTGCCTGCGTATCAAATGGTTATAAAGTTTAAAATTCCGTTTTCGGTCACTTCTCGTATTTCAAAGAGACTTAGAGTCTAGACTCAAACGCTCTGCTTTCGACTTTTATTCTGCCTTTCTAAAAGTTTTATTCGGGGAACATTTAGGTCAGCCATTTATAATTCATAAAATCCTTTCTAATGGGTAAACGAAACCGTAGAGAGCTATTTAATTTTCCTAATGAATAGTTGATTATAAATATACAATTTAAGTCACATTAAATCCATTATTAATTCAGTTTAGAACATTATTATTTACTCTGGATTATTAACTTTAGTTGCGTTACACGTTTTTAAGTATTATGTATGTATTTGTTACCGCTTCTAATCTGTTTATTAAATTAAAACTTTTAAGTATCAGAACCTTCCTGAACCTTGCAGCGACTACTCCATTACGTCCAAATGTAGTCCTATAAGGTATTACTATAAAGTAAAACGAGTCGTTGCAGAGTACATAAAGTTATCGTCTAAGGTTACTTTAAACTGGCTATTTATTCTTCGGTTGCAACTTAGAAGTAAGAACTACAGTAATTATTTACTACAAGGAAACTATTACCTCTTGTACTTAAGGTTCCGGAGATAGGGGGCGCTGGTACGAGATACGGTCTATAGTGACTTTATAAGGACAGTGGCGACAACAGAAGCCCACCCGCCATATTGATGCAAAATTTCTAAAGGTTTAAATGGGCCCGTACATATTATCGTTAGTTTTTCGCAAAATATGATTAAATTAATCTACTTTAACACATTAATATCAAAAAATTGAATTAGCTAAAAGGTTAATTACTGAAATTATCATTAATTTATGTCTACAAAGAGTAATATGCCGCAGAAAAAATTCGAAATTTACTGTACAGGGTGTCCCACATAAGATCCTCTATCCCCTTATCTCGAAAGATATACAATTTAGGAAAAAAAGTTATATATAAAGTGTTATTGTTTTTAAGTGAACTTTTATATTATATACCTTTCATGTATACAGGGTGCTCAGTTTTTCCTGGTTAGGAGTCAACTCCTAAAAATTAAATGGGACACCCTGTATATTATCCTGGATATGGATTCCTCATTAAAAATAAGGGTAACTTTCATTAAGATATTGTATACCTATCTCTCGTCGTTTAGGATATAATAGCCGTTTTATTTAATTTTTTTCTAAAAACGTATATATTTAAGGTAGTAGAAAAAAATATAAGTATATAATATTTGGTGAAGCTGCCATTTTTATATTAAAGACAACACCACAATATATAATTTAAGTTGTTTACTTTGACTACAAATTATACAGGGTGATATCAGAAATTCAATCGATCGGAATATATAAAATTACTTATAAGTCAATAATCTTAAATGGAACACCCTGTATATTATTGCAGATTTCGATGGTTCACAAAAAATTAAAGTAACTTTGTATATAATAACCTATACCTATCTCTAACCGTTTAGAAAATATTCGCTATTAAACTTTTTTCATGCAATAGAAAATACCTTTGGTTTAAATTTAATGACGAAATACGTCACAAATATTTTTTAACGGGCTGACCATAGTAGATTTTCAACAAAATACTGTAGTTTACAATTTTAACTAAGATGTCTGTATTTTCTGAGAAATTAATTCTTTCCAATGATCGATATAATAAAATACCTATGGCTGACATAACAAAAATATTAATCTTTTATTTCAACGAATACGAAATTTTAGCAAATATAGAAATGTTTTAACATTTAACAATATGTAAATTTTGTGAACTATTAAATAAGTATGTAGTAAGAAGTTAAGTTAATAGAGAACATTTACATAATTACAAATGAATTAATGTGTAAAATCAAAAAAACAATTGCATGTATAACGAAAGGACCAATATACCTAATGCAAAAGGAAAAATTAAAGTAAATTTGCCACATGGCCTCCATTTTGGGCAATACAAGTTGTGTAGATGACTTTCATTTTTCTTAAGGCATCTCCTACTGCAGCACTTTCATTGATATTTTGAATTTCTTCCCTTATTCGATTCTTGAGATCATCAACATCTTGAGGTTTATTTTTGTATACTTTATCCTTTAATGTTCCCCACAGAAAATAGTCCAGGGGCATCAAATCTGGACTCCGCGGAGGCCAACGAATATTTCCATTTGGTCCAACGTCCAAATAACAATGTTTGTGCAAGTGATTAATGACAGTTGTCTCCCTAGTGAATTTAGTAATGTATTATGTATTGCGAAAGGCCTACAAAAAGAAAGTTTCTTTTATGCTAAACTTTGAGAGCTTCTACCTCAAATTGGGGTGTTGAGTAAAGTAAGACATACAACAATATCGTCTTTTAAAGCAAAATGAAACCAAAACATAATAATGTGCAATATTTAATAACTTTTCTTGGAGTAAACTTAAACTTAAGATATTTACGGTCATAGTTATTTACAAATTTATCACAAACACTTTATAATTATAAGCAAAAAGCAGGTGAACCAGGCTTAAACACATTTCGCCATAGAGTCAATGGTGTAGAACTTATTGTTTGAATCAATATTAATTTGAATAATCACAAAAACTAATAAAATAATACACTAAAACAACCTCATAAGAAACCCACGTAGGCAAAAAGTAAACAAAACGATTTTAGCAGCATTGGTTACCCTATTGTCGCTACCGTCCTTATAAAGTCACTGTAATTTGGTATACAGCCACTAAACTCCATTATCTTCGGTCAGAATTTGTCAATCTTATTTAGTTGTGTATGTGTACAGTCCAAAGCAGTGTTATCGTGCGGGTGATACGATTTATCAACGACAAACTTTTTAAGTTTGTTTTTCTTTTATTACGTGTAATCATATCCTCCGCATAAAATTTTCGTATGAAAAAAGAGGATAAACATATAAATACCAGAAGTTGCAAAAGTCTTTGAGCAATGTCGCTTCAAAGTCAGATTGACAAGTCAGTGACAAAATGAGTGATAGAAAAGAATTTTCGGGTTTTTTGCATCTACAAGCAAAAAAAATGGTGTTAATGTGCATGAAAAAAGCATAATTTACTCCCGAAGAAGATTAAGAAATGTACATGAAAAAAGCGAGAGACAAAAGACTTAAGTGACAATGAAAAATGGATGTTCGTATTGCAATTTATGATTTATACACATCAAAAACCAATATAATCCTTCAAGTTTTAAAAGAAGCTTTAAAAAACCGAGGCATATTGGAAATTAGACTAAAATCGTTGTCAAAATTAATAAAAATGTTGGGTTTTCGATATAAAAAGGACTGTAATCGAAGATTTTTATGCGAGTTGCCACATATAGCAAGTCAGCGTATTCAGTTTTTAATTAAAGAAATACACGGAAAATGTTAATTCAAAATTTAGAAAAGTGGTATTTTTAGACGAGACTTGGATATTTTCTAATGGAAGTGGTTCGAAATCTTGGCAGGACGAGTCTGTAAATAGTGTCAAGAGAAAAAAATAATGTGGGACGGGAAAACGGTTCATCATTTCGCATGCAGGTTCTTCAACAGGATT
Source organism: Kuschelorhynchus macadamiae (assembly GCA_030620095.1). Classification (NCBI taxonomy): domain Eukaryota; kingdom Metazoa; phylum Arthropoda; class Insecta; order Coleoptera; family Curculionidae; genus Kuschelorhynchus; species Kuschelorhynchus macadamiae. The sequence goes on along the minus strand of JAUTXW010003409.1, from coordinate 406,012 downwards.
TCTCCCAGGTGCAAGTTTACGGTTTTCTTCAACATTCAAAAGTATGGACTACCATGATAATATGAACTGTGAAATGTTTCAAAAGTGGTTAAAACAACAACTGATTCTAAATTTAGATGCTCCATCTTTAATCATTCTGGACAATGCATCTTATCATTCAAGAATCTTAAATAAACAACCGACTTCATCCTGGAAGAAAAGTGATATTTATGACTGGCTAAAATCTATTAAAAAACTAACAATATATGCCCTAGATGAAATATTACGGGAAAATGGACATGAGGTTTTACGACTGCCGCCATACCATTGCCAGTTTAACGCAATAGAATTAATATGGGCTGGTCTTACACAAAATCATGTTACGAAAAACACGTGAACAATGGTCTTACATCAGATGAAGTGCAAAAGTGGTTAAAAGAACAATTGATTCCAAATTTAGATGCTCCAACTTTAATCATTCCAGACAATGCATCTTATCATTCAAAAATCCTAAATAAACAACCTACTTCATGCTACAAGAAAAGTAATATTTATGACTGGCTAATTAAACAAAAACAAAAATCCTTTACCCAATATGCTGAAACTAGATCTTTTAATGGCGAAATCTATTAAAAAACCAACAATATATGCCGTAGATGAAATATTACGGGAAAATGGACATGAGGTTTTACGAATCCATTGCCAGTTTAACGCAATAGAATTAATATGGGCTGTGACAAAATCATATTACGAAAAACATGTGAACGTTGGTCTTACATCAGATGAAGTGCAAATTGTTTAGCAAGCTTCATTAAATTATATTACGCCGGAGTACTGGAAGAAATCTGTGGAACATAAGGAGAAATTAGGGACTGGTGGAAGATAGCACCAATGATCCAATGATCATTGCGCCATTTGAGGACGACTCAGAAGATGAGCACTTTTTAAGATGGATGATATTTTTTAGTATATAATATTAAAAACGTTTCTGAAGGATTATATTAGTCTGACGTGTATAAATCATACATTGCATAATGAATATCCATTTTTGCATTGTAACTAAGTCTTTTGCCTTTGGATTTTTTCGTGTACATTTCTTAATCTTCTTCGGAAGTAAATTATGTTTTTTTTTTCATGCACAAGTTTCTGTACATTCCTTATACCGATTCTCAGAGCTTTTGCCACTGGCTCCTGGATATTAGCCAGTGAATTTTAATTTAAAATTTTTTTTATTAGATTTGACACCATTTTTTTGCTTACTTTTTTAGTACATTTGTAATTTTGTAGACAATAAATAAATAGTTATAGAATACTTGTTCCAATTTTAAAGCGTGTTTAAAATAAGTAATTTTTTTTTGTTAATTATAAGACAAAATTTGGTATATAAAAATCGGTTAAATCGCTTTACCAGAAACTCGGGGCTAACGAAAAATACTATATATATATATATATATATATATATATATATATATATATATATATATATATATATATATATATATATATATATATATATATATCTATATATATATATATATATATATATATATATATATAGCCTGTATTTTTCGCTTGCGTGGCCCTTAATTCTAGACTGAAATTTAAAGAAATCGGATAAGTAGTTTTTAGGTATGCCGCGAAGAGACAGACTGACGGACTGACATACCTACAGACAGACGGAATTGAGAAAACATGTTTTCCGGCGTCTAGGGACCCTTAACCATAAAGATCTGAAAAAATCTCACGAGGGCAGTAATAACTAATTATCTTGTGTTTTTAATAAAAGTATATAATATATTTGCAAAATAATTTTTTTTTGTTATCACAATACAAAAAAAAAACAAGTTTTTTTTGCACAGGGGTGACCCGCATTTAATTAAATGACACTGTATAAGTGGTTAGATTTTTAGGTCAAGCGGGGCTCATAATTTTTGGTGATTGATAAAAAAAATTTTCACTTTCATTAAGTGGCTGCATAAACAGAACATATCCTGATTATTCCACTGATTTCAACCGCCTTCCGACTTTATTAAGGCGCTTGCCATTTTCTGTATTTTTGTTTTTGCCAACCAAAATATTTTAACCAAATACTTATTTAGCGAATTTTCTTATTTAGTCCCTCGGCATTTAATATATAAAATAATATTAAGTGGCTATCTTAATAATATTGCGTAATATAATAAAAAAACTGTTTTCTTTCTCCCTGTATATTTGTATGTGATAAAAGAATCACACAACATTTTGGTATTCACTGTGTTTTCTGATTTGATTCATAATGTTGGTGACCTTTGGATCGCACGATAAGACCGCATTCGACTATAGACGATAACCTACGAGTAACAAGTTAAAATGGCAATGGCGTCACGTCCCATAAGAACAAAAAGTGGCTCTCGTCATTCATCCACATTTTATAGAATATACCTGAACAAAACGAAACATTAAGCGGTATTTTAAGGAAACAAAAAATAAAATGAAACAAATGGGTAATTTATTCGTACTTCAAAATAATTGAGTATAAGTGACAGCTGCGTATTTAAAGAATCCAAAACTATAAAAGCGTATGGGGGCAGTCGTAGACACTTCATGTTAAGTAATTTTCTCAGTAAAGAAATGCAGCTATATTCAAAGTAAAAGTCCAATACAACGCCTTTGTTTATTTTCATCTCCCCTATGCACACAAATTAAACATCACGATAAAAAAGAATTACTCTAGACAATAAGACATTTAACGATAATTGCTATTTAAACCAAAGTCCAAAATTAAATTTTTGAGATTTAAATTGACCGATATATTTATTCAAAATCACCATATTCACCAGGGAAATTGCCTGCGTTTTAATTTTAGGTCCTTAGCATAGCCAGAAAACTAAGTGAAACGCATGTATATATATATATCGCCATATTTTGTTTGTATATATATATTTTAAAACGGATTAAATAAAGACAGAAATAAGGAAGTAACAAATAGGGTGATTACTATTCGGCTACTAAAATGAAACCACACAATTCAGTACAATCTACGTAATAGTCACAGTGACAGTTACGTGTTATTTCACCGAGATATGGTTGAATGAGTCAATTAAAAGCGAAGAGTTAGAAATGCATAATTATGAGATTTACAGGTGTGATAGGTCTTTAAATACTAGTAACTCTGTTCGTGGTGGAGGAGTGTTAATTTGCATAAGAAAGCATTTTCGATCTAATGTATTATCAACAGAACATAGTAATTTGGAGCAGATGTTTGTGTCAGTTAAGATTGGTAATGCAACTGTCATCATTGGGTGCATATACTTGCCACCAGAGTCTCCCTTGATGGATTATGAGCAGTATTGTTCATCTGTTGACTTTATTTTACAGAATCATAAATATAATTCAGTCGTGTTAACTGGAGACTTCAATTTGCCAAGGATCAACTGGGTTAATGAACATGATGGTACTAGGGCCATAGGAAAACTCAGTAGCCAGGCAGAATGTCTCGCTGATTATTTTGCTTTTTTAAATTTTTATCAATGCAATAACATACCTAATGTAAATTTGAATTTTTTGGATCTTATTTTTAGTAGTGAGCGAGACTTATCAGTTGCACTTGCCGAGGATCCATTTTTAAAATGTGATCCACCTCACCCTATACTTAACTTCAGCATACCCCTGTCAAATGAAATGCAACTGCTGGGTTTTGACTACTATTATTATAATTTTAAGTTTGCATCTTATGCAGACATTAGCATTGGTAATGACTGGAATAATATTTTTGTTGAAACTGATATTGATGCAATTGTAAATGCATTTTATGATATTCTCTCTTCTGTCATAGATCTGTATGTTCCTAAATGTAGAAAGAATTTTAAATTTGGATGTCACCTGATTTAAAGAATTTAATAATTAAAAAAAAAATAAAAAATTATAAAATGAATGACTCAGAGGATGATTATAGACAATTTGTTGATCTTAGAAATAGATGTAGAGATTTGTCAGTGATTTCAAGAAATAACTACATTAATAGTATAGAGGAGTCCATTCAGCAAGACTCATGTGAGTTTTGGAAATTTGTTCATGGGAAAAATAGTGACATGAGTCTACCTGCTACAATGTCTTATCAAGGGAAAATAAATGACACAAACATGTTTGCTGCCTTCTTTGGCTCTGTTTATTCTGGTGAAACTGGTGTGACATTTTTGCTCATTAAATTTGTCCCATGTTGATGTTACTATGATGGATGTTTGAAAGTTAGGAATGGGCCCTGAAAAAATATTTAATTTTAGATTTGTTCTTGCACCGATCCTTCATAAAATATATAATATATCACTGGAGCATGGCCAGTTTCCTAAAGCATGGAAGGTTGGTTATGTAACCCCAATTTTTAAAAATGGAGATCGTAGTAAAATTGAAAAGTACAGAGCTATTTCTAAAATATCTTTATTTAGTAAGGTCTTTGAACAGATTGTTAACGATAAGATTTCGAGTGTTTTAAGTTCGATGATTTGTTGCGAACAGCATGGATTTATGGCTGGAAGGTCGACTGTCTCTAATTTGGTGGTATTCACCGAGTATTTGTCAGAGGCTTTGGAGGGAAAGAGTCAGGTTGATGTAATTTACACAGACTTCTCCAAAGCTTTTGACAAAGTTAATCATGAAATTTTGTTGGCCAAGCTTGCTGCATGTGGCCTCGCTGGAGGTCTACTGAGCTGGATGTGGAGCTACCTACATCAGAGAAAGCAGATGGTAAAAATTTTTAATGTTCAGTCTGCCGCTATTTGGGCTTCTTCCGGTGTACCACAAGGTGGACATCTTTCTCCCTTGTTGTTTAACATTTTCATTAATGATTTATCACAAACTATAACTAACTCATACTTTTTACTATATGCAGATGACTTTAAGTTGTATAAATTGGTCAATTGCTTCAGTGATTGTCTCAGTATACAACAAGATTTAAATTTCTTTAGTCAGTAGTGCACTGATAACGGGTTAATTTTGAATATAGACAAATGTACTGTCATGAATTTTTATAAAATTAAGAATCCAATTTTCTTTGACTACTCAATAAACTCAATAAGCATAAAAAAGTCAAATTCTGTAAAGGACCTGGGTGTCACGTTCGACCGGGGATTAAGTTTTGGCTTGCATGTGGAAAATATTTGGGTCTAAGGCTACTAGGATTTATTTCCCGCACTTTGAGGGAGTTTAATAATATATATTGTTTCAAAGTTCTTTATTGTTGTTTTGTTAGATCTATTCTGGATTATGCCAGTCCTGTTTGGAATCCACATTACAGTAAATATGTTGATATGGTTGAAAAAATTCAAAGAAAATTTCTCAGAATTATAAATTTTAAATTGAATATTCCTATAGATCAAATAGATTATAGTCTTTTACAAAATCTATTAAATATTGATTCACTTCAGAAGAGAAGATTTCTATTTGATGTCAGCATGCTTTATAGAATTATGAAAAATAACATCGACTGTCAAAAATTGCTGGAGTCAATTGGCATTCAGGTTCCACAGAGAAATACCAGACACTATGATTTTTTCTTTATTAAATATCATAGAACAAATTATGGTCAAGCATCTCCTCTGAGTCGAATGGCTAGACAAATGAATACTTTGGATTTGGATATTTTTAACTTATCCTTGGCTCAATTTAGAAAACTGGCACATTCACTGGTGAATCTGTAAACTGTCAGATTTACATTAGTATCACTGTGATATCCGCCATCTTGGCTAATAATTGTGTGTAATTATTGTCTGTGATGTATTATTTTAACTTAAGCTTAAATCTTCAATATTTAAAAATTTTAATTGCAAATATGTGTTTTTTACTTTAAACTATACAATAGTGATAATTGAAATAAAATGTTAGACATTTAAGATAAAATACCTATGTAAATGGCAAGGCCGTTAAATAAATAAATAAAAATAAATAAAATAAAATAAAATGAAATAGTTACCCTAAAATTGTTCCCCATTTTGGTAATGACTACTTAGTCTCAGCTTAAACATGACGTATTCATGACTAAAAGTGCTACTTGGCATTACTCTTGTCTAATTTTAGTCTAAGGCCTTCGTAATAATTCAATCTCCTACCTATATCATCAAAAAACTACATCACACACAGCCAAAATCGTTTGAATATTTTTCTATCCGTTCATCCAGAACAATATTTTCTTTTCATTCAGCTTGGTTTCTCTGATGCTCTGATTGCAGTTTAATTGATGTATCTCTGTTCCCTATTATTATTTTTTGTCTAAATTGCGCGAAAACCAAGACAAATTTGCTAAAAATAAAGTACTTATTTTGGGCGATTTTAATTTTCCGTCCATTGATTGGGTTCCATTTTGGGGCGAGCCTCGTTGTTATGAGCCGAATAACGTAAACAATAGCTGCATGGAATTAATAGATATGTGCTCGTTCCTGGAGCTTATTCAGTATAATGGTATACGTAATTTAAATCGCAGAACTCTTGATTTGGTATTTTGCAATTAAATGAATATTGACTTCATTGATCGTCGTGACTTCCCAATCATTAAGGAAGACACTGATCATCCTGCATTGATTATTCTTGTTAAAAACATTAAATTTAGGAATCTAAAAACAAAAACTTTAACTAATTTAAATTTTAACCGAGCTAACTACGACACAATATGTAATAAATTAGCTACAGTATCTTGGACAGAGCATTTGGCTCATTGCAATGTGGATCAGTCAGTGGATTTATTTTATAATATTATAAATAATTTTATTCGTGAGAATGTCCCCTCATATAGGGTCAGGGGTGGTTACCCGACTTATTTTAAATTTGACACAATAAATACCGTAAAAAATAAAGTTAAAGCGCACAAACTATATAAAATTTGTAAAACTGATGTTAATTATCGAACATTTTCACTACTAAGGAGTAATTCCAAGCGACTGATCCGTAGGGACTATTTAGATTATCTTAATATTATGGAAGCTGAAGTTAACGTGAATTCAAACAAGTTTTGGAAATTTATAAAACATAGGTGGAAAGGCGACTTATCGTTTCCTAACTCTGTACATTATTTAGACCGTTCAGCGACCCACGGTAAACAAATATGTGAGTTATTCTCAGAATATTTTAAGCAAGTATATATGGATCATACACCAGCAGACCGTCCTGCTCCTTCTGAGAATATTGACGAACCTCCACAAAAACAGATTTCGGATGTCATTGATGCGTTTGATGTAAAAAAAGGTCCTGGACCAGATAGGATACCAGGCAGTTTTATAAAAAATTGTAAAACTTTTCTTATCAAATCCCCTTTTCATATTTACAATCTTTCTCTACGCTTAGGAGATTTTCCAGCTAAATGAACAACATCCTACATAATTCCCCTGCCCAAAGGTGGTGATAAGCACGATGTTAAAAATTACAGACCTATAAGTAAATTGTGTATTTTTGGCAAAATGTTTGAGAAGATTATTCATAATATAATTCTAAAAACAGTTCACAATATTATTTTGAAGGAACAACATGTTTTTTTTCCACGCAGGTCAATTGAAACCAACTTAATTGAATTTTTTTGTTTCCAGAAGCATGGAAGCGCAAGGCGTTTGATAAAATATAGTCATATAACTCCTTCAGCGTCTGGCTGATGTCGGTGTGCATGATAGTCTCTTGAGGTGGATATGGTCTTATCTGACTGGTAGGGAACAGTTCGTTCTGAATGAGGGTTTTCAGTCTGAGCCGTTTGTAGTGTCTTCTGGAGTACCGCAGGGCAGTCACCTTGGACCGTTATTCTTTATAATTTATATTAATGATATTGGACAGTGTTTTAATAATTCGAACTTCCTGCTTTATGCAGACGACCTAAAATTCTTTAGAGTTATTACTGATCAGGGTGATTGCGGTGGTCTTCAGGATGATCTTCACTGTCTGGTGAGATATTGTGAATCTCAAAGTTTATTTTTAAACTTGGATAAATGTGTGGCAATTACGATCTCTAGAAATAAAAATGTACATAGTTTCACTTACTCAATTAATAATGTGAAGGTAAAATCTGTCCCTGAAATTCGTGATTTAGGTGTAGTTATGGACGCTAATGCAGAATATATTGTTAATAAGTGTAATAGACTAATGGGATTTGTTTTACGAAATAGTTATAATTTTAGGAATCCTAAAACAATTATTGGCCTCTACTATGCCTTTATATACAGTCGCCTACACTTCGCTTCGGTCGTTTGGAATCCTCAATACACTATCTATCAGCAAAGACTAGAAAGTATTCAAAATAGATTCTTAAGATTTCTTTCACGTAAAACTGACGTGGCTATAGTACAAAGTAACTATGAGCCTATCCGTCAAAAATGTTCAATAATTTCTCTGTGTGGAAGAAGAACTGTCTCGTCAAAATTAAATTTCGCATTACCGATTAGAGATTTAAGGCAACAGAATATCTTTGAAATTCCTTTTAGAAATACAAGTTTCGGACAGAACTCTCCCATTTGCAGGATGAGTCGTACATTTAATAGATACTGTCAAGGTATGGAAATGTTCGATTTGTCTATGATTAGGTTTAAAAAACATGTTAAAACTCTAGTGTAATAAGTACTGATCATTTTATATTAGAATTGTTATTTTTATCACGCTGAAATCTACTCACTAGCGATTAATTGTATGATGTGGAGGCTTTGTGGACTTTTTTGTCTGGTGTATCCCTATTTTTCAATAAATAAATAAAATAAATAAATAAATAAATCTTTAACAGAAGCTGCAGTATTTACACCACCTCATACTATTTGATATCTTGGAATTTCTCCCCTTCTTTCCCATAGTTTTTTGTGTGTTTCTCTTCCACTGTTCCTTACGAAAATTGGTCACAAGTCTCTGATATAATCTAATTAAGTATAGAAACCTTTATACAACATTCCATTAATACTTCAATACGCGCTTCGATACCTCCCAACCACAAAACAATGTTTCCAAAAATACCGGAGTAAAGAAAGTCCGTACAATTTCTTAAAATCATACTCCAAAAAATCGAAAGGCTGGAAATAAGAATCAAAATCGTCACAATAACATAAGTTCTCACACCCAAAAACGGCTTACACATCCGCACCTTCATTGCTAAAATGGTAACAAATCATTTTGGTCACTCAAACTACTTTTGGACTTCAAAATATTTGGCATTTAAAAAAATACGGATGATGAAGCTGAGCGGAACCTATTTAAAAAGAGACTATATCAAAAAAATATGCCGTTAAAAAGTGTCCTAAAAGGGTGCTTTTTTTGGCTGCGAAAACTGAATACTTCGTTTTTTCTTTTGAGGGTATATCATAAAATACTCGGAGTATGTTAGATTTTTAAGCATCAAGTAACTGGCTATCAAAACGTGCAAGCCTTTTCCTTTTTACTGTATCTACTAAAAAATCCGAATTGTGAGAAGCGAATTTGTTACACTGTTTGTACGTCATGCCGGTTGGGATTCTAAATTTTGTTTCCAGCCAGTAACTTTACTCGGAGCCGTATAGTCTGGACCCAGACATCGGGCTTCCGACTTTTATAGTTTATTCAATCAATTTCAATCGTATATCCTAAGTGTTTTATACAGATGGGATGTAGGTCAGTCGTTTATATACTATAATAGGCCAAACAAATTAATCACAATAAGAGCAAGACTTCCAAAAAATCCCGACATGCTAGATTTTAGTCGAGACCTTAATTTTAACGTTCTAAGGATATCCTAAAAAGTGCTCTAAATTTGAGCAGTGTGTTTTTTGTCTTAAAAGGACAAATTCTAGTTTTTTGCAATTATCTCAAAAACTAATAATTTTTTAAGAAAAATTGTTATAAATAAACTAATTAGATTTTTTGTCGTAGAATCAATTATTTTTGCAATATCTGAATATATGTATAGATATATATATATATATATATATATATATATATATATATATATATATATATATATATATATATATATATATATATATATATATATATATATATATATATATATATATATATATATATATATATATATATATATATATATATATATATATATAGGGTTCAGGGTTCTGGTATTTAGATTTTAATACTGATACCCCCCAAGGAAACTAGATTTTTTGTCGTAGAATCAATTATTTTTGCAATATCTGAATATATGTATAGATATATGTATATATATATATATATATATATATATATATATATATATATATATATAGGGTTCAGGGTTCTGGTATTTAGATTTTAATACTGATACCCCCCAAGGAAACTGGGGGGCAGATGGCTCCTTAGCCCTTAAACAAACATAGCGTCATGTTTTGGTCGTTTATCGACAAAATGGTAAAGGAGCAAATTACCTTACTTTTTATTCTTTCGTTTCGTATAACTTTTTACGACCAAGAACCACACAGAAATCTATATTTCTGTTTCCCTTCTACTTTTACACACATGTGTCGTCTTCTGCTCCAAAGTAGGTCGCATCTAAAGCGATATAGTTGCACCATAATATCTACAGATGGAGCCACTGGTTGCCTCTTTCCCTTCTCTATATATATATATATATATATATATATATATATATATATATATATATATATATATATATATATATATATAACATTCTCGACTTGGCATCGACACAGAGCAGACGTGTAGCTAAATAGAGAAAGTGCGACGTGAATAGATCTTTGTGAGATTTCGAGTTATTGTTATTATACACAACTGGTAAGTGACTTTTATTTTTTCTAAGCCTTAAGCAAAGTAGAAGTAGAATTAACATTTTGCAACGATTCTTGGATCTTAGAGCTTACTGAAGGCTGAGCGCTGTTTAGGTATACCCTAAGCGGGTCGGTTCTCTGATCCTAGTTTTTCGTTTTTTCATATAAGTAAACAGGATCTTTGAGTTTATTGAAGGCTGCGCGCTGCTGTGGTACACCCATAGCGAATAGGCTCATTGATACCTCCTAGATACTAATATCAGATTAGAAGTGAGTGACAGTGCGTGGGTGTTAGTGAGTTTCTGTAAACCAGTGCCGCGAAAATGAAGACGCCAAAGGCTAGTAGAAACCCCAAGCCCCCACTCAAGGAGCCAAAGACCGAGCTCAAAAGGCTCAAAAAACAAAACAAGCTCCTAGAGGAACAACTGGAGCTGCTCAGGGCTGAAATAATAGCCATGAAAAACGCTCTAGAAAAAAGGGCCGAGGAACAAGCTTCCCCCCCTAGTGCGATAAAAAAAAGAAAAAGAGCGCTAAAATCACCAGAAAGTGATTTAGACGCCGAAAATGAGACTCCTCAGGGGGCTACGGAGGCCACCGAGGCCACTACTGAGGATATGGACACGGCCCCCCCAACCTATGCCGAGAAGGCCAAAAAAGTGCCACCTGTGGTACTTGACGGTGCAGAGGATTGGATCCTTGTAAACCGAAAAATAAAAGATAAAAACATATGCCTAGAGAAGGCTAAAATTGTGGGTAACACCACTAAAATTTTTCCTAAGACGGCAGAGGATTATAGGATGTTAACGAAACATCTAGACGAAGAGAAAAAAGGGTACTATACGTACTCTCTCCCTGAAGAAAAACGGGAGCATGTAGTCCTGAGAGGACTACCTCTCAACGTCCCTCCAGAAATAATAAACGAAGAGTTAAAAATGCAAGGGATCTCGGACGCGGAAATATTTCCGATGACGAGTAGAAAAACAAAAAGGGCAATACCACTATACATGGTTAAAACCCAAAACAAATGCATATATGAGATAAACAGACTCCACGACCTCTTGGTCAAAGTGGAGCTCAAGAAAAAGAGCAAAGAGCCGCAACAATGCTATCGCTGTCAGCGATACGGGCACACTCAATGGAAATGCACATTCCAGGAGCGATGTGTCAAATGTGCCGGGGGGCACAGATCAGCGACATGTCCACAGCCTATCGACAAAGAGGCCAGAAACGCGAAGTGCGTACTGTGCGGGGAAACAGGGCACCCAGCATCCTACCGGGGATGTACGAAATGCCCTAAAAAGAGCGCGCACACAAACACAAGCAAAAAACCCGCCGCTCCTCAAAAGAGGAGAGAGGGGGCCAGGCAGCCTGCAGCTGCCAGTCCCCCCAAAGAGATGACAATGACTATGGAAATCTTCCAAAAAGCCATGAAGGACATGGCAGAGAGTCTCATGAGTGAGACAAGGAAGATGATTGAAGCAGCCCTAAAACCTAGAAATGGCAGGAATTAATCCCACAATCCCAAATACGCTAAAGATAATGTCGTGGAATGTCAACGGCATTAGAGCACGAAAAATAGAGATAATGCATCTAATCTCTGAACAGACCCCTGATATTCTGGCACTGCAGGAAACCAGAATCAACAGGGCAGACAGGTTCTCTATCCCCGGATATGAAAACCTATAGATATGACAGAATCGGAAATATTGGATTGAAGACGTCGAAATAGAAGCCATATCCATTGAACTGTCCACCACCAGAGGGAAGATTAAAATCTCCTCTGCGTATAGGCCTCCCAGAGGGGACCTACTACAGGAAGACGTAGATGACTTGCTAAGGGGCAGAAACCCCCGGGTCATTATAGGTGACCTGAACTGCAAACATCCACAGTGGAATAGCACCACACAGGACAGAAATGGACAAAGACTCCTGGACTTCTCGGAAGACCAAGGGAGCATAGTCATAGGACCAGACAGACCAACGTTTCTACCAAGAAACCTTGGCCGTCCTCAGGTGCTAGACATAGCAATCCTAAAGAATATAGTCCATGACTTCGACATAGAAACCCTCGAGGAAGGTACATCGGATCACAATCCGATAGTACTCACACTGGGTAGAGAAAATAGGGCTCAAGAAACCTCAATCAGGAAGCAGACCAACTGGAGGAATTATCAGGATAAAGTCCAGGAAAAAATAGAAATAGCAGCCATTAATAACCCTCAGGAACTCGAAAGAGCAGTAGAGACTCTAGAGAACAAAATACTGGAAGCTTTTCACGAAAGCACAGTAATTATGAACATTCCTCACGTCCAGCCGGGGAGTGACCTCCCTCGCGAGCTGAGACTACTCATAAGAGAGAATAGAAGGCTTAAACGTGCCTACGGGAGGAGACATCTCGAGCAGGATAGAATAGCCCTAAACAGGCACTCAACTAGGTTGAGAGATGCACTTAGGGTACACAGAGATAGATTGTGGTCCAATAAACTACGAGAATTAGACACTAAGGATAATACTGCATGGCAGATGCAGAAAAGGCTAAGGTCTGAAAACAAACCAATGCCTCCCCTGCACGGGGCAGAAGGGATGGCTTACACAGACCAAGAGAAAGCAGAGGCCTTAGCAGACACTCTCGAACGAGAGTGTCGGCTAAACCAACATCCGCTCGAAGATGACCAACATGAAATAGAAATAATTAATGGCTGCAGAAGGCTAAACAACACAGAAACTCCTGCCACGGTGGAGCACCCGGCTACACCGCAGGAGGTCGAAAATGTCATAAAATGTCTGAAGAAGCGCAAAGCTCCAGGCAAAGATAGCATAACCAATCAAATGATAAAGCAACTTCCTAGAAAAGGAATTGCTGCACTAACCAGCATAACGAACGCAGTCATGAGACTCGATTACTTCCCCAACAGGTGGAAACATGCTGAGGTAGTGATGATTGGTAAACCTGGGAAAGACCAAACTTTCCCACAGAACTACCGCCCGATAAGCCTGCTGCCCGCACTCAGTAAAATCGTCGAAAGAGTCCTGAACATCAGGCTCAAAGACGAAACAGACGCCCTAGATATAATCCCTAAGGAGCAATTCGGCTTCAGAAGCGGCCACTCAACAGAATTGCAGGCTCTGAGAATAGTTGAAACTGTCACCAGCGGTTTCAACTTAAAAGAAGCTACTGGCATGATCTTCCTAGACGTAGCCAGAGCTTTTGACAGAGTATGGCACAAAGGACTTGTCTACAAAATGCAAAACGCAGGTTTTGCAACAAAGACATGCAAACTGATTGCCCACTATCTGGATGATAGATCGGCAAGCGTCAGAGTCAAGCTCTCCAAATCGATACCAAGAAGACTAGAAGCAGGTGTGCCTCAGGGATCTGTGTTAGGACCGCACTTATATAACGTGTATACACATGACATCCCCAAGACACACAACACTTCTATAGCCCTATACGCCAACGACTGTGCTATAGCGGCAAAGCATAGAAATGCAGGTATCATTTGTAGGAGACTACAGGAAGAAATGGATCTGATAAGTGACTGGTGTATCACTTGGAAGATCAAAATAAATGCACAAAAAAGCCAGGCCATCCTCTTCCAAAAGAGGAGGATGACACCCCCAGAGGCTATAAGCATTGACGGAGATGACATCCCATGGACCAACACGATTAAATATCTAGGGCTGACTATGGATAAGGGGCTAACATGGAAACCCCATATAGAGGCAACAAGAGCAAAGACAAACAGGGCTATGGCCAGGCTATACCCTCTCTTGAACCGAAGAAGCCCCATGGCTCTTCGTACAAAGCTGACCATGATAAAAATGATCGCAAGATCACAGTTGACATATGGTGCAGTAGCGTGGGCGTACGCAGCGCCCACCTACATACACCAACTGGCAGCAACAGAAAATAAGTACATAAGGACTGCGGTAGACGCACCTTGGTACGTAAGAAACGCCCAGATCCAGAGGGACCTGGACTGGGAGCCTCTCCAGACAGCAATCAGGAAGAAAGCCACGAAAGGCATAGAGCGGGCAGCAGCACACCCATTCGAAGAACTCAGGATGCTAGTGGACTACGACCCCCAGGAGGAGCGGCGGGTACACCGGGTCTACCACCGTAGGCCCCGCGATCACACACCGTTACACTGACAACACACACACTCTTTTCTTTTCAGACACTCTCCTATATTGACGCGACAATATAGAAGAGGTGCGATGTGAGTACACACATCCGGATGTGTACGAGCTGACACACCTAAGATAGCGATGACTTATGGTTTATTTAGGCCCTAGGCCCGTTAAACCGGTAGTACCTATCATCGAGAGGCGGCTTCCCAGGAGGGAAGTCGGGTGGATGGTGGGTCCTCTGGGCCATTGGGCCCTTCGCGCGCGCGCGATATATATATATAAATAAAAACTACATAAAGAGGGATACCCCATGCGCCCAAAAGTCTCATGTGTGCAATCACCTCTGCACAATCTTTCGAAATTTCTAACAAATATTCTGAAAAACATTGTTAACAAAACTAGCACGTATATTAAAGACTCGTGGGATTTTAAAGAAAAAATTAATAAAGCAACATTACCAGATGACTATGTTCTAGTCTCCCTAGACGTAGTATCGTTATATACAAACGTCCCAATCGAAATGACACTTAACCTAATAAAAAAGAAATGGGACCAAATAAAAAGATATACAGATATCACCCTGGAAGAATTCTTAAAAGCAATAGAGCTAACGCTTAACTCTACCTATTTTATGTACAAGGAAAAATTTTATAGACAGATTGAGGGTTGTGCTATGGGTTCCCCCATTTCTATTGTCATAGCTCAAATGGCATTGGAAGAATTGAAATCAGCAATAATCCCTAATCTTGAAGTTAAACTCCCCTTCTTTCTCCGTAACGTTGATGATTGCTTAAGTGCAATTCCGAAAAATAAATGCGATTATCTCCTAAACTCATTCAATTCATTTCACCAAAAAATACAATTTACCATCTAAATAGAAGACAACCATAAGACCAATTTTTTAGACATGACACTTTATAACCAAAATAATAAAGTACAAACAGAATGGTATATCAAAAAAACTTGGTCTGGTCGTTATTTAAATTACTTCTCCCAACACCCCATATCTCAAAAAAAGTCAGTTATAATCGGATTAGCAGACAGAGCAATAAAATTAAGCGACTTACATTTTCGAAATAATGCTATAAAGAAAGCAAAAGAAACTTTAGTTAAAAACAGTTATCCCATAAAATTAATTAACACTTTATTTAACTCCCGGCTAAAAATTCTTAAAAACGATCCGCAACAATCAAATAAAAAAAAAACGAAAATTATTTATCAATTCTATATATACAGGGACTGTCTGAAAATCTACAATCATATTTTAAACAACATGAAATTTCAGTGTGCCATAAAGGACATAATCTTCTCAAAAAATATTTTAGTTCAGTTAAAAGTAAAACACCGAAAAACCGAAAATCCCACACCATATACGAAATACCATGCTCTGACTGCTCGTCTGTATACATTGGACAAACAACACAATACCTACAAAATCGCATAAATGGCCACAAGTATGACAAGAACAATAAAACAGCCCTAACAAATCACGAGATCCAAACCTCCCATAAATTTAGGTTTCTTTTTTGAAGAAACAAAAATCTTAAAAACAGCCAAATTAGCGAAAGAGAGAATTCCTAGAAATGTTATACATAAAAAAAAATAAAAATTCTATAAATGACAAATCTGACATAAAAACTTAAGTAAAATTTATTACAACGTTATTAATTAATGCCCCACCTACTAAAATCAAAATAAATATATATATTATTCCACCAGCATATGTTATCGTTATCAATATTTAATAGGAAAAAAAAGGCTAAGGTAGAAATAAGAATAATATGAGATTCGACTAGTCAGTTTATATTTTAAAATCCATGTGAGCACTGTGTCCGTTCTATGTTATAAATACTGTGCCCGTCTTTGTTTTGAAACTATATACACGTTGTGTTAAATGTTAGTTTATTATTTTAATAGAGCACAACGATGAATCCATTAGGATTTTTAAGTAATTACTTCATTAGGTGAGTCGAACTAAACACATATTTTAAACTGTCCAAAAAAAAATTAACTAATAAATTGTTGTAGCACTGATGAAGACTAGATTCTAGTCGAAACGTTTGGTAATATATAAGAATCTCTACACTTATATGATGTCTTAAATACCTTCCATTAAAGAACCAAATACCCAAGAAACTCTACTTTAAGTAGGTATATATATATATATATATATATATATATATATATATATATATATATATATATATATATATTCCCTTAGTTTCTATAATTATACTGTGGTAAGAAGTAGGTTTAACTTTGATCCCTTGAAATCTAGAAAGGTGAAATTGGACATGGTTTTTATACAGTGTTCAGAATTGGTATTGTTGGTGGTCAGTCAGGTCATGCCTAAAAAAATTTAACATATTCGAAAAAACGAAGTATTCGGTTTTCGCCCTTAATATTTACTGACGTCATTCTTGAAGGTAGTCAAAAAAGAACACCATTTGTAGGGCACGTTTTAAGGATATCTTATGGTATAGACTCTTTCTAAATAGGTTCTGTCCTTTCAGAATCACCATCCGTATATGTTTTAGATGGCAAACATGTTTAGCTCTAAAAGTAACTTGAGTGGCAAAAAATGTGCTATCATTTTGGCAAGAAAGAACATTGGCTCCTGTGTTGAAGCCATTCGATTTTTTGGGGTAGGATTTTGAAAAAGATTGTTATAAATATAGTTTCTCTACTCCGGTATTGTCGATTTCTATACCTACTAGATTAGAAGAACCTGAAACAAAGTCCAACAAACTATACCAAAGCCATCTTGTATATATATATATATATATATATATATATATATATATATATATATATATATATATATATATATATATATATATATATATATATATATATATATATATATATATATATATATATATATATATATATATATATATATACAGTGTGTATATATATATATATATATACTATAAGTTCTCTACATATGGGAAACTTTTTTATTAATAGTTTTACGGAAAAAAGTTACTCTTTATAAAAAGTTCTGTGCTTTCTGCCAAAATAATACTAAAATATTCAAACTTGAGATTGCATATACAGGGTGGTCAAAAAATCCGAAAAATCGAAATTGACTCAAGAGAAAAGTACCTTTAATTTTTATTTTATAGCAAAATGTAATACAAAATCTTACTTAAAATAAAAAAACATATCTAGCACTAGATTCGTTGCTTCCTATCTGAAATCAGATTGAATTTAGTTAGAATATTCTCCACTGTTGTGAAATGTATAATTTTATTGGGGTGTCTGTTGTTAAAAATGTCTACAGCTTCTCGAAAGGTTTTATAATTTTCTCCGACAATTAAAATTATTTCAATTTTATCTTCTTTGCTTAATTTCAGCGGTATTTCTTTTTGCTATAATATTCAAACTGATGTTTCAATAAAGTAATACAATATTGTGGTTGACAATGGCAGTGACAATGCCATTATCAACAATCGATAAATAAGGAAATTTTGGTGGTACGTAGGTAGGAACAAAAGTAAGAAACTGGACTTGCCAGTAAGAAGCCAAAGTTTTACATTCCTTTAGAAGTGATTTCAGATAGGAAGCAACGAATCTAGTGCTAGATATGTTTTTTTATTCTACGTAAGATTTTGTTTTACATTTTGCTATAAAATAAAAATGTATATGCCATCTCAAGTTTGAATATTTTAATATTATTTTGGCAGAGAGCAGAACTTTTTATAAAGAGTAACTTTTTTTCCGTAAAACTACTAATAAAAAAGTTTCCCATATATATATATATATATATTATATAACACACTATATATATATATATATATATATATATATATATATATATATATATATATATATATATATATATATATATATATATATATATATATATATATATATATATATATATATATATATATATATATATATATATATATATATATATATATATATATATATATATATATATATATATATATATATATATATATATATATATATATATATATATATATATATATATATATATATATATATATATATATATCCAGGCTAAAAACTTGGTTACGCCACTGTTCACTATGTTTGTCTTACGTATATGACATAGGCATTGCAAAAATTGTCTTGCAAGTTCTCAAGGTATGATTTTTTTTAAATGCTTGATTCGATAAAAAATATCTTCGTTCATAAAGTCCACAATTGTTTTATGGAAAGATATTTGCCCCACTTATGTCTGTCTTCAGTTTAAGTGAAATTGGTTTACGTGTTTTAAAGAAATAATTTTTTAATGATTTTATACCCCTTATGCACGCATACAATACCCGCAACTACACCCACACACAAGCACCCACGCAATACCGCAACCGCCCACCCAGTAATATAATATGTGGGCTGTTATACGTGGAACTAAATATTAGAAAATACTTTTCAGCAATGTTTGCAATTAATTCTTTATTTAACTTTATTATTGCATCCTCAGGACACATAGATTACATAGGCCAACACACATTTTGGTGCCTGCGATTTTTTAACTGTTCCTGGGTAATTTTTGGATGCAGAATGTAAAAAAGTTCTCAGATTTTGTCTATCAGATCTAGTTTTTTTTTTAAATCTGTCTATATTTTACGTTACAACTGTTATATAATATTACTATTGCCAGTTAAAAAAACAAAGACACATGGATTTAAGTATTTATTGCAAAAAGTTAATTTACATAATTACATTAGTCACTAATCACATATACGACTTTCTAGAATAGAGTTTACTAGGGCAGTCTCGCTGAAGGCTCCAGCAGTAGTCCGCCATCATGTGGCTATCCCATCGTCCTTGATAACGATCTTCCATAGTTTTAATATGCTGATGGAATCTTTCCCCCTGTTCTTCACTACAATCACCTAAGTTTTCTGAAAAACGATCTATGTGGCTGTGGAGGTAGTGAAATTTTATACTCATGTTACAGCCGAGAATATTAAAATTTGAAAGCATAGTTTCCACTAATTCTATGTAATTCTCTGCTTTATGATTGCCAAGAAAATTTTTGTACTACTTGAACAAATGAACACCAAGCGTTAGATTCAGTGTCGTTCATTGATGTGGTGAATTGTGGATCTTTAACAAGTTGCCTTATTTGAGGACCATCAAATATACCAGCTTTTAGTTTTTCCGTGCTAATGCCAGGAAATTTACGTGACAAATACCTAAAATAATTTCCATCTCGATTTAAAGCCTTCACAAATTGCTTCATTAGGCCTAGCTTGATATTCAAGGGCGGAAGTAAGATTTTTTCTCTGGAAACCAAAGGTTCGTTGATCACGTTTTGTTTTCCTTGAATAATGACATCTCTTGAAGGCCAATTTTTGTTAAAGCAGTGCTCATTTTTAGCTCTGCTGTCCCAAAGGCACAAAAAAACAAGGATATTTTGTATAACCACTCTGCTATCCAAGTAGGAAGTTAACCATTTTTAAATCAACACAAATTGCCCACTGATGTTCTTCGTATTTAATTTTTCTCAAAACTAACGCAATTGTTCCTTCATGGTAGTAGAATGACCAATAGGAATTAAGCAATATTTGTTACCGTTATGTATTTACACAGGTACGTCTGCTTGTGGATGCCATTATTTCAGTTTAGTGTCTTGATACTACAAAACGACCAAAATTTACACAAAATGATAGCACAACTTTACTTGGGAAAACTCAGTAATATACTAAATCGAGTACAATATACTAAACAGGTATAGAAGGTTCGGGTCATAGGCAATTACAGGTATAAAAGTAATTAAGAGCAGTGTATTGAGTAGTTCCTAGTATAGGAACATTGGGTTAGGGACAATTCCAGGTATCCATTTGGTTAATTAGATTCTGGGAAATTTCTATTTTGACGATTAAGTACATATTTATCTCTTTATTTGTTGTCCTTTATGAGAAAAAATATCAATTAACCTGTAACCTATATCTCAAAAACTAGAGCTGATAGAAAAAATCTGGTAGCATTTTTGGAATCAGCACATTAAAAATTTTTGTTTTCATTTTGTTACCCTGTGTTATATATCCTGCATGAAACCCATATTATCGGTTTTTACCTACTACGTTAGTCCGCAGATATTTTTTAACGCCAAATAATACCATAGCCATACCATAGTCATACATATAGCCATAAACAACCCAGAAAATGAGTGCATGGTTGCTACATATTTATTTAAAAAATCGGTAAATTTCCTTAACGCCGAACTTATCTCGTTATGATTTTTTTTTTACTTTTAAGAATAGTGAAGGGTGACCCAATTTAGTTCATTATATATGTGTTACATATACTGTCTTTTCAAACATCCTTATTGTGCTCCATTTTGTTTCAATGGATTCCTACGAAAATTTTACAAGTTTCTTTCAACCCTTGCAACACTTCGCAAACTTTATTTTAGTCCGCAGATGCAACGACAAAGTTAGGAAACGTTGACAATTAAAAACAACTTTTGTTTTATTTCCTGGACCCTAACCCCAAATAATACACCACTCTAACACAAAAACAACAGGAGCGTTGACGAAAACCATTTAGAAACTTAATATCTGGGTAATATATGCCGAACAACGGAGTAGGTAAAGACTGATAATATGAGTTTCATGCACGATATAGAATCTATGTGTCCTGAGGATGCAACAATAAGGTTGTGAAACGTTGACAATTTAAAAAAACACATTTGTTTTTTTTTTACTTGATCTTAACCCCATAATACACCACTCTAACAATTTTTTTTTTACATCGTTCCGCCAAAGTAATACCAGGTCATGGCCATATTTATATACCTGGCATACTAGTTTTCACTAACTATTTAACACTGATCCATTAGATAAGAAAAACTATTGTAATCTTGAGAGGAGTTATGTTTATTTTACAATTTATATGTGCTGTTTTAAAAATTAAAATTTTCAGCCCATCCGAATACCACCTGGGAAATTTGGCCTTTGATATTTTTTTGGGTACGAATAAATTAAATACAATATCAATAATATTGTAAAAATCTTCCAATGCCCGGTCAATATAATATGAATAGGATCCAAGTTGATACTTGCTAATTGTAATTTCCGTTGGTCGGACGCCATTTCTAAATATTGCACCAACTTTTATGAAAAATACATTTTTGGGGAAATTGCAAATAATAAAATATTCGGTACCAATCAATCTTTTCTGTTTAAATTGTTTATTTCCAACTAACTTACAGTAAGTTTAAAACAGCGAAACTAACTAACTAATATCTAACTAGTAAAATAGAATTATATAATTAATTATACATGTCTATACAATTTTAAATATAATTATTTACTATATTTTTTTTAATACTTTTTTAAATTTAAATATATTTTTCATATCTTTTATTATTTTTGGAATTTCATTGTAAATATGTATTCCTTCATTCCATCAAAGGACTTTTGCCAAAATTACTTTTAACTTTTACCGTTTGAATGACTTTTAACTTTTATCGTTTGAATTTGGTTATGATGTCTAGTTTGATAGTAATTTAATGAAGAAATGTTTTTAAAATTGATTACTGAATGTTTATCTTTCGAAATGATGGAATAAATTAATGAGCAAAGTTTAAATTTATATAAATTTTCTAAATTTTAAAAGCCTCTTGGTTTATACAAATGTCGATTCCAAATATGGCAATTTATATATAGATCGTATTAAGTTATTTTGTAATGTTTTAAGAGGTCTTAGAGTTGTTATACAAGCAGAGGAAATTAAATATTGACATTTTGAATAAATTAGTGAAAAATAAATATATCTTAAATATTTTAGAGCAAGAAAATACCTAATTTTGAATAAAATTCCAATAATAGGAGAAATGCTTTCCCTAATTTTATTAATGTGTACCTACCTATAGTCAAAAGCACTGTTATCGTGCGGGTCATACGATTTATCAACAACAAACTTTTTAAGTTTGTTTTTCCTTTATTACGTGTAATCATATCCTCCGCATAAAATCCGGAAGATGAATTAGATAGACCTATGAAAAAAGAGGATAAACTATGATATTTTCATTTGAAAAAAGAGGACAAAATAAATGGACTCAGAAAAAAATGGTATTAAATTTAATAAAATATTACGAAAATGAAAATTCACCGGCCAATATCCAGATGAGGACTTTTTAAGTTGATGATGATATTTTTTGGATGTCTATAATATTAAAAAGTTTCTGAAGGATTATATTAATAAAAATGTTGGGTTTTCGATATAAAAAGGACTGTATCATCCAGTTTTTAAATTGCATTATTCCACTTTTGCATTGTAACTTAAGGCTTTTGCCTTTGGATTTTTTCGTGTACATTTCTTAATCTTCTTCGGAAGTAAATTATGTTTTTCTTTCATGCACAAGTTTTTGTATATTCCTTATACCGATTCTCAAAGCTTTTGCCACTAGCTCCTGGATATTAGCCAGTGAATTTTAATTTAATTTTTTTTTATTAGATTTGACACCATTCTTTTGCTTACTTTTTTAGTACATTTGTAATTTTGTAGGCAATAAATAAATAATTATAGAATACTTGTTCGAATTTTAAAGCGTGTTTAAAATAGGTAAATTTTTTTATTAATTATAAGACAAAATTTGATATATAAAAATTGGTAAAATCGCTTTACCATTCCTTATAACTCGGGGCTAACACCATTCTTTTGCTTACTTTTTTAGTAAATACAGGCTATATATATATATATATATATATATATATATATATATATATATATATATATATATATATATATATATATATATATATATATATATATATATATAGATAGATAGATATATAGCCTGTATTTTTCGCATGCATGACCCTTAATTTTAGACTGAAATCTGAAGAAATCGGATAAGTAGTTTTTTAGCTATGCCGCGAACAGACAGACTGACGCACAAACATTCCTACAGACAGACGGAATTGAGAAAACTTGTTTTCCGGCAGCTAGGGACCCTTAAACGTAAAGATCTGAAAAAATCTCACGAGAGAAGTAATAACTAATTATCTTGTGTTTTTAACAAAAGTGTATAATATTTTTGCAAAATAATTTTTTTTTGTTATCACAATACAAAAAAAAACAAGTTTTCTTTGCACAGTGGTGGCCCGCATTTAAATAAATGACACTGTATAAGTGGTTGAATTTTTAGGTCAAGCTGAGCTCATAATTTTTGGTGATTGATAAAAAAATCTCACTTTCATTAAGTGGCTGTATAAACAGAACATATCCTGATTGTTCCACTGATTTGAACCGCCTTCCGACTTTAATAAGGCGCTTGCCATTTTGTGTATTTTTTTTTTCGCCAGCCAAAAAATTTTAACCAAATACACATTTAGCGAATTTTCTTATTTAGTCCCTCGGCATTTAATATATAAAATAATATTAAGTGGCTCTCATAATAATATTGCGTAATATAATAAAAAAAAACTATTTTCTTTCTCCCTGTATATTTGTAAATAGCCCATCGAGATTTAATAGCTCGATAAAAGAATCACACAACATTTTGGTATTCACTGTGTTTTCTGATTTGATTCATAATGTTGGTAACCTTTGGACTTGCACGATAAAACCGCATTCGACTATAGTTAAATTTTCATCAAAATGTAATCCTAAAAATTTTATTGACTTTACGCATTTTTTTCTTCTCCATTAAAATTAATATTTGGACAAACATAATTTGATTTTTCAAAATTTAATGTAAGTTTGTAAGCTGCTAACCAAGAAGATAAATCAAATTTTGTATCACTATAAATTGTGGAAATATTTTTGGCAAAATAAATAATAGTTGTATCATCTGCAAGTAATTTAATGCTACCTTTCAGTTTCAAATTTGAAATAGAATTTATATATATATTAGAAAAAGGACGGGTCCTAACACGGATGCTTATGGAACTCCACAAATAATTATTTTTTCTGGACTTTTGAAGTCGTCAATTTTAACAAAGTGTTTCCGATTATTTAAATAGCTTTGACACCAACAATACATTTGACCCCTTATACCGATATTGCATAAACATTGAAATAAAATATGATTTACTGTATCAAAAGCCTTTTTAAGATCTAATGACAGTAAGCAACACTTTTGATCATTATCAACATTAATTTGCGTTTCGGAAACTACGTCCCCTACCGCAATTTCAGTATTCTTATATTTTCGAAAGCCATATTTAGCCGCTGAGAAGTAATTTTTTAAGCCACGCTATAAATTCAACAGTAATATTTGATCTTTGGTTCCAGGGGGAAGTATACCGCCTCAAGGCCCGATTAGAAAACTCCCACCAGGAGCAAGACAGCCTCCGCGAGGAACTCGAGAAAGCACAGTCGACTACGGCGAAGCTACACTCAGACAAAGATCGAGCTTACGCCGAACTCGAGAAGGTAAGTGACGTTTGACATGGAGAGTATGGTCAGTCCCGATTGTCAGCGCGGACCATCAGCGCTTATGGCTTGTTTCGACGTACCTGCTTTCAGATGCAGTCAGTGCTTAGAAGTATGAAAATGTACAGAGTATTTTCTTATAAACAAGAATCTTTACTGCCGGAAAGGCAATTCTTTGCAAACATTTTGATCAGCCTATCAAAGTCATAAAATAATGGAAGTGTCTGGGCAGCCGAAAATTTAGACCCTTAATACATCAGCTCCAATAATTCAGCTGAAATACAGAGCACTACACTATAACTAATAATATAACTTTAAAATAAAAACACTGGAATGAGTTTAAAAAAAATCAGGAACAAACTTTGTGCCCAAAATCAATTGCTATTAACCTCGTTATTTGAAATAATACATATATATATATATATATATATATATATATATATATATATATATATATAAGGAAAAATCAAACAAAAATTAATGAGAGACAACAAACTTTGCTTAGCATATGCGAGAAAGTGTTTTCTAAATTAATATCTGTAATAGATGCTTATTTTTATTAAGCATGATAAAAACTCACACATTTTTTTACAAATTTATCATCAAATTTATAATAGCATAATCAACTCTCCACTTATAGGTGAAGCGGAGCATCGTCCACATGACTCTTACAAGGCAGTAGCGTGCCGTATAGAGGGCACGGGGGAGCGGTTGCCCCCCACCCTCAGCTCTAACCCGCCCTGTGTGCCCTAGTGCGATCGTAAAATGTAATTAACTTAATGAATTTAAAACTTAACTAGTCTAAGGCAATAATATGACCTTGACTCTTTTTATTATTTTTCCATTTTCACGGGCAACATGGCTTTTTTTGCTCCTCGAGTCGCCGCCGCGCAGCGCTGTCGCTGAATCTGTACAGGGTGTCCGGATTTGGTTGCAAAAGCAGGGTATCTCGCTTATTGTTAAAGATAGAACCTTGCGGTTTTCACGAACCTGAGCTAATTTTTTGTGAAACTCATGAAGCAGTGAACAAAATTTTCATAGCCTTCTTCGTTTATGAGATACAGGACGAAATAGAAAATTTTGCATTTTGGGACCCCCCTCGTATCTCGGTTATCCTTTAACTTAACGCAAAGGGAAAAATTGCTGCTTATGCAGTTTTTTACACTGGATCTAGTGGCGTAGTCATATTTTTCATTTGATTTGTAATTTTTTAGATATGACCCAAAGTTGTGTTTTTTTAAATGGGACACCCTGTATATTTGTGCAGAAATTGATTAGTCCTTTTAAAAGCTTCTCAAAAATATATAATACACTTCCCCAAAAAATTAACGCACCACCAAAAAATAACCAAAAGTTCAAAGCAAGATTTTAACAAAACTACTGGTCCGATTTAGACGTTTTTTTTTTTAATGACAGGTTGTGCCTTCCACAATGTTAGTATACTAACGGTATTCTAATAAAAATCTCTTTTTTACTAATACCGGGTGTAGCAATTATAGCGTGTTTTTTTAATAAAACTTGTAACACCCTGTAGAGTTGATCAGTTACAATATCAAGTTGGAATTGAAATCACGCCATAGCCTTATCTTTTTTACATTTTGTTTTTTTATTTACTCCATTATCTTTCTTATTAAACGAGAAACAGCATTTTATAGCATAACATGATTTTATTGCAAATTATTAATAACGAAAAACCGAAACAAAACGCAACTAAAAATTACACCAAAATGTCAGTAGCGAGTATTTCCGCCTCTGGCACGAATAACTTCTTGACAACGACGGTTCATACTTAAAATTAGAGACCTTATGTCATTTTGGTCCAGTTCTTCCCATATGCGAATAAGTCTCTGCCGTACGTCTTCCAAAGTGTTTACGTTACGTTCCTCTTGTAACCTCCTCCCAAGAGTGTCCCAGAGATTTTCTATCGGATTTAAATCCGGGCTCCGAGCAGACCATGCCATGGTAGCGATTTCGACTTCCTCTAGGTAATTTCTCACAACTCGAGCAACATGAGGCCTGGCATTATCTTGCATTAACAAAAATCCTTGCCCAATAAATGGCGCATATGGCACAACATGTTGATCTAACACCTCCAATATGTACCTTTCAGCTGTAAGGCTTCCATTTATAATAACAAGTTCCGTGCGACCAGTCAATGAAATCCCTCCCCAGACCATCAAAGATCCTCCCCCAAATAATGTTGTATGTGAAAAATTGCACTGAGCATACCTTTCGTTAGGACGTCGATATACACGTATACGCCTGTCATTGTTAAACAAGCAAAATCGGGACTCATCCGTAAATAATACCTGTTGCCATTCAGCCTCCAACCAGTTACGATGCTCCATAGCAAAATTTAGCCTTGCTCTCCGATGAACTCTAGTTAAAGCTGGACCTCGAGCAGCAATCCTAGGTCTCAAATTATGCTCTCTGAGTCGCTGACGAACGGTTTCTGTACAAACTTGTACACCATTAACATCTCGAATCTGAGTTTGAAGGGCTCGAGCTGTTACAAAACGCTGTCTTAATGCTGCGAGTCTCAAAAAACGCTCCTGAATCGGAGTTGTTTTTCGATTCCTCCCTTGTCCCGGCCTGCGACAATTACTTCCAGTCTCTCTATATCGTTGTATAACTCGTGAAATGGTTGTATGAGTTACCATAAATCGTTCACCAATTCTTCGGTAGCTCCAACCATCCTCAAACAATATTAATGCTTGAGCACATTCTTCGCGAGTAAGATTTCTTGTTTCACGTTGCATATTGATCTACATTCATACAAAGCGGACTGACAGTGACAAAAAGCATCTGCATTTTTGACAATTACTGTTACTTTGGTTTTCCATAGCCTGCTACTTACTTTAGTGAGAAAAATGTAAATTAAAACCAATAAAATCATGTTATGCTATAAAATGCTGTTTCTCGTTTAATAAGAAAGATAATGGAGTAAATAAAAAACAAAATGTAAAAAAAAGATAAGGCTATGGCGTGATTTCAATTCCAACTTGATATTGTAACTGATCAACTCTACAGGGTGTTACAAGTTTTATTAAAAAAACACGCTATAATTGCTACACCCGGTATTAGTAAAAAAAAGATTTTTATTAGAATACCGTTAGTATACTAACATTGTGGATGGCACAACCTGTCATTAAAAAAAAAAACGTCTAAATCGGACCAGTAGTTTTGATAAAATCTTGCTTTGAACTTTTGGTTATTTTTTGGTGGTGCGTTAATTTTTTGGGGAAGTGTAGTTTGGGTCTATTTTAATAAACAACAACAAAAATCCTAATTTTTATAATTATCATCCCAAATTTTGCAGTAGGCCATGCAAAACAATGTTGCCTTTTATTTAAAGTCGTTAACAATATCTACATCCTAACAATAAATCAAAATAAATATACAATTAAATCTATTTATCAAAATATGTATTGATAATTTCGCACCAAAAAAGTACCACCTACCTAGATTTATGTAACACAAGAACAAAACAGTAATAAATTATTATGTAACAAGCCTTTCAGCAAAAATCAACTGTCGTATAAGAACTACAGTAACCAAGAAAATCAAAAGAACTGTTCAAACTGATTCCCATTTTGTTCTATGCATGCTTCGCACAATTTTCGTATTCGTTTTAGGCAATTAAGCAAAATAACGGGATGATTTTGTAAATAGCGAAAATTTTCTCTTATTGCATTTCTTAAATCTTGGACATTATCATAGTGGTCTTTGTAAATTCTATTTTCCACATATCCCCATCGAAAGAAATCTAAAATCAACAAATCTGGGGACCTAGGGGGCCATCTTACAGGTTCATTTGTTCCGATCCATTGATTGGTAAAATTATTGTCCAGAAATAATCTCGTCATTCCAGAATTGTGTGCAGGAGCACCGTCCTGTTGAAAATAAATTTCCACTCTGCATTCACTGGCTGTAAATGCTGCACGAACCTAAATTTGTATGGGTGGTATTTGTGCTTTTTTAGAATTTCTTGAACTCTAGTTTTTGGAATCCCTATGCTTTTTTCACTGGCCCTACAAGAGTTTGTAGGGTAAGCTTCTGCATTAGCCAAAACCGTAATTTCCTCAGCCTCCCGATTTTCTTTAGCATATGTTTTCGTTCGAGGTTTGATAAATGATCCGTGATTAAGTAAATTCTTTTTATCCGATAAAAGTGGATATATTAGGTTGCCTCCTTTCTGGATATCTAAATAAAAATTAAGCAATAGTATTTCAACATACCTAAAAATTAACTATTTACCTGTTAAAATACATCTCAGAAGCCGCTTCAACATTTTCATTACTTAATATAAAACAAGCTAACATATCGTACTTTTCATAATGTTCGAAAGTTTGGTTTTCTTCCATAATAATACAAATATATTTTTACACAATAAATAAATACAAAAAACTAGCGCTATATTTTATATACGCGTACAAAATTGGGAAATGTCATTTGCTTCCAAGAAAACAAAAGAAAACGGCATCGCTTTGCATGGCCTACTGCCAAATTTGGGATGATAATTATAAAAATTAGGATTTTTGTTGTTGACAAATCAATTTCTGGACAAATATACAGGGTGTCCCATTTAAAAAAACACAACTTTGGGTCATATCTAAAAAATAACAACTCAAATGAAAAATATGACTACGCCACTGGATCCAGCGTAAAAAACTGCATAAGCAGCAATTTTTCCCTTTGCGTTAGGTTAAAGGATAACCGAGATACGAGGGGGGTCCCAAAATGCAAAATTTTCTATTTCGCCCTGTATCTCATAAACAAACGGCGCTCCCCCCCCCAGCGCTTCTTTACCCACGGCACGCTACTGTTACAAGGATTTACAAAAATATTAAAAGTGCTATCCATATTTTTAAAACTTACTACCACATCTATAACGTTCTTCAGTCGAATGGACTTAGAGCACAAGTTTTGTTGGTGAATAATGCAATGCAGAATTATTAAATCAGATTCTTGCACATTCACACATATGTGCATCTTTTCCAGTAGGGGTTCTTTGTAGTGGCCGTAAAGCCAGCAATTCCTCTATCACTACAAATTCTTCATCAACACCTCGTATAAAAATAGCTAACTGGACTGTGTCAGATAAATCGGTACTGTCATCCAAAGTATTCGAAAATGCTTGAACACCAGCCAATCTATCAGTCAATGTTTTTTCGATATCACTAACCATCATATCTATACGTCGAACCATAGAATGTCGCGATAAGTTCACTTTCTTAATTTCTTTCTTCTTTTCTGGGCACAAAAGTTCTGCAACATCTACTAGGCACTTGTAACAAGCTCTCCCTCAGAAAAGGTTTTCGAAATATTTGAACTAACTATAAAACTAGTTTTAACAACACTGTCTAGGTTTAATCTTTGTGAATGGAATATTTGTTGCTGTTTCCCTAAATCGGTAATGAGTTTTTTAATTTTATCCTTTCCTAACTGGCCCGTAAGTAAATTATATTGAGCGAAATGCTTGCTGGAGTAATGCCGCTTCATACTGTATTCTTTTAAAACTTTAAAAAGACATTTTTTCGTTGCACAACGAACACATACCACTGTGCATGATGAAAAAGTATTCATCAGTCCATTTGTTTTGGAATTCTATGTCCACTTTCCGGTTTTTTAACCCAGACATCTTGATAGATTTTTTTTCTTCTGAAATGAATTTACTTGACTATTCCCCGCATCTTTTCTTATCAGTTGTTAAGAAGTAATGAGTTGACACGCGCGCTGAGCGATTTATATATTAACCTCAATACGCAACTAGAATACTTGCGATCGTACGCGAATATGCGATGCGAGAGCTCAGAGCCGACTGTTATTCAAAACGCATCGTTAACCTTCTGAGCGTCAATACTGACCATACACCTCATGTGAAACAGAGTTAATCTTTATTACAATCTTTTCTTTGCTTGTACTTTTGAGAAACAAAAAGAAACATATTTTAATAAATTGTCAATTATTAGTTGAGGGAGGAGCTGGAGCGTACTACGGCGACCTTGGGAAAGGCCCAACTGCAACAAGACAAGCTCCAGAATGCGTACGACAAGGCGCAGACCGAAGTAGACAAGGTACAAGAGAAACTCGACAAGTCCATTGGGGAGACCAGACGTGTGAGTATTTGTAGGTCTCAGGATTCTCAGGGCAGCTACTGTTACCTCAAAAGTTTTTCTATAATTCATACACTTTTTACTGCTGCTGAGTATTGGAATTAAATACTTTTATATTACATTATATTAAAAAACTTAGGTATGTAAGTATCGAAATTGTTATTATTCACCATTATTTATTTTTATTTTTTTTGTCATACTATTTCATTATTATGTACAAAAATAAGGAAAAGTTAGGTGATTATATGAACTGCAAAATAGGGACACAAAAATAAAATGATAGAAATTATTGGACATTTTTTTAGTCAAAACCGCATTTAGATATCTTTTGTATTATTGCATATATTATGCGTCTTGAAATTTCAGCTGTGTAGATCTAGAAATTTGACCTTCAAATCAAAAAGGTTGACTCGCAAAATCATAGTAATGGGCAGCGTATTTGGTTTATACTAAATAGGTTTATACAGATGATATTTCAAAAAAATTAAATTAATTAAAAGTTGTTTTTACTTACATCAAAGAAAACCCAAAAATATCAATCGAATCAAAATTTTAAGTAGTTTAAAATCAAATAGTAATGTTATTTTGCAGATCCAGTTAGAAAAGGAAAAACTCGGATACGATTTAGAGAATATCCAGTCGCAATTGGACAAGGCTCTCGGACAGTCTGCTCGTATTCAGAAGGAAAAGGAACAAGCCCAGCTCGAAGTAGATCGGCTTAGGGACAAATACGAAAAACTACAGGTATGTTTTTAAAAGTGCTAAGGCCTAGTATAAGATTTACTATACCGGGTCACAATGCAACTACTACACAGTGCGCCATTTGAAAATCGCTAGAGATAAAAATATGGAATTTGGTGTGTTGATTATTGTGAACATTTGTAACGTTAAAACAATTGAATGTCCCCCGGAAATGACCGTGACTTCGTTATTTTAAATGGGGCGCCCTGTATATTTTATGTTTTTGAACTCTCTTAACAATTCTAAACACCTTTTATATAACATAACCTAGGTCTAAAATGTATAGTTTTCCAAATAAAGCCACTTAAAAACGTGCGATAATTCCCACTTAATTGTATTTTATGGAGTAGGCCAGGATAAAAACAATCACAGTTATTTACTCTTTAGAACTTTTAGTCTACACCAATAGAGACGAAATAAAGCACGAGAATTTACAAAAAGTGCAACAATCTACCAAGCCCACAAGTGATAAAAGTAACTTCTCCAAATTCAATTGTTTTTAAAAACCATAGCAACCTCTGTCAAGGCTAATATGTATTTTAATTTTAGCAAAACTTTGTTTATAGGTAGTTATCACACTCGGTTAAGTTATCGTTAACTTAACTTTCATAAACAACCGCAAAATTGAAAATTAGGTACCCTATTTTTATGATGTTAATATTTATCAGCGAAAAACAGTCAGTAGACCCGTTATGGTATAGGGTCTGACCAAAACTTGAAAAATCGATTTTCGAAAAACACATTTCTTTAATATTTGGAACATTTTCTTTTTTGACATTTTGTTCGATGAAGGCTTGAATAAAGATTAAATAACAGTTCAGCTCTGTCTGAGCACCCTTTGACCGTACTGATCTTTCAGCTTGGTCCTTCCTTGCTTATGCTGGAGCAGTCTAGCTTGTTGGACTCCTAGGTATGTGTAGGTCTCTTCTTGATTAATCGCTTGAACTATTTCTCCATTGGATAGGCCTACATCACCATTAATGACTTTGCCTTTTTCCATTTTTAAGGCTTTACATTTTTCCATTCCAAATTCCATATGGATTTCTTTCGAGAAGATGTATGTCACGTCAATAAGCTTTTTAAGCTGGGTATGGTTTCCACCGTAGAGCTTAATATCATCCATCTATCTGTCTATTATCATTATTATTATTATTATTTTTATGTCTCACAGTATTCCTGTGGTTGTATTTTATATCGACGGGATTATACCAAGTCAGTACAAAAAATAAAAATAAAAAAAAGGAAACGAAAAAAAAAACAACTATTGTGTATTAAGAAATGATCTAACGATGCTACATGTTTTCAAAATGACCTATTTCTGGATATTCCTGTGAATGTCTGTATTAAGTCCCAATTGAGCCAAATGCGGTATAAACGTTGTTGAGGTGAGACCTATTACTGATATGACGAGAGGAACAATGATAACTCTTTCCCGTTTCCACAGCCTTTTTACTTCCATTGCCAAGTCGGTGTATTTGGCGATCTTCTGGATGTTGATGTGTAATGGTACTAAGGGTCTGTGTTCTCCGTTAGTTTGTATATTGTGGCTAATGCTTGATGAACCACCTTCGCTGCTGAGTTGTATCTCGCGGTGTATTCAGTTCCGGCCATTATTCTACTTCCACTCGTTATGTGTCTCTGCTGGTGACACCTCCTACACCTCTCGTCTTCAATGGTTGTGTCCTTGATGATGTGCTTTCGGTAGTTTCTGGTTGCTATGCCTTTGTCCTGGATGGCAAACAGGAAGCCTTCTGTTTCAGGGAACAGCTGTCTTTCTTGTAACCACTTGGTCTTGCTTTATGTGGTATCTGTGTCTTCTGTGAAGTGTTTTTTTCAGACCAGGTGTTCATTTTTTCTAGTCGTGATTGGATGTGACTGTGTGCGTCTGGTGCGTGACTCGTTTGAGACAGATCGAGGGATGTATAATTCTTGTCTGCCTTCACTATTGCCTTGTGGAGGTTAGTTTGTTTGTTGTGGAAGAATTTTCTGAGTTCGTAAATCTGTTTTTTATTTAGCGATTGTATATCTATAATTCCCTTTCCTCCTTCTTTTCTCTCGATGGTGAGTCTTTCCTTGCATGCGTTGGGATGTAACTTCCTGTGTTTAGTGAATTCAGAGCGTATGAGAGTGTGAATGTTTTCTATATCCGTGTGTGACCATTTAATGATACCAAACGAATACGTAAGAATAAGTATGGCGAAGGTGTTAATAGCTTTCGTTAGATTTCTGGAATTCAGTTTTGTTTTTAGTAGCTTTGTGAGTCTGGTTTTAAATTCCATCTTGAGCTCTGATTTGATATGAGTGTGGTTAATTTTGCTTTGCTTTGATGGAAGCCTAGGTATCTGTAAGTTTCTTCTTTGAGCATGTTATCTATAGCTTTTTTATTGATTGTTTCCCCCGTAGGATGGTCTTTCCACTGTCCCTTGTTGATATGAAGAAGCTTGCATTTACTTATACCAAATTCCATGTTGATGTTCAGGGTAAACGTTCCTGTGATTTAAAGGAGTTCCTTTAGCTGTGCCTTTGTGCTTGCATATAATTTTATGTTATCAATGTACAAGAGATGGTTTATTTTGTGTACGTTATTTTTTTGGTATTTAATTTGGTATCCGAAGTTTGTGTTATTCAGTGTGTTTGAGAGTTGATTGAGACAAAGGCAGAATCACAAAGCGCTGAGTGAATCTCCCTGGAACATATCTCGTCTGATGTAGATCTCTTCTGTTTCGATGTGCTCTTTTTGTGTTCTCAGGTTGATTTTAGTTTTCCACGTACTCACGATTTGCGTAATAAATTGCCTGATGTTTTTATTGACTTTATATCATTCTAGTACTCTGGTTAGCCAACTGTGGGCTATCGAATCAAAGACTTTTTTATAATCTATGTAGCCAGTATGAAGGTTTCTATAATTTTTCCTGGTTTGTTCCATGATAACGCTGTCTATAATTAGCTGCTCCTTGCATCCTCGGCTGTTTTTCCTGCACCCTTTTTGCTCTTCCGTTAGAATGTTTTTGTGTTGATTGTAGATTTGTAGATGTTGTTCTATTCTCCTGGTAATTGTGGCTGTGATGATCTTATATAGGGTTGGAAAGCACGTAATAGGTCGGTGATTTGACGTAGTGTTTTTGGGTTTAAGGTATGTTATTCCTTGGGTGGGAAAATTGGGGAGTGTGCTAGGTTTTAAAATAATTTAATTAATTTGGCGAGTGAGAGCTTCATGTGTGGAGGTAAACTGTTTGTACCAGAAGTTATGAATGTTATCTATTCCAGGACATCTCCAGTTAAGAGTGTACTTAATTGTTTCTGCAACTTCTTGTGTTGTCATTGCAAAGTCTTCTTGTTCCTCCAAGCATTTGTGTCTATCTTCTTCGGCTTTAATTCATGAAGCGTTATTATTGTGTAGTTTCGGTTCTGACCAAATACTCTTCCAGTATTCTGGGATCTCTTGTTTGGTCGGTGGTTCTATTACTCGTGCCTCCTCATTATTATTATTGTTATTATTATGATTAAACTAGACTAGACGTTGTCGCTGATTTTTCATTTTTTGGCGTGCAGTTCTCTCTTAATACAACTCGGTAAAGTTTTCAAAAACGGAAATACTCTTACTGAAATAACAGGTACAATTATAGCTTCCGTTCTGAAAGTTTCCTAACTTTTCAGGGCACGGTTAACCGCCTGCAAAAGGAAAAAGACAATTTCCAAGACGAATGCGAAAAACTAAAAGAGAGGCTCGAGATGCAGCTAAATCAAATCTCGAAGACACAGCGCGAGAAAGCCGATATCGAAACCGAATTAGACGTCCTGAAGGATCGCTGGGAAAAGGCGCACATTTTGCAGGTAAGACATCAAATTCCTGTATGACTGGTAAAAGCAGTGAAAGAGACAATTTATTGGGTAATGGTTTTATAGAGTAAGTAACGTTTGTCTTGTTTTTAATAGTTTGAAACAGTTTTTTTTATAAAAGAAATGGTCAATGTTGCCTAAAACAAAATTATATGTAGCAATTACACAATAATACTATGTTATATACATACTTTAAAAACTCTGTCAGCATGAGAAGTCCTTTTATGGACTCCCTACAAAATCATAGGGACAATCTGTAGAACATGACAAGTCCCCACATAACAAACAAAGAATATACAAGGTTATTTTTTATAATTTGCCACCCCCAGGAGAGGCTTATTTTTTCAAGTTACAAAGAAATAGTTCCTACGAAAGTCCTAGGGAATTTTCTAAAGATTTACATGGCGGCAATTTTAAAATTAAAAGATGATCGGAAAATCACTAAATCACTATCAACTTTGTTATTTTAAAAGGGACACCCTGAATTTTTTGACATTTTTGGATTCTCCTCATTTTTCCCTTTCCAAAATATATAATTTGTCATTATTCGAAGTAGTAGTTTTTGACTTATTCCAGTTACTACATATGACAATTTCACAGATATGCAGCCATACTTAAATCGCGGCACCCATGAAATGATAAAATGTCAATTAAAAACAAAGGAATCCTGTTAATGGACGCGAACGCAATCCACAGATACTTAAATCGCTTTACCCATGGAACCAACCAACTGAAACAAAACAGTAATGTGCAAAAAAAATATATTTAATGTGATTATATATAAGATTATATACTAATACAACGATAACAAACAAAAACAAAACAAGAACTAGGAATTAATATTTTTACAGCCTATTTACGTGACCCCCTCCATTATCCAAGCAATTTTGAAACATTATTTCCAGTTTCCTAATTGCTTGGGTAATGAAGGTGGGACATTCTGTATTTAAAACCCCAATTTCGTACACTATTTTTGTCGCAACTTGTCAACACTCTCCGTTCTGTTATGATACACTTTATCCTTTAGGTATCTCCACAAAAAATTGTCCAAAGGTGTAAGGTCGGGACTGTTCGCAGGCCAATATTTGCCAATCCACAAATTATATAATACCTTAGAAAAAGTATAGTGCGGGACACCAAAGAAAACCGGGCGGAGTCAATTGGTTTAGGAAGGTTGGCCAAGAAATCTCTTTAAACCAGTGGTGTCCCGTCGTTCTTTAAATAATATGGCACTCCTTTCTGACTATACGCACTTCAAATAATTAAAAAATGTAACTTTGCTTAATGAACCTTTATCTATATTTGTCTGTTTTCTTTCGTGTACCGCACTTCTATATCTTTATTCTATACTGTGTTGCAAAAACGGCGAACTTTCGAATTTTAAAATGATTTAATTTTGATTTTTCTTGATCGATTTACCTATAAATATATTTTTTCTTGAGTTCTGTCAATAACGGTTCCCGGGCTAGTGCCTACGTCCACTATTATTGGACCACCCAGTATAGTGATACACGATTTACAAGTCCAGATTTTACAAGGGCAGCCAGCATCAGATCCAGTGAACGAGATTTATCAGAATTTTAATTTATGCAGTTCGACTTTGGGCTACGCGGGTATGCCAAAAGTCTGTCTCCGTTTGTCATATTACTTTATACAGGGGCCGTCATTGTGAAGTACTATACAGGGCATTTCCTAATTGCGTGCTAATGTTAAAGGGGGTGTTTTTATGTCCTAAAAGTCTTAACTTTTGAGATACAGGATGGTAAAGTTTAAAAAGAAAACATTTTTTTTTTTCATCCCAACTCTTATGCTCTTGTAGATAACTGCATGAAATTTGATACACGCCTTTTATGCATTAAGGAGCATACGGATGTACCCAGGTATGTACCCAAAAATTGATTGCTAATAAAAAATGCCCCTTTATACATAAAAGACATGTATCAAATTTCACACAGTTATTTATCTATAATAGCATCAGAATTAAGATTTTAAAAAAATGCTTTTTTAAAACCCTGTATCTCCAAAGTTAAGACTTTTAGGTTCATATTAAATTTTTTTCTTAAAAAGGTCCAAGAATCACCCCCCTTTAACATTAGCACGCAATTAGGAAACGCCCTGTATAGTACTTCACAATGACGCCCCCTGTACAAAGTAATATGACAGACGGAGACAAACGGTCACTTTTGTTATACCCGAATAGCCCAAAGTCGAACTGCATAAGTTAAAATTTTGATAAATCTTGTTCACTGGAATCAGTGCTGGCTCCTCTACTATAACTACGTTGATGTGTTAATTTTGAAAAAATATGAGTTCTGTAGTTTTTCAAATATTAATTGCAATATTAGATATTTTTTGACACCCGGTATTGAACAGAAAACTAATTATTTTGAAGCAGTTTATTGACGGCTACATTATGAACAATTTTACAAAATATATGAAAAAAAACTAAGCCGTTTTTGAGGTTGACGGCTGTGATTCTAATGGTTCGATTCCTTCTAAATCGTTGTCTTCCTCTGAAAATGATGAGCTTTCATCGTCACTATTTGAAGATCCCAGTGTGATAACTAAATCATCAATAACCGTTTCAATTTTGCCATCTACTTTCCAGTATTTATCTTCTATAGAACGAACATGTTTAACATACGATTTCCAATTTTTAGCCGATATTGAGTCAATCGCTTCTAATGTTATTTAATTTAAATCTTTAATTGAGTTCACCGGTGTTGCGCTCTCGAATATATTTTTTTACTCCTGCCCATGCCAGTTCAATAGGGTTGAGGTCGCACATGTATGGAGGCAGCCTTAAAGGTGTATGACCGAGGTTACGTAAAAGACCGTCAATTTTATACTTTTTTTCTCTAGGCTTGTTGGCTGATATTACTTCATATAATTGATATTTTCTCCATGTTGGATCACATACAAGATTGTTCGATTTAAGCCACGATATCATATGAGCTTTTGTAGAGTATTTAGTTGGCACTTTATCTTCTACATGAGAATGATAAGACGCATTATCCATTACCACGACTGATTTGGGAGGAATGTTAGGTAGAAGCTTCTTGAACAACCACTTTTCAAAATTATCTCTATTTATCTGTCCATGATAGTCTGCAGTTGTTAGTCCCGAGCGAAAAACTAAAGCAGCACCTGGAACAAATCCGGCTTCTGAACCAGCATGAATTATAATAAAGCGACTACTAGAGCGGATTCACTGAACAACACCTGTAACACTTTCACTTGGCCAGAATTTGTTCACTGTCATATCATTATCTATCCAGGTTTCCTCTAGGTACACAATATTGCGTCCTTCTTGCCTATATTGCCTTACAGTTGATAGATACTTCACCCGCCAGTGAAAAATATTTGGTCTCTCAATGAGCAATTTTCGTTTATTTTGGTACTTGCGCCAAATAAAACCATTTGATCGTATTTTTTTTTTGTGCCGATGGGGAATGCTTTTACGCACGACTCCATCCCGGTTGGGATGGAGACAGTGTGGGATTCGCATTACTGCCAGGTTGTTACACTTGACAGATTGCCATGATGCCGATGTCAGGTTCCTCCGTCCATCCGTGTGTTGGTCTTCTTGGTGTGTTCTCTTCTGGGCCCTCAGTGTCACTGCTGTTCCGTGTCCTTGCAGTGAGGAGCTGAGGAGGGGTGTTCTTTTACCTCAGGTTCAACTGCAGCTCGCGCCGGAGCCAGTTGAGGTACCTGGTATCCTCTTCTTTTACCTCAGGTTCAGCTGCAGCTCACGCCGGAGCCAGCTGAGGTACCTGGGAATCCTCTTCTTGGAGATTTTTATTGGCCACATGAGTTGCTTAAGAATTTTTGCAAGTGAGATCTAGCTTCTGAGGAGCACGGAGGCTCAGAAGTTTTGATTCACTTGCATCCATCCTCAAGCACTTTAACGCAGAAGTCCGTGTCTTGGTCTTCTGTGTTTGGTCCTATTGTTGTGGTTTGGAGCTAGTGGA
The DNA here is from genome assembly GCA_030620095.1 of Kuschelorhynchus macadamiae. Classification (NCBI taxonomy): domain Eukaryota; kingdom Metazoa; phylum Arthropoda; class Insecta; order Coleoptera; family Curculionidae; genus Kuschelorhynchus; species Kuschelorhynchus macadamiae. Next base: position 366,181 of record JAUTXW010003409.1, on the reverse strand, counting down.
TCCTAATTCACCAGGTCTCGTAAATTTTCATTATGATGGTTTTCGGCTGCTCTGAAGGTTCGGGTAGCCTTTTGTTGCATAATATTTGATCGTAAAAGTCGGTTTAAGGTTTTATACCCGTACGGAAATTCTATTTTGTTCTTTACAGCACGAAGTAGGGGTTTGCAGGTCGGAACCTTTTACAAGTTTATATAAAAATCCTCTATTGTTCGTCGAATTACTTGAAAATCACCATCGTCAATTTTATCTTTGTATGATAATCGTGGTCTTTTTTTTACCAGGAGGTTTTAAAGGTGAAGTAGAACATGAGCGATCGTTATGTTCTCTTTGAATTTTTCTTACACTACTTTCCGAAACACCAGTGTAAAATGTAGCGCGTTCTGTTCGATTTTGAATTGGAATAGTCAAACTATTATTTTCAGCTTCTCTAGTACAGGCCTCTATAACGCTCGAATTATTTTTCCTCTTTTACTCCCCATCGTTACTTCGAAATAATAATTAAAATTCAACGCAACGCATTTATATAGAAATGAAAACAAATGCTCGAAATGTATAGGCGCCACTGGAAATAGCTTGAACCTTCTAGCGGCAAGTGCATGGAGACTCTAGGCACATCCCAATTACAAGTCGACCAGTGCGAAATTTACTAAATCCTCGATTAATTTTCCGTACCGCTTAGCTGGTGCACTTTATAGGTGAAGCGGCAAACTATCACAACAAATAAAATAACATAAAATTTATTTGCATACACAAATTTTACTTTTACGCTTGCTTAAGACTATGAACCTTCCCGCACTTTATATCTCCTCTAGTAGGAATTCTATATAAATCTGCTAATTTAAAAACATTGAAACCTTTATGTTGTTTACAAAATAAAATTATTAAATGTATACATAAACTTCCTTTCCTAAAACCAACTACATATAAATGAATACACAAAAGTTGGATACTACCCATATTTATAAGTTAAAAACATTTTCTTTTATTCATTCAGTACTTACCAAAGACAAATTAACTAATATAGTCCAAGAATCAACACAAACACTGAACTTTTTTTAAATCATAATTCTTTTAAAAGATATAATGAAATCAAAAATTGCTTGCAATATTGCAACTTATCCTAAGGTTATTCTATTATTAATTTTCAGCAAAAAATTCAGATCGAACGAGATGATGCATTGGCAGAGATTGGCATCCTGAAAGACAAATTGGAGAAGGCAATCTACTCGTCTCAAAAGGCCATCGATGAAAGAGAAAACGTGCATAAGGAATTCGAGAAAATTCTCGAGAAATACGACAGGTATCTTTTAATTTTAAATTAATTACTTCGTTTTTTCGTTCCAATAATCATTAATGAAAAATTTTTGAACCTAATTTAAACTCATGCTAAAATAACTTGAGACATTATACAGGGTGCCCCAAACTCGTTGGTACGTTAGGCGTAAATCCAGATGTAGCCTTTGATTTAAATTCAAATTTGAAACGGAGATAAGAGGTCAACTGAACTCTCGAAGCAAAATATTTTGACATTTCTGTTACTTCCGGTTTGAGCGGAAGTGACGTCATCTTTGTTATCTTAAATGGGACACCTTGTATTTATTAATTAATTTTGTTTCGTTGTTTAATTCTGAACATTTTTTTATAAGATACTTGTACCTTTATCTTTAACCGTTTTTGAGATAATTAAGATTAAATAAAAAATTGGAAGAAAAGATGGCACTAATTAAATGGCAATTTTTTAGAAACTACTAAACATAAAGAGACAAAAATTTGGTGGGTTGAAATATTAATATGACCCAATAAGATAAATGTCATATTATACATTTATTTTATACAGGGTGGCTCAAAAATCGTATCATGTTAACACACTTTCTTTTTGCAATAACTATGATTTTTCAAATGGAACACCCTGTATATTTTCTAAGTAATGTTTTCTCTGTAGAATGCTTATTTCAAAAAGTTATAATGTTCCTATACCCATCTTCAACGGTTTTTTAGATATTCAGGTTTTTATACTGGAACGTACTAAATATCCTAAAATTTGTAAAATTTAGTAGTTGGCTATGCATGATATGACAGGTTCTGGAAAAAGAAAAGTACAGTTGACTGTCAGAACAGTAACAAGCTTTGACCTTTTCTTCTCCTAATTTCAAAAATGGCAAATAATATCGATATCCCCAACTACCACCAATAAACGAAAGAAAATTTAGAAAATTTGAGGCTAATTTTAAAAACCATGGCGATATTAAAACCGAACGGATTCAGGTTAGTCCGATTACTGGAGATGAAGACAATACCATTAACGTTTTAGGATATTTTGAAGCTTACCCTCACGTTTCGATTTACAGTGCAGAAAGTGATTTGGGAATTTCCTATTCGTCTATTAAAAGAATTTTAAACAAAAACGGAATGCACAATTATAAGTTTGAAACAGCGCAATTTTTAAGAGAGGGAGATGCTATTCAGCGCGTTGAGTTTTGCGAGATGTTTTTAATAAAAATGCAGGAAGATCTCAGTTTTGTACAAAAAGTTATTTGGTCGGACGAGTCAAAATGTACACGAGAAGGAATTTTTAACAGAAGGAACTCTCATTTTTGGGCAAAAGAAAACCCACATTTTATAAAGGAAAGAGGATTTCAAGACAAATTTGGCTTCAATGTTTATGTATACTAATGGACAATAAGTTTCAGTATTGCATCTACGATAAAAATCTTAATTCAGAAAAGTATTCAGATATTCTTAACAATACTTTAGGGCCATTTTTAAATACTTTAACTCCTGACGTAAGATCATCCTGCTGGTATCAATTAGATGGTGCACCGGTACATTGCACTCAACAAATTTCAACTTTCTTGTATAACTTATTCGATGACAGGTGGTTCAGACGAATGAGTCCTTGGTTATGGCCACCTCGGTCACCTGATCTTACACCATTAGATTTTTATCTGTGGGGCACCATCAAGGAAAGGATTTATCAAACGCCAGTTACTTCCAAGGATGATTTAATGAATAGGGTACGCGTAGCTTTTCGAAACCTAGACGGTGAAGAAGTTAGAAGAGCTACCACTCAGCATGTTGAAACATCTATTTTGAAATGGTTAGCGGCAAATGTAGGACATTTTCGATAAGTAACATTATTTTCATCATTATTCATATTGATGTTTAAGAAAGCTTTTATGTTAATATTGTATCTAACTCTAACCTTTTCATTCTCTTTTTAAACTAACCTAAATTTGTTTGTTTAAAACCGTCAGCATTTTAAATTAACTTCAACTTTTCTGAATTTTCTTTCGTTTAGTGATGGTAGATAGGGATATTGTTAGTTAAATGTTGTACATGTTCTTGCTTCTATTCGATTGTATTTTTTATGAATAATAAACAGATTTAGAATATCAGAACGTGAGTAATTATAGGTCCTTTTTAATTAACGCAAATCTTCTGAATTTTCAATACCCTTTATTCACCTTATGATAACATGGTAATAAAGTAATGTCTACTTTCATAAACTGATCATAACGAAAGCAAAACTCGAAACGGTTTGTAAAATTTTGTAGTTGACTAAGTTGCTCTTCTGATAGTCAACGATAGTTTGTTTTGCTAAAACCTGTCATATCATAGCCAGCTACTAAATTTCACAAATTTTAGGATATTTAGTACGTTCCAGTATAAAAACCTGAATATCTAAAAAACCGTTGAAGATGGGTATAGGAACATTATAACTTTTGAAATAAGCATTCTACAGAGAAAACATTACTTACAATTATACGGGGTATTCCATTTAAAAAATCATAGTTATTGCAAAAAGAAAATGTGTTAACATGATACGATTTTTGAGCCACCCTGTATAAAATAAATGTATAATATGACATTTATCTTGGGGTCATATTAATATTCCAACCCACCAAATTTTTGTCTCTTTATGTTTAGTAGTTTCTAAAAAATTGCCATTTAATTAGTGCCATCTTTTCTTCCAATTTTTTATTTAATCTCAATTATCTCAAAAACGGTTAAAGATAAAGGTACAAGTATGTTATAAAAAAATGTTCAGAATTAAACAACGAAACAAAATTAATTAATAAATACAGGTTGTCCCATTTAAGATAACAAAGGTGACGTCACTTCCGCTCAAACAGAAATGTCAAAATATTTTGCTTTGAGAGTTCAGTTGACCTCTTATCTCCGTTCCGAATTTGAATAAAATTCCACGGCTACATCTGGATTTACGGCTAACGTACCAACGAGTTTGGGGCACCCTATATATTTCAAAACGTGTTTTTTGTCAGAATTTTAAAAATGTATGGGAACCAGTTCTTGTCCTGTATCCTTCACTGTCTGGCATAAACTAATGGCTTATCGAAAGAAGCACAATAGTTAAGCCATAACCAATGGTCATGCGTATGTTTTTAGTGTAGAAAAAAATATTCACGTTTATTATTATTAATTCGATACTATAATTTGCAGATCACAAAGCGATGTATACCGCCTACAAAACAAACTGGACACGGTTCAGGCCGATAAGGAGCGGTTAGAACTCGAAATCGAAAAACAACAAATCGCGATGTCAAAAGCCCGAGATGATCAAAGGAAACTTCAGGAAGAGATTCAGAGAATCCAGGAAATGTACGAGAGGGCTTCTATGCAATTAACTAGGAGTAAAGAACAGGAAGAAAAGCATAAAGAGGAAGTAGAAAGACTGAATATAGACATAGAAATGGTAAGTCACTAAAAATACGTGTTATTACAATAAATGCGATTTCGTGTATAAATTATGATGAGTGGTGGAATAATGTGATTTCCTCATGTAATATAGACATAATTCGTTCAACTACAAAGACTATTATGTTACTTGTCACGCTTTCTTGCCCAGCATCCTTCCAATTCCAAATGATTTTATTTTTCCTTTAAATATTTGCCTTTGTCATAAATGCTCCCTCCTGCATAAATTCTCCTTGACTTTAATGAGTTCACCTATTTTCCCTAACACACCTTGCAATTTTTACGTCACAACTCTAGAAAACCATTTCGTGCCAAATGAAACACACACTATTCAATATCCTGCGCACTCCTAATTGGCGTTTGAGACAGCATGGTACTAACTTACAGGCTATGAGATGGCGCAATGATCGAAGTTTAAACTGTCAAATGTCGTCGCTCACAACAAAGCGTCATCATCATCCTCCATTTTATACTCGTTGTCTGTTTCCCCATACACGTTTATCTGTCATACGTGACATTCTTATGAACATATGGTGAAAACATTTTATTAGAATAGTGGCTTTTCTAAGTATTTACTTTTAAGGTAATTGAAATGGCCAAAAAAATGGCATTGTGGACAGAATCAAATAAGTAAATTGTAAATATTTTATCGAATAAAAAAATTGTATAGTTGGCGCATTACCTTTCTGGAATGACGTAATTTTTGGTTATTTTTGTTTGATTTATGTTAACTGACAGTGACAAAAACATTTTGAAAAAACTCATTGTCGTTTCTTTACAACAGTCAATGCCGGTTTTGGTTATGTGTCTTTCAGAATATATTCGTCAAAATTGACATTGATTTGTTGTGATTCTTTTTAAACTTTTGCAAGATGCCGCGAAGATATAATCAGCAATCACAGCTAATAGTTTTGAATATCTGGCTTTTTTTCAATTGGAAAAAGAGCAAGCTAAAAATGGAATCCTAGAACGAGCTTCAAATGCAACAAAACTTAGCCATACAACAATCATAAATATTAAGAAAAGAGGAATAACTACCTCCAGAATGTCTCAAAAGCAAAAAGAGGTAAAAACAAAAATTACAGATTACTTTAAGAGATACGATCTACTGCATGTATGCGAAAAATGAAAATGTTAAAATGCAGACTTTGCTTAAAAAACTAAAAGAGATAAATGAATATTTTAATTTTTCCATCACCTCGCTAAGAAAATACGTAAAAAGTATTGATTTTAAGTGGAAGAAATCAAATAATAGAAAATACCTGATGGATTTGCCCCACATCGTCCACAAGAGAATCAATTTCTTGAGGGAATATGTCAAAAATCAAAATCTAGGACAAGATGCTTATACCACCGTATTTATTGATGAGACTTGGATTTTTAGTAAAGGTTCGTTTAGAAACAGCCGGGAGGATAACACTATGTCTACAAGTTCTAAAAAAGCTAGTGAAGGTCATCGATATATTGTAGTTCACGCTGGATCAAAGGAAGGATTTATTAAGGGGGCCAGTTTAATATTTAAAAGTGGACTAAAAAGCGGAATTATCATGACAATATGAACAAGCAAAATTTTGAAAATTGGTTTAAAAATCAGCTGGTACCAAATCTTCCTCCAAAAAGTTTGATAGTGATGGACAACGCAAGCTATCATTCCGGCCTTTTAGAGGATATTCCAAGAAAATCATGGACAAAGCAGAGATTGATTGGATGGTTAAAAGAAAAGAACATTGACTTCCCAGAGAGGGCCATGAAGGATGAAATATGGAGCATTGTAGAAAAAAATTGTAACATTGAAAAAACATTCTACGTTGACGAATATGTGAAACCTTTGGGCCACAAAATACTAAGACTTCCTCCATACCATTGTCAATTTAATGCTATTGAAATGGTATGGTCTGAGTGTAAGAGGAAATACGACCAATACATTGCTAGTCTGAAGGGGACACCATCGGAAGTTTTGGCCATGTGGGAAAAAGCGATAAATGAAGTATCTTCAGAGCATTGGAAAAATTATGTCAGCCACACAGAAAGGGTAATCCAAGAAGCTCGGAAGACAATACAGATATGATGCTTCAGACATTTTGTAATTAGTACCGACGAAGACAGCAGTAACGATGAAGAATTTAGTTCTGATTCTGAAGACAGTGAAGGGGAATTTTTAAAGTTAGTTAGTTATACATTAATTTCTCTCTTTTAGTTTTTAAAGCAAAGTCTGCATTGTAACATATTCATTTTTAGCATACACGCAATAGATCATATCTCTTATTTTGTTCTTTAAGTAATCTGTGATTTTTGTTTTTACCTCTTTTTGTTTTTGAAACATTCTGGAGGTAAAGGATTCATCGTTCGTTATTCCCCTTTTCTTAATATTTTTTCAGTATTGTCTGTAATTGAGAATTAAAATAATTTTGATGAAAATGGGTAACTGGCGTCAATTTATTACATTGCAAACAAAGAATAAGACTAAGATGAAAGAATTTATATTAGTAAAGTCTTATTTGCAAAATAATTTTAGTTTTTGAAGTTATAATAGTTATTTTTGTATTAAGTGTGCAAAATGAGGGTTTTTTTATGGCAATGAGAGTGTTAATTTTTTGCCAGCCATTTTCGACAAGTTGCAGCGCTTTCTGTACAGAAAATGCCAATTTTAAATTCGCTTTAGCCAGTGCTGAACGCACCCCTCCTAATACTGCATACGTTTAGGTTATCATCGCTGAAATATAAATAATATAAGAAATACGTTATTTGAAACCAGCGTGACGTCATTCCAGAAAGGTAATGCGCCAACTATATTAAATGAAGTTGTCTATCAAATTACGTTTTAGCGCAAAGTAATATATAATATAAATTTGACTGAAATGTTGAAACAAAAAAAAGTCATTTTAAAATATTTTACAAGGCCTGTAATCCGTAATTTGAGATTTTGCAGGCATAACTTAATCTTGTTACCATAATAAATTAGACTCAACATAATGAGTATTAAATATGTATTCAAATAATGGGGATTGTTTTGAAAATTTACTTAACACGTGGAATTTTGGTTTAATTTTTGTTATATTCTAGAGATATTTTTCAGAATGTAGGTTATAGAGCCTGCACTAGAAAAAAGCATTTGTCTGACCAGATGACAAGTCTGCCAAATAAATCGTTAGTATCGATTTGTTGCAAAAACCACTGGCAAAACAGTGCCCGGCGCTCGGCATCGTCAGGATGCAAATATTGCACTATATTAAATTTGTATGTTTATATTTCTTCAAGATCCTCTGACCGTCGGTTTTTGGCACACCAATTTCCCTCTCAATTTTTCTACATGCTCGAAGGTGTTGCTTCTATATATCCCAACACATCTATCTCTTTTCTTCCCCTGTTCTCTTTGTTGTATGTTTTAGGACGCGGGTGAACAAATGATCCGTGCTCAAACAAATTTGGTTTTAAACGAGCCAAATATCTCAAAAAACGGTTGCATTCTTTCTGGATATCTAACAAGCAAAAACTTGTAATGATAATACAGATTTTCATAGCCATAATAGCTTACTTACCTTTAGAAATATAATCCGAGGCTTCTTCAGAATTTTCATTACTCGGTATAAAACATACCAGCATATCATATTTTCCATAATTATTAATTAAAACACTGGCCGCGAAAAAAATGTTTTTGTTGTAACACAAATCAGAATAGCATAATCTAATAGAATGGACCTATCCAAATACGAAAATGACAAATAGAAAGTTGTAGCACGTAGGGTTTTCTTGCATGGGCGCCGGCAGAGGGGGGCAAGAGGGGGCAGTTGCCCCCCCCCCTGGAAAATCATACAGTTAAAAGACAATGAGCAAAATTGCATAATACCGTTTTGTGTTCGACACAACACGCGGTATAGGAACTCCCTAATTAAGCGCGACATCACTAGTTACCGTCTAAACTTGAAACGCCGGCGCCGGGGAATCCCACGCCACGCCGGAGATTACCACGACTTGTAGATGTGATTTTTAACAGCCTAATAGTCTAATAGAAATTGCATCGTTCAATTCGGCATTGTTTTAGTTCTTCTGGAAGTAAGATTTTATTTATATATACCTAGCTTGACTTTCAGTGTATTTCCAATACAATTTAGTTTGAGAATACGATTGCGAGGTGTAAATTTTTTGTTGGTAAGTTTATTTTAATTATTAGTATTTGTTTTTTTGATTGGAATTTTATCGTTAGGTGGTGGTTACTATATATACATAAATATATTGACAATAAGATATTCGACCTCGAAGACCTAGTATTTGATCTTATTTATTGATTTGATTTAAAGAAGTGAGGTGTACCTACATTTTTTTGGTAAGCCTATCTTGATTATTATTAGTATTGTTTTTCATTTGTATGTATTTTGTCGTTAGGTGGAAGATGGTGGTTATTATTACCAATAGAATCAATAGAATATAATTTTAAAATGGATATTAGAAAGTTTTTAACTAAAACAAAAATACCTGTTTCTGGTTCTGAAAGCTCTAGTGATAATTGTGTGCAACAAACAGAAAAAAAAATAAAATTAACAAACAAAATAAGTTTCGATAATGACACGCCATTGCCAGTACCAGAACCGGATCAACACCCAAATTCGATAGCCAGCTCCAGCACTAGGTCTTCGTGTAGTACACAAATCAACAAATCACCGGAATCAGGTATTGGTGAACCTGAAAAATATGATTTAGGACTTTTTATTTCGGCTGTCAACATAAGCGATATGACTAAATACAATCTTTTAGTGAATCCTTTTACACCGTTTTCTAATTATAACTTCAAGGATGATGTTGGTTTTGGCGAAAGAAAAAGAGCATTTAGGATAGAATGGATGCAAAAATATACCTGGATGGTTTATTCAAAAGCCTTAAAAGGTGCTCTCTGTAAATATTGCGTAGTTTTTAAACCAGCCATCCATAGAGGTTTTCAGGGGGCTTTTATAAAAAAAGAGTTTAATAAATACAAAGATTTACATGAATGTGCAAAATTACACGAAAAAAGCGAGTGCCATAAGAAATCTGTAGTTCAAGCAACAAATTTCATTAAAATTGTAACTGGAAAAGTCAGTGCCGTAGTAGAACAAATAAATACGCAGGAACAATTATTAGTTGAAAATAATAGAAAAAAACTGGTGCCTATTATTTCATCCATATTATTTTGTGGAATGCACGATATAGCTCTTAGAGGAAAAGAATCACATGATGGAAATTTCGAAGATCTTCTTAAGTTTAGAGTGGAAAGCGGAGACGAAGTATTAGAACAACATCTGAACACCTGCAAAAAAAATGCCAAATATACTTCTCATGTGTGTCAAAACGAAATAATAGGAATATGTGGTGAAGTTTTAAGAAACATGATGGTTAGTGGAGTAAATGACTGCAATGCGTTTTCCTTATTGGCGGATGAAACAGCAGATATTGCCGGGATTGAACAATTATCTATTGGAGTCAGATATATAGGTAAAAATAACATTGTAAAAGAAGAATTTCTTGGAATTGCCGAGTTAAAATCACAGACTGCACAATCAATAGCGGATACTCTACTAAATTATGCTAGGGAATGTGGTCTGAATTTAGACAAACTAGTAGGATTAGGGTTTGATGGTTGTTCTACTATGGCGGGGAAGGAAAATAGTGTTCAAAACCTAATAAGAAATATATATCCTAAGGCATCATTTTTTCATTGCGCATCTCATCGGCTAAATCTTGTTGTAAATGACCTTAATGCAGTACCACAAATTCAAAACAGTATAGCTGTAATTAAAGAAGTAATTAAATTTTTTAGAGAAAGTCCAAAGCGAAGGTCACTTGTTACCAATATTCCTCTTCTATCAGAGACTAGGTGGTCAGCCAAATATAAATCAATAAGAATATTTTCTGAAAATTTTATTACTATAAAGGAAACTTTAGAAAATATTTCTTTGGATCTAAATTTCAATACCCAAACTAGACAAAAAGCCCACCAGTTATTTATTTCTACATCAGAAACAGTTTTTTTGATATGCCTGACGATAATTTCAAAATATTCTTCACAATTGGAACCAATTACAAATAGTTTGCAAGGAGTGTCTATAAATCTTCTTTCTGTAAAAAAACATATTGACGTTTTATTAGGCATTTTTCAAAGAGACCGGGAAAATTCAAATGTAGTTTTTTCAGAAATATCTAAAAAATGTCATGATTTCAAAAATATATTTGACATAGAATTTAAAATGCCCAGAATAACACAGCGTCAAACGATGAGAACAAATGTCTTAGCGGATTCACCTGAGGCATATTTTAGAATATCTATTTTTAATCCGTATTTAGATTCCCTGATCAGCTCATTAACAACAAGATTTTCCGAAGATACAACTGCTTTTTCGTTGGTAAATTTGCATCCATCAAATATTTTAAATTTAAATGATGAAATCATAAAAAATATAATAAAGCAGTACAAACAAACAAACAAACAAAAGTATGCTTTATTGCCGCAGAAAAATTTTACAATTTTATGGACAAAGCAAAATATACCTAAAAATAAGACATATCAAAACATTAATCGAAAATAATTTCGACAGGTCAGTGCTTTTTTTAAAAATGTAAATTATCAATTTACCAAATCGTAAAACACACGTTAGAATATAACATAACATTGCAAACAGTAAATGAATCATGATAACCTTATAAAAGTAAACAAACACACATGTACGAGGTGAATAATTTCGATGACATTGAAATCAAAATTGCAACTATGCGACCTTAAACTCTATGTTATTATAGTTATACAAATAATTGTGATGTTAAACAGAAGGTATATTGAACTAGTGTAGAATGTAGTATACAAAAAGAATTAAATTGTTTTTAATCCAATACCTAACAAAAATAATTAAGTTTTAAGTGAATGTTCGACAGTTCTTTTCCCTATATAATGATTTACAAAATTCTATGCTACGAGTTAGGACATGACTCACAAAAGATTTAAGTAAACAAGCGAGTTTAGTGACAATTTAAAGAGACTTACTCACTGAAAAAAAAAAAATCATTAACGCTGTAAAATGGTCTCTCAATGAGGTATGCTTTGGTGTTTTTTCGAAATTGTGCAAGCATAGGGATAGATTTTAAATGTACTGGCAGATTGTTGTAAAGTTTTATGGCGTTGTAAATAATTGATTTTTTTATTAATTCTGTGGAAGGAATGGGAAGATAAATATCATGCCTAGAGTTTCTGGTAGGATATACATGTTGTGGCCTTTCTGGGAGGGTGTTTATATGTTTTCTCAGCAAACATACCGTTTCCAAAATAAATAATGCAGGAAGTGTTAATATTTCATGTTTTTTGAAATAGTATTGGCAGTGAGCTCTATTATTTAGACCAAACAAATAACGAATGGCTCTCTTTTGAAGCATAAAAATACTACGAAATTGCTCGGTGGTACAGCAGCCCCAAAAGGGAAGGCCATAGCGGAGGTGGGATTCAAATAAAGAGAAATAAGTAAGTCTGGCAGAAGGAACGTCTAGTTCTTTTGAAACTGATCGAATGGCGAAGCAGGCGGTAGAAAGTTTTTTAGTTAAGGTGTCAATATGATTAGACCATTTTAGGTTGCTATTTATATTTAAACCCAGGAATTTAACCGACTCTACGTATTCAATATTGCTGTTATGTACCTGAAGTGGTTGTAAAGTTCCCTTATAAGATAACGCCACCGTTTTATCGACGTTAAAACAAAGCATATTGGAATCGGACCAAGCCTTAATTATAACCAAGTCTTTGGAGATACTAGAGTGTAAAGACGTTGTATCAAAATCACTCCATGTTATGCTTGTGTCATCAGCAAAAACGGAGATTCTTCCATTAATTTTAAGGTTCGTGATATCATTAATGTATAACAAAAAAAGAATAGGTCCCAAGACTGAACCTTGAGGGACTCCGCTTGTAATCAACTTACAATCAGAATCGGAACCATTAGCCCTTACAAGTTGTTGCCTTTTTCCAAGATAAGATTTGAACCAATTTAAAGAAGTACCACGAATTCCATAAAAATTTATTTGTTTATCAGAATTTCATGACTAACACAATCAAAGGCTTTCGCATAGTCACAAAAAACTGAGGCAGTTGGGTGGTTGTTATTGAGAGATAAGTAGACGCCTCTAAGCAACGTGAACATGGCGTCACTGGTGCATTTGTTGGGTAGAAATCCGAACTGCTCCGGGGATATTATCTGATGTTTCAGGAGAAATGGCATAAGACGGTTCTTCAGTAGCCTTTCGATGATTTTTGATAGCACTGGTAGTAGTGCAATTGGGCGATAATTGCAAGAGTTAGTTTTTTCGCCGCCTTTATGAAGTGGAATAATTATAGCTGTTTTAAGGCAATCAGGGAATACACCTTTTATAAAGGACTCATTTATTAATGTTGTAAGGGCCTCTATGACTGGGAGTGGCAAGTTCAGGAATATTCTAATTGATAGGCCATCAGTGCTACACGAAGATTTACTTTTGATATTATGTATTACCTTCAATAGTTCAGTGTTGCTAACGGGACTTAAGAAAAAGCTATCAGCTAAATTTTTTGAAGGAGGGAGAAACGAAAGAGGGTCCAAACTTGGCGAGATACTAGAGGTAACATTTTTGCTTACATTAATAAAATAATCATTTAGATAGATGTAGATCCTCCTATAATTAGAGATATAGTCGAGAATAAGAAAGGAGTCGGTGAATTTTTTTATATATGGGTGCGAGCGCATATTTTTAGCAGAAATTCGTATTCCTTTCGTGGTCCACGGTTTATGCCGCTTAGGTTTGATATTCTTAAGCGGAAAGGCCTTGTTAAAAGCACTTAAAGTTTTATTTAAAAAAGTTCTGAAGTTTGTGTTGACATTATCAGATTCAAAATTCCAATTGGTGTTAAAGCAAATATTATGAAATACTGAGAAATTTGCGGCCGAGAAAATTCTGCCCCGATGGTGAGATCTTGGTAAGGGCCTAATAGGTAAACTAAACCTGGAAATTACCGCCTCGTGATCGGAAAGACCTGAGTTATAGACCTGTGATTGCACCTCTGATGGAGAAAAATCAGACGCCATGTAATCGATGATAGAAGAAGAGTTTTTTGAAATTCTAGTTGGCGAGGATACATGCATTGAAAGACCGAAAGAGTCGAATATAGAAATTAGATATTTCTGGATGGCACAAACAGTAGCATAGTCAATATTAAAGTCCCCGCATAGAATTTTTTTACCTTTAATCGGTAGGCTGTCTAGCAAACTTACCAGGCTATTTAAAAATGATTGTACATCAGAGTTTGGTGATCTATAAATACAAATTACATAAAGATCAAGGTTTTGATTATATACTATAGAGAATTCAAAAGAGCTATCCGCTAACAAATGATCATATTTAGATACCGACATGAAATCTCCATTTAGGGATAGAATCAGTGTTCCCCCATGAGCTGAGTTTTTTCTGTCATATCTAGCTACTGTGGTATACCTCTCCCTATAAAAGGGTTCGTTTAGATTCAGCCAGTGCTCAGTAATTGCAACAAGTTGGGGGAACTCCAATTCTTCCAGAAATAGGTACAACTCGTCAGTTTTATTTCTTAGAGAAGCAATATTAATTAGAACCATATTAAGACTAGTAACAACAGGAAGTTTTGAGGAATCTAGTTCCTCAGGACACGTCGTGTTTTCTAAAAATTTTTTTTGGGAGAATTGCTGGTAAAATAGTTTTTATGGCATTCTCTGGTCCTCTGAAGATGAATTGATCTCTCCGAAGATATGTAGGATCCATAGGCTGCAAGATCCGCTTCCACTTACAAAATTGAAAATTTTGAGGCAGAATGTCTTACATGGAAGGATATGTGGAAAAATAAAAACATTCCCGATGACATAGACTTTTTTACATTACTCACAGAGGAATGCCAATTCTTCGCCGCAATTGCTAATGCAATACAAATATTTCTTTCTTTGCCACCTACGACTTGTTCAATTGAACGATCGTTCAGTACTCTAAGAAGAGTCAAAACTTGGCTACGGTCAACAATGGGAGAGAATCGTTTAGCCGGTTTATGTCTACTTAGTGTACATAGAAAAAAAATTGAAAGCGATAAAACCAAATTTATCGAGACAGTACTTGATAAATTTGCTCAAGACCGAAGAAGGTTAAAATTAGTTTTTTCTTAGATATTTTTAGCGTTGGTTTGTATTTTTATGTTAATATAATATTCATATAAATAAAAAAAGATGTATCATTTGCTCCTTCACCTAAAATATTTTTGCCCCACCCCTGAAAAATTTTCTGCCGGCGCCCCTGTTTTCTTGTTAGAGTTGTATTTACAGTTTTCGCCTATTCAACATGCCATACATCTATATAAAAAACAAATACTTTTTCTCTTTCCCTTCATCCACTGCTCCAATGGTACACTATAACTAACACAGCACACATGAGGAGCCCACCGCTTATCTTGATCCCAATTAACACACCAAAATATTTAAAGTAGGCTTTTTTACATTTTCGGAAAATGGCCTGGCTTGTGATTTTACCAGAAATTCTCCACAAATATAACGAAATTTGTCAGGAGAAATTTTGCAACTTTGGCGCGTTTGACTCGATATTCTCGTCTTCATATACACTTGCGTATCGATACACAGAGAACCACTCAATTCGAAACCCAACAGAAGAGTGATGTTTAACGTTTATTTTATGTCTAATGTTGTAAACAACCCAGTCTAGGTAATTTTTCCGTTGTAAAATGGACCCATTTTAGCCGCCCCACAATAAAATCGTTTACTTGCCAATATAAAAGGTTCTAATTAGGCTATTAAAAAATGGTACGTATTAGGGCTTTCCGAATATTTTATTTATTATTGGGAGGGTATTTCCATTGTGAAAATAATGAGCTGGCCTGTGTTAGAAAAATCTTGTCGGCCGGTGTAATGCCATTATTAGAAGAAATTGATAAATATCAATTAAATAAATATACCAAAGGAACGTTTATAAACCAAAAATCGATGAGATATTTGACATTTATTTTTGTTTGTTGTCATAAACTATAGCTATAGCCTACTATTAAATTATGCTTTTAATTTCAGAAAATTGTCATTTATTTGCGTGTTTCTGAGAAAAAATGCATACTATTATATATTTTTGAAAAGGTAAAAAAAGACAAATTTTATAGTTTACAAATAGACCGTGTGTTTCATTTAAAAAAATAAAGTAGGGTCCGATAACTTTTTGACCTGTCCCTGTATACTAATTTCGAAGGCGAAATTGAGTTAGAAGGGAAAAGTTATGTAAGAAACAGTTTTCACATTTTCGATAAATTATTTGATAGTTGAGATACGAGGGGTGCCTGAAAATGCAACATTTTCAATTTAGTAAATATTGTAGCATTATATTTTTCATGGGCTAAATTGTTTCATTTGGTGAACAGTTTAATTCACGCCGATATGTATTAGCAAGTAATTTGGGTTGTCTATAAGTGGGATTTATAACGTAATATTTAATTTTAGGGTGGAAATGTTTTTTTATAATTTGTACATAAATCAAAACAAGTAATTTAGTTCATATTTATTTTTACGTTGCCATACAGATAAAATCACAATATTTGCCAATCATTTTAATATTCAAAGCAGGTAAAGGAATTTTATATTTAATATGAACATATCCTTTTGGTAGTCTCAAGTCATGGATTTACGGCGTCGACGTCGACTTGCGTTTCTACTTTCGGTTTTCAGTTGCAGTGTTGCCGAATCGAATTAATGATTTTTCTTAAGTTTTATGGTGAATTTGAATTGAATTGAAACTAAGAGAAAAGCAAACGAGAAAAAAATTAACTTAAAACATTCATTGCATTCCTTAAGACGGGAACCCAGAAGTTCTGACTGCCCAAATCACGTACTAATCATTTAATTTGCTTTGTACAATCAAATGTGGCTCACCGGAACTCGGACCTGTGGTAAAAGTGGGATCGGTGCACTGTTCTTCTGAGCTGAATTTAAAGCCGCAATCGGCACTGGCAAATTTACATTATGAGGAATAGCTCGTATGGCAGATTGCGAATTTGGATATTCTATATTGTGCTTTCCCTTTTTTGGGATAACCTTCAGTCTGTGTCTGGCAAAAATAACAATCGTCAAAATGATTGATAAAAAACAAATACTTTTTCTCTTTCCCTTCATCCACTGCTCCAATGGTACACTATAACTAACACAGCACACATGAGGAGCCCACCGCTTATCTTGATCCCAATTAACACACCAGTAGGCTTGTTTTACATTTTCGGAAAATGGCCTGGCTTGTGATTTCACCAGAAATTCTCCACAAATATAACAAAATTGCAACTTCGGCGCGTTTGTCTCGACATTCTCATCTTCACATACACTTGCTTATCGATACACAGAGAACCACTCAATTCGAAACCCAACAGAAGAGTGATGTTTAACGTTTATTTTATGTCTAATGTTGTAAACAACCCAGTCTAGGTAATTTTTCCGTTGTAAAATGGGCCCATTTTAGCCGCCCCACAATAAAATTGTTTACTTGCCAATATAAAAGGTTCTAATTAGGCTATTAAAAAATGGTACGTATTAGGGCTTTCCGAATATTTTATTTATTATTGGGAGGGTATTTCCATTGTGAAAATATTGAGCTGGCCTGTGTTAGAAAAATCTTGTCGGCCGGTGTAATGCCATTATCAGAAGAAATTGCTAAATATCAATTAAATAAATATACCAAAGGAACGTTTATAAACCAAAAGTCGATTCAAAAACCGATGAGATAATTGACATTTATTTTTGTTTGCTGTCATAAACTATAGCTATAGCCTACTATTAAATTATGCATTTAATTTCAGAAAATTGTCATTTATTTGCGTGTTTCTGAGAAAAAATGCATACTATTATATATTTTTAAAAAGGTAAAAAAAGACAAATTTTATAGTTTACAAATAGACCGTGTGTTTCATTTAAAAAAATAAAGTAGGGTCCGATAACTTTTTGACCTGTCCCTGTATACTAATTCCGAAGGCGAAATTGAGTTAGAAGGGAAAAGTTATGTAAGAAACAGTTTTCACATTTTCGATAAATTATTTGATAGTTGAGATACGGGGGGTGCCTGAAAATGCAACATTTTCAATTTAGTAAATATTGTAGCATTATATTTTTCATGAGCTAAATTGTTTCATTTGGTGAACAGTTTAATTCACGCCGATATGTATTAGAAGTAATTTGGGTTGTCTATAAGTGGGATTTGTAACGTAATATTTAATTTTAGGGTGGAAAGTCGTTTTTTTATAATTTGTACATAAATCAAAACAAGTAATTTACTTCATATTTATTTTTACGTTGCCATCCAGATAAAATCACAATATTTGCCAATCTTTTCAATATTAAAAGCAGGTAAAGGAATATTATATTTAATATGAACATATCCTTTTGGTAGTCTCAAGTCATGGATTCACGGCGTCGACGCTGACTTGCGTTTCTACTTTCGGTTTTCAGTTGCAGTGTTGCCGAATCGAATTAATGATTTTTCTTAAGTTTCATGGTGAATTTGAATTTGCCGCTTCCTTTCACGAGTCATTTTACTGACTATTTCCGTGCTCGACCTTCTTGGTTGGCCCACGGTCTTCATCCCTTGGTATCGTCATTCCGGTTGGTAGTCGAGGTACTTACAACACCTTCATGTGTTGATCCGAAGAAAAATCGGGAATCATCCCGAATATACTCAGTAGTGGTGATTTGAATTTTTGTTTCTTCGCATGGATTAACTATCTGCTTTATCTGAGAGCCAAAGTGTTTTTGAGAAAACCTGGATTTTTATCCAGCAATCTTTGGCCATGCCGGAATCAAACGTTTTGGAGTTTTTTTTGTATAGTAACTTTGGGATTTAGTTAAGGTAAGCCGCTTATAATAATTTCACATACCTTTTTCTTCGTTTTGAAAAATGTTATGTATTTCCCAGATTTCGTTTTCTTTTGGAGTACTCATCCATGGTTTTCCCTCTCCTTTTAGAATCCACATGGGAGTCGACTCCTAAGTTTTGGCATACGGTACCGTACCATGAGTTATGAATTATGGTCTTAAAAGAGACGTAATCTGTTGTCCCGCCTAGACTTCTTTATTTGATCCAGTTCTGTTCGAATGCTGTTAGTTCCAGACACTGTAACTGTTCCTGTGATTTTGAAGTGATCCTTTTTTGATGTTTTGATGCAGCCCTTGAAGTCCTGACATCCCTGAAAGGATTTATAAAGGCTAGATTTTTTTTTATTAATTATCTGTTTTTATTTTGAAAACGATTTAACCAGTTAAGTATATATTTCTTCCTAACTTTCATTTATGTAACAATAATTAAAGGTGTTAAAATTATTAATGGATTATGTGAACTATAGTCGACTATGGGGCTTATTTAATTTTCTTTATGAAAATATTGGCATATTAAATTCCTCTTTTTTTTACCTATTTTGAATTATCTTATTTAAATTGTACATTTTCTATATAATATACGGTGTCGTAAGTATAGAAAATTTACCTCATATTTTCATTTATCCTGCCTACACTCACCTAATTTTTATTTCAGTTTTTTTTTTTGCTATAGGAACTAGCTTAGGCTAAAGTTTATTTATTTTGGTTACGCAGTTTTCTTTTATTAAATATATAAAAAAAAACAGCGTGGCGCACTTTTAGTAGTCTACTTGGATTATGTAATGTATTTTTTTTTTAAATTTACTTTTGATTTTAAAGAACACACCAAAATTTAATAATTAAATTCTAATATCTAACATCAAAATTAATTTAATAAAATTATTTTTCATTTGCCCCCGAACCCATAGTGCTCTCCAGATGAAAAGCTGCCGTTAGCTGAGCGTAAACAAAAACAAGGGGTATGATACGCTACAATATAAAAGGGCTACGAAAATTTTGTTAACGGCGTCTTTAGTTTTGCGAAAAAGTAGCACACTGTCGCGAAAACCTCAACTTTCTATCTATAAAAATAACGGAGACACCCCACAAAAATACCCAAAATGGGACACCCTGTACATGGGTCACAGTTTTCGCCGATTTTCTGCCACAATGTTAGCTGATTCAGGAGAAAATATAACTAATATTAAGAGGCATGGCGGATGGAAATCCACTACCGTGGCAGAAGACTATTTGACTATTGACAAAATTCAATAGAGAGCAAAAAACAAATTGCAAAAGTAAAATTTTTACCGAAAAGAAAGTTTAACTTATAATAAACAGTATTTAGAATTGACATCTCCTCTAAATGCATACAATCCGACCAACTGTACATCCAATATAAACGTTATAACTAGCATAAATAATTGTTTAATAAAATAATAATTTAAAAATATATGGTTAATTTTAATTAATTAGTTAATTTTATTTTTGCATAAATGTGCGTTTTGTAACTATTTTTGAACGTCGCTGAAGGTAAATGAAGCTTAGGAATTCTGAAAATCACATTTGACATGTTTTAAGCTACTAAACTATCTATTCTGCAGTAATCAATTCTAATAAATAAAAATGTATCTTACTTCATTTCACCCTCCTCACCAGACTGCAGTTGCTAATACATAGATACGTAATTTATGCACGCTCATAGGAAAAATTATGTAGCTAACTGGTACGGAAAGTGAGTTTTCCGCACTAGTTAGGTAAATAACTATTACGTTTTTTGAGTTTTTTTCTTTGTAAATCTGTTACAACTTCGTATAATTATTTTTTTTTAATCCTAGGTAAGAGATCGATATGAGAAAGCCCAAATAGAACTAAGAAGACTGCAAAGCGAAAGAGAGAAACTGCACGCAGACAACGAAAGGTTGCGATACGAAATGGAACGGGCTCAGGCACTAAACACGAAGACACAGTCGGCTTACGAAAAAGCTCAAGAAGACGTTTCCAGGTAAGGCAACAAAAATCATATTTCACATCGTAAACAGTTACCGATGTAAGATTAGGCGGTGGGTTTGTCGGTTAGGAAACAAAAACCCAGAGAAATAGTAAATTTCAAGATTAAAGACAACGGGAAACAGAGAAAAAAATTAGCCCTAGAGTAGGAGGAGTTGAAACTACATGCTCCTTCTTCGCAGGACCTCGCTCTACCAAAAAATCTATTGGACGGCCGACACCAAACAGAAAAAGCGGGGTCATATGAGTCTTCCCACAAGCGGAAGACGAGTAGAGTGTCCTGGTAAGATGAAGGTTATAGGGGCAGATTTTTTCCACTTTTCATTTATCATTTAGAGATTTGTAAAGGCTTTTAACACAATAAAGTGCACGTAGTTACGTTAGTTCATCCATCATTTGCTGCAGCGGCATTTGATACTTAGACGTTGTCTACCTTCTCTGATAATTTTTCGTAAATAAAAGCAAATGTTTTAGCTTTCAAGTTGACGTACATTATTCATAGTTTTAGTTATGCGTCAGCACTAACTCACCCAAAACTTACTCTTTAATCACTTTTAATAATTTAAAACGAAAACCGAAGGTCTTTACCAATTATTTTTTGTTTCGCTTGAAGAGTTCATTATTAAATGTTTAAAATTCTTAAATTAGTAACCTTCTATTTTGCTTTTACGTCAAAATGATGTTTTTACTCACAAGGGGTCGTTTTTGAATTTCCAGGTTGAACATAAAAATAAAAACCTAGAGTGCTAAGAAAAACTTATATTGTTAGGTGTTACAACTTTTCAATAATAACTGTAAGCCATTGCGGAAATATTCTTCTGGTAACAAAATATAATCACTGGGAGCCAGGTCTGGATTATAAGGTGGGTGTCCAATTTCTTCGAAGACGCAATCAGGAACTGCAGCTTTCTCAAGCCTTGACTTGTGTACTTGTACATTGTGGTGCAACAGTAAGACACCTTGCAGACTTGGCGCCACCAGCCCGTATGTAGGACCAGAACCAGCTTTAGGCATCACTAGGCAGCATAACATGAACTTCAACGTGAATGGGGCCAGTCCGGGGTCGGGATGCAAGCTGAAGACTTCATTGTGAAGCCCGATAAGGGACGAAGAGAGTGGTTACTAGCCCGAGACAGGAAAGCTCTAAATTCCATCGTAGGAATAGTAACGGGGCACTGTCGATTGAGGAGATACCTCTTTATGTTAAGCATTGAGGAAGATTCTATCTGCACGGAGTGTCTGGAAGAGGAGGAAACTCCCCTTCACTTCCTGTGCAGATGTGAAGCGCGAGCGAGACTGCGAAGAGATATTT
This sequence comes from Kuschelorhynchus macadamiae, assembly GCA_030620095.1. NCBI lineage: Eukaryota > Metazoa > Arthropoda > Insecta > Coleoptera > Curculionidae > Kuschelorhynchus > Kuschelorhynchus macadamiae. The sequence continues at coordinate 344,254 of JAUTXW010003409.1, read as the reverse complement.
TCGGCACTACGGTCTTCCATAGGGACGAAGTTAAGGATCTTGCATGGAAGGATATACAGACTTATAGTAGTAAGGACAGGCATATTCAAGGACGTACACCGGGTGGCGGTTGAGGGAGGAGCTGGGGTAGACTGAAAGGGCCTTGTAGGCCTACCAGTCAGGTCTCTAGACCTCCCCCTAACTACTACTACTACTACTAAGACACCTTGCGTCAGTTTTCGGCGTCTTTTAAGTTTTATAACGTCTCTGAGTCAATCTAATATGCTTGCGTAAAACTCTCATGTAACTGTTTGACCCTTTTGTAGATAAGCAATCGATCAATAAAATTCCTTGGCAATCCCAAAATATTTAATTTTCCTTCGCCTTACACTTTTTTGGAGGGCCCGAGTCCATAATATGCCACTGCATCGATTCTTGCCTGGATTTAGGATGATAATCATGGACCCAGGTCTCATCTCCAGGCACCAATCGACTGATAATTAAATCTGGTTCATATTCATAAAAAATTCCTCAATCAGTTCAAACAAACAAACAATATAAGCTTTATTATCATTAGAGAAACATTTCCCATCGATCAAGCAACCTTAAAAATAGATATGTTTGGATAAGACATTATGGAATAACTTACATTATGTTAAAGAAAAGTAAACTATACATTGAAGGGCTAAAATATATATATATATATATATATATATATATATATATATATATATATATATATATATATATATATATATATATATATATATATATATATATATATATATATATATATATATATATATATATATAATATATATATATAATAACAAAACAATAGACATATATCTATATAATAACAAATATGAGTCAGTAATACAAAGGATTAAAAAAAAAGAAAGCAAATGTTGTCACAAATGTTTAAAATATTATACCCACTATCACACTCTGGCTTTAGCTTAAGAATTTTTTTGATAGTCCGTGTAATTAATTTCAGGTTTATTGGTAAGTGATTGTAAATCTTAACACTTTCATAAATCAATGAGTTTTTAGTTAAGGCAAATTTGGGTATTGGGAGAGGAACGCTGCTACTGTTTCGGGTAGCATAAGCACAATGTCTAGAAAAATCCCTAAATTTTTTGTGCATCAAGCAACAAGTCTCCAAGATAAAAAAAAATTCTTCCGGTATAAAAAGAGGTTTATAGTGTTCCCGAAACTTTGCTTTACATATGTAGCACAGTGACGTTTTTTTGGAGAACAAAGATGGAATTTAGCAATTGGTGGTTACAAAATCATAATATGCCATCTTAGCCTCAGATATACCTAATTCATTAGAAATTACTCTCATAGCAAGGCACCCCGAAGCAATTTTTTTACTAAGTAGAGTTACGTGAGTAGAAATTTTAATTCATTATCAATATGAATACCACAAAAAAATTTGTGACAGATTAGTTTTTTATTTGAGAACTATTTAGATATATGTTATTCACTGTAAACTTAAAAGTAAAAATAGATGATTGATCGCAGTTAAAACTTAGTAATTAGATTCACACCATTCTTTCACCCTCTCCAAATCCCCGCAAATGGTATCCATTAGAGCGTTGTGATGAGCTCTCCTCCAGAGAAGAGTTGTATCATCTGCAAGTCCCCTGAATATCACAAAAGGCAAGTTCAACTCGACAATTCATTTGAAATGGTGAAAGCCTTTGCGACACCCATCTTTTACTATCCTTTGTCATGCCAAGATAATAATGCAGGATTCTGAAAACCGTTGTTTATGAAACTTTTAATAATGCTGATAATTGTCGCATCATCAGTCTTGCATCATTGAGTTGTTTTTTCAAGGACCGCTGAATTATTCACTTGAGTAGGGCGGCCTGCACGAGGATCATCATCCAAGGACTCTCGGCCATATTTAAACAGTTTTGACCACTCACAAATAGTTTACTTCGTAGGTCTCATCTCCACAGACAGCCAACATTTCTTCAAGAATCATTTTGGGAGTTTTCCCTTGTTTTGTAAGATATTTGATAACTGCTCGGTACTTGACTAATCATTTTGATGATTTAACACGACACGTCAATAGAAAATTATATTATTATCATTAAATTAAATCAATATGTAACCGAAAAATATATCAATATTATGAAATATCCGATCCGGCAATAGAAAAATAACCCCTCGTATATCTCCTTTTATTTGTAATTTCAGATTATCCATCGAAGTAGAGAAATACAAAGATAAGCACGACAAACTCCAGAACGAATTCAGGAAAGTGGTTGCAGAATACGATCATCTGAGAGAAACAACTGGGGCAGCAGGGAGAGAAAGTCGATACACGAGGTAGATGCTATGCAATTTTACTTAGAATTAATAATTGAATTAGCATTATACTCATTCCTAACCCAACTGTTAATAGCTGATAGTAATATTACTCGGCTGCGCATGCAAATGAGAATAATGTGTTTAACGGCCTATGTATATATACAGGGTACGTCAACAAGGTGTACGGCTAAGATAGTGCCTAAACCGTAAGAGATACAGAAAACATTTCTATAGCAAAGTTGTAGGGTTCAGAAAAATCTATAAACGTAAAACACTTTTATATGTACCGGGTGAGTCAAAAAAAAGTTATGGTAAAATATGTATTTTTTTAATGGAATACGCTGTATATTATATGATTATCTAACTCAGCAGAGAGAGAGCTTTACTTTGATATTTCGTTTTTTAAATTCTAGTGCGGTGTTGCCACAAAACTCATTTTTTATGATATTTTTTGTGTTTCAGAGGGTCCGTTTAAAAGATCTTAGTTATCTATGGATTCAATTTAGACCAACAACATTTTTATCACAGTTAGTCTAAGATACCTGCTACAGGTTCCTAGTGATATTTTGTAAATATTTTATACAGAGTGTTTTTTATGAATTTACCAACTTACAAAAATTAAATATGCAATATCTCAATATTTTTAAATGGAACACCCTGTATTATTTTATTTCATTCAAATTATTCGTGGAAGACCATATAAAATTATTTTCCGTTTATAGATTTTTGTCAACTCTACAAGTTTGCTATAGAAATTTTTTCTGTATTTCCTACGGTTTAAGCACTCTTTTAGCCGTACACCTTGTTGACGCACCCTGTATATATTTGTTACCACCTACAGACGCAACATATTGATCGATTTTCATGAATGAGACATAAAACGGTTTGTCCGAATTCCGCTTAGCTAAATTTCCTTAAAAGCACACCAAAAGAATTCCAATATCACGCTATTTTATTCAACATGAAATATAGAACGAATCAGAGTCAAATGAAAACCATAAAAACTGGAACGCACCAAGCTTTATCTTACTAGGCAGAAACATTACTTTTGAGATCTAGAAGGCGTTGCTATTTAAAATATCACGGTTCTTAAGATTAGACCGTGTCAAAAATGGAACTACTTTCCGACGTTTCGCCTTCAATTTCACAAAGCATCCTCAAGGATCTTTACTTCGGCGAGATCTGAACATTGAATGAGCTTAGAGAGACCCAGGCTGGCTGTCTATAGTCGACCTGTGTTCACCGTCCTCGTTTGATGTAGATTGAAAGCACGTATCTCTCTCAAAATTGTTAGGATGCTTATACATTTCAAAAGATTCTCTAATTTTCCGTGTATAAAATCCAGAGACCGATGCAAGAACTTTTGTTGACATATCCAGTAGCATGTTGTTTCTAACACTTTGTTCATGTTCTTTAAACCTAGTCGATATGGATCGTCCAGTTTCTCCAGTATAGACACCACCACAAGAGCAAAAAATTGCATAAACTCTTTCCGTTTGGAAAGAAATAAGGTTCTTTGATGGTGGAAACATTATTCAATTTTCTTGTGTTTGTTGAACTGGCGGCGAAGTCATCTTACAATCAGGGGCGTGCGGTGAAATTTTAAGAAAGAGAGGCAATTTTTAGAAACTTACCTATTTGTAATGTAATTCGATTCTTCGATCATTTTTTGCAAATTCGTCAATGACGTCATCATAAAAACGTCGATGCTCCGACATATTTTGGAGAAGTTTATTTTCAATGGACAACAGCGATGTATGCGAAAGTCTCTCCGGCCTCGTTAAATTTCTCACGAAATTTTCTATACGTTTAAGTGTTGAAAAATTGCGTTCTACTGATGAACTTGTGGCAGGTATTGTCAATACTAATTCACCCAATTTCGACATTTCGGTGTAGGCATCTTCCAGCTTCCTGTCTTTTAAAAATTGCATTAGTTCCTTAGCGTTATTTTTTGCGCTAATGTCATCAGTTTCGTAAATCACTTTTAGTTCAGATCGCAGTAAAACTCGGTTGAAGAACTGGTCACAATGAAGAAGAAGAGATTTAAACGCATCTTCTGGAAAAGTTTTTACTTTAACTACATCAAAATTGCAGAGCTCGAGGAATTTAAAATCATTTAAACCGTTAAATCTATAGTTTATTTGTTGCTGAATTTGATCGATTATTAAAAGAGGCGTCTGTATGATGTTTGAATATCTCCCACCTTGTCTGTTCGAAGACGCTTGCTTGTGGCTCTACATTTAACGTCATCGTTTTCTCCCAAAATAGGTCTAAGTCATTTTTTGGCTTAACATGGGCTTAAAATCATCTACTTTTTTTAGGCAAAAAGCAATATCATTTGTTTTAGTTTGTAATATATTAAAAATATTGTCGGAGAATGGACATATTTCTGAAAATATGTTCAACAAATAATTAAAATTAAAATCTCATTTCAAACAGTGCAAAAAACCCCTCGAACTATTGATTGCTTCTGAGTCCCACGTTTCATTATTTTCTATTATATTCTCAAATAGTTCAATCAGTGATTCACGATTTTCAGATAGTGTTAACACAAGTCTTCCATTATAGTTCCACCTAGTAGGAGCTACTTTGGGCAATCGTTTGTGGACAATGGAGTCCAAAGCTTGTGTACATTTTGTTGATACTTTACATTCTTTAATTTGTTAAAGTTTCTCGAACTTTAGCTTGCAGACCTCCTAATTGTCCTGCCATCACTGCAGCTCCATCATAGCTTTGAGCAACTAATTTTTCCTCTCCATAAATTTCTTTAGTAACGTTATAAACTACGGTATATAATGCATCTGCTTTACAATTTTCGGACACATTCTTAAAACCTAAAAATCGCTCTTGAATACTTCCGTCTGTTTTAACGTAGCGTATTACTATAGATAATTGGCTAAAATTAGTGATATCAGTTGTTTCGTCCAGAACAATGGCAATGAACCGCGCCTCGCCAATCTCCTGCTTAATTCTTTTTAGAATAATGGTTGCAACAGCGGAAATTAAATCATTCTGGATTCGATTCGACGTTCCGCGAAAAACGCTAGATTGCTCTAAATGATTTTTTAAGCAATCATCATATTTAGCCATTAAACTAAGTAAATCTTGAAAATTTCCTCTATTTGAAGAAACCCTTGTTTCCTCATGATCTCTAAATCCCCATTCGTGCTGTCCGAGAAAACAAACAACATCGATAAGTCTTCTTAATATTTGCCTATTTTTATCGACTAGTTCATTGTGTTGGCGGTGACTAATTTCCAACTGTTTATTAAGGGCGTGTTCAATTCTGGTTTTGCCGAAGACTTTTTCTTTTATGACGGCCTGCAAATGTGCTTTGGACATAATGTGTCTTTTTACAGCTTTATAGAAATTGTTTAAATCGGAACAACCAATTTTATTCCAGAGACCTTTTTCATTTTAAAAAAGTAAACATGGCCAACAAAATAATTTACTTATATTTTCACACCCTGCTAGCCATTTAAATTGTTCGTATTGTTTTTCCGGATAAAAATGTCTAATACAGTTTTTCATTTTTGTGGTTAAATTTTTCATAGGCGGTTTCGCCCTTTCTTTGGAAATTATTGGAAGCTTATCAGCAAAGTGTAATGTTGAAAATCCCTTTATTATTAAAATTACTTTATACACACTCTTCTTACTAAATTCTCATTATCAACGTTATTACCGACAGCCGAAGTTGACGGTATTTGCATATCCAAGTCCGTATTATTGTCTTCCATATGGCACCATGCACGACGCAACGTACGTATCACACAACACACGGATAGCCGTTCAAACAAAGAACCTACTCCAACGATAGCTTCCTCCCCCACTTAAAGCACGCGACCCAAATGCAAAAATTGCAAACAACTGGTGGAAAGTTCAATAACCTCTGGCTCGATTCACGTGAAATCAAGCATACAGGATTTGGCTGCAGAAAAGCTAGCGGCCCGCATAGGTTCTATTCCATTTTCTATTGTCGCTCGGTCGGAGTCAAGGCCGCATTTATTATGGGCTTGATAATTAAGATAATATTTTAGCATTTTTAATATAAACTTAATTAATGGTTTCCTATTTTAAAAATTACATTTTAGAAGATGTTTTGTAATTTTTTTTGGAGAAGCACTGCTTCCCTTGCTTCCATGGACTGCATGCCCCTGACTGATACTTTATTTTAATTTGCGGAGTATAACTGATTTATTCTGAGTTTTTCTTCTTCAGTGAAAAGCATTACTATTAGGTATTATTTTTAATTTGACGTAAAACTTAAATAAAATGCGTTACTGTTATTCAAAAAGAATAGATAATTTTAATTTCATTTTACATTTCATGGCTAGAGTGATTCACGAATTATAATGGCCGAATTGCACCCACGGCCACTCACGGCTATCTAGATCCAATAAAGTAAGTTAAGCACCTCAAAATGTGTTACTTTGAAGGTGAATTACTTAAAAACTACTACTCTAAATATAGACATGTTATATATTTTTAAAAAGAGGACAATAAGACGCATCTAAAAATTTAAAAATATACAGGGTGTTCCATTTAAAATAACAAAGTTTATGGTGATTTCTATATTTTTCGATAGTCATTTGTTTTTGATTTTAGCGCTATGTAAATCTTCAGATAAAATCCTACAACTTTCGTATTAACCACTTTTTTGTATCTTTTGAAATAAAAGATTTAAAGGGGAGGCAAATTATAATGAAAAATCCTGTACATCATATACGTTTTACTTACCTGACCTCGCCCCAAGCAATTATCATAATTTCAGTCCACTTAAAGAAGCATTAGATGAGAAGAAATTTCAGAGTTTTGATAAAATGGTTAAAGCGGTGCGGTTATATTCGAGTATTCAAGCACATGCTTGGAACTTGAAAAATGACATACTTGTTTCTGACATTGCTTTAATAAATTTTATTTAACAATGTTTTTATTTGACTCTCTCCATATTAAAGCGTCCCCTTTTTTTTAATTCAGCAGATATGACAGAGACGAGACAAGAACAAAAGAAGATAACGACAGACTGCGAGCCGAAATTGACAGGTTGCGAGAACGACTCGACAAGACTCTCGGTGATCTCGACAAGAGTAGAAAAGAACTAGCTCTAGTGGAGACCACCAGGAGTAAATATGGTTTCGAAGACAAGGAGAAACAGGCTGAAATGGAGAGGTATAAGGAAGAACTTCAACGAACTCTTAATTCGTAAGTTATAACCCTTTTAAAATCTTAAAAATAAACAATGTTCTTATTTATATTTGTCGCCTACCTACATCATTAACTGTAGGACACAAAAAAAAACTGATATATGAAGGGTAGTAATAGGATTGATACTCACTGGAACATACATATTGTTGAACTGGAGCGTGTTAATGTAGTCAAGGACCTCCGAGTTTGGTGTTTGGATTTGTGTTAAGAAACGGTTCCTAATTTTGTGCTAATGTTATGAAAATACTTTATTGGGCTTTAATTAGACCCAAGTGCTTACATGTTGCAGCTTTTAATCTCAATATTAATATGGAAGAGTGTCATCGCTCACATATGTGGAACATATTAAAATGGAACACTCTTAGTGACAGACAGTGTCGCAAGAGCAGAGAGCATGTTTTGTCTTTAAAATTACTATAGGTCTTAACTATTTTTTACGAAAGCGTAGAAGGGCTACAATTTTTTTATTTTTATTTTTGTAACAAATTCCAACTTCAATATCGGAATTCCGACTTCTAACTCGGAATTCCGGCTTCTATCTCGGAAGTCCGACTTCTACCTCGGAATTCCGACTTCTATCTCGGAATTCCGAGTTTTTTAACGTCAAACGAAGCGTTCATTCTAAATGAAATTAATATTTTAATTATAGGGATCAGGATGAAGCTAAGTAAAACTACAGGAAATGTATTAACTGTCCATAAAGTCCAAATTAAAAAATAACGACTGGATCGGTTCCGATGGCTTGAATATGGTTGATATGAAAAATAAAATCTTGTACTTTGCTTTATTTTTTTCATAGATAGTAGAACTAATAAAACGCCATTTAGTAAGAACATCTGATCCATATTATGTTAAAAAGATGCAATAGCATGAAGGGGGTGCACGCATATATATATATATATATATATATATATATATATATATATATATATATATATATATATATATATATATATATATATATATATATATATATATATATATATATATATATATATATATATATATATATATATATATATATATATATATATATATATATATATATATATATATATATATATATATATATATATATATATATATATATATATATATATATATATATATATATATATATAATATATATATATATATATATATATATATATATATATATATAAGAGAAAGCAAGTTTAAAGCCCAAATTATGGATTCGTTATGTGGATGACATATTTATTATATGGCAACATGGTCATGCAGAGCACGAAAAATTTCTGACACACGTAAATTCAATCCACCCCAGAATACAATTTACTCTAGAGTTAGAGGAAAACAACAATCTACCGTTTTTAGATGTTTTGGTCACAAAACTGCATAACGGACATTTCGAATTCACCGTTTATAGAAAACCAACACATACAGACAGATATTTAAATGCAAAATCACACCATCACCCAGCACAAATTCAAGCTGTGGCAAATACTCTAATATCCAGATCCGTGCGATTAACTGACACACAGACGAGACAAAACGAACATGCTACTTTTTTGTAAAACTAAAGATGCCGTTAACAAAATTTTCATAGCCCTTTTAGTTTTTAAGATACAGGGCTAAATTGAAAATGTTGCATTTTTCGGGCACCCCTCGTATCTCAACTATCAGATATCGAAAATGTGAAAACTTTCTTATATACATTTTCCCGTAGAACTGAATTCCGGAATTAGTATACAGGGTCAGGTTAAAAAGTTATCGGACCCTTCTAATTTTTTTAAATGGAACACCCTGTATATTTATAGACTATAAAATTTGTCATTTTTTTACTGTCTCAAAAATATATAATAGTGCACAATTCTTCGGAAACACGCAAATAAATGACAATTTTCTGAAATTAAGTACATAATTTAATAGTAGGCTATGGCTATTGTTTATGACAACAAACAAAAATAAATGTCAAATATCTCATCGGTTTTTGGATCAACTTTTGATTTATAAAGCAGTTTATAAACGTTCTTTTGGTATATTTATTTAATTGATATTTATCACTTTCTTCAAATAACGGCAGCGTATGAAAATTATGACAAATATGATATGCTGGTATGTTTAATACAGAGTAACGAAAATTCTGAAGAAGCCTCGGAATTATATTTCCGAAGGTAAGTAAGCTATTATGGCTATCATTTGTTCACCCGTCCCGTCCTAAAACATACAACAAAGAAAACAAGGCAAGAAAAGAGATGGATGTTCACCTTGGCCCTCATGTAGAAAAATTGAGAGGGAAATTGGTGTGCCAAAAACTGACGGTCAGAGGATCTTGAAGAAATATAAGTATCATCCACACAAATTTAATATAGTGCAACATTTGCATCCTGGCGATGCCGACCGCCGGGCACTGTTTTGCTGGTGGTATTTGCAACAAATCGATGCTAACAATTTATTTGGCAGATTTGTTATAGTGCGGGACATGAAAGAAAACCGGGCGGAGTCAATTGATTTAGGAAGGTCGGCCAAGAAATCTCTTTAAACCAGTGGTGTCCCATCGTTCTTTAAATAATATGGCACTCCTTTTTGACTATACGCACTATGCTTAATGAACCTTTATCTATATTATATTAAAAAAAACACACACAAAAACAAAACTGTAAAAACTCGTAATTTCACTTATATGTCCCCATTTCTAAGAGTAAATACAACATTTTATCAAAATATTGAAATAAACAAAGCTTAAATAATTACAAAGTATTTTTTTTTTTAATTATGAATAAAGAAATTAATGTCATTTTGCATATTTTTCAAACTCAAATTTTACCACGGTCGGTTATTACAAAAATGTCTCATATGATGCGGTCTGTTACATTGAGTATTTATCATTATATAATGAGTGTTTAAAAAAACGATGATTTTCGACTTGACAAACAGAACACAAAAAAAAATATAGCAGAGAATATATTTTTTTTTAAATATCAGAAAAACTTGAAACTTGCCCTTTCACCATTAACCTTGACTTTCAACACCTAAACTTTGACTTTAACTCTGTTGTTATTGTTCTGGTGACTTTAGAACTGGTCTATGCCCTTGAGCATCTAATTTTTTATATGAAAAATATGTTTGTGGAACTTAATTGAAATCAGACGATTAAATCTCTAAATGTTCAAAGTTTTGTGTTACAAAAACGGCGAACTTTCGAATTTGAATGATTTAATTTTGATTTTTCTTTATCGATTTACCTATAAATATATTTTTTCTTGAGTTCTGTCATTAACGGTTCCCGGGCACTGCCTACGTCCACTATTACTGGACCACCCAGTATAGTGATACACGATTTACAAGTCCGGATTTTACAAGGGCAGCCAGCATCAGATACAGTAAACGAGATTTATCAAAATTTTAATTTATGCAGTTCGACTTTGGGCTACTCGGGTATGCCAAAAGTGGCCGTCTGTCTCCGTTTGTCATATTACTTTATACAGGGGCCGTCATTGTGAAGTACTATACAGGGCATTTCTTAATTGCGTGCTGATGTTAAAGGGGATGACCATTTGATCGTAAAAGCCGATTTAAGGTTTTATACCCGTAAGGAATATCTATTTTGTTCTTTACGGCACGAAGTAGGGGTTTGCAGGTCGGAACCTTCTTCAAGTTTATACAAAAATCATCTATTGTTCGTCGAATTACTTGAAAATCACCATGGCCAATTTTATCTTTGTATGATAATCGGGATATTTTTTTACCAGGAGATTTTAAAGGTGAAGTAGAACATGAGCGATCATTATGTTCTCTTTGAATTTTTCTTACATTACATTCCGAAACACCAGTGTAAAATGCAGCGCGTTCTGTTCGATTTTGAATTGGAATAGTCAAACTATTATTTTCAGCTTCTCTAGTACAGGCCTCTCTCAACAGACAGGAACGCAGAGCATGGAATTCATTTGTTAATGTAGTAAGAGGATTTTTAGAACAATTAGTTAATGAACTCTTAGATGCCTATAAAGCGCTTGGTGCCAGAATGTCAATAAAAATTCGCTTCCTCCATTCCCATCTGTCATTTTTTCCTAAAAATTTGGGAGCTGTTAGTGTCGAGCAGGGTGGAAGGTTTCACCAAGATATCAGAACAATGGAAATTCGGTACCACCGGACTACTGTTGGTTTTTCAAGAGAGAAGATAGGACACCCCATAAACGGAAAAAATAAAGTTTAATTAGTGTTTTAAGTTAACATTTTTCTCTTAGATGTATGGTATGTTTAATAGGCGAAAACTGTAAACATAGTCAATAAACAGGGTTAAGAATTTTCTAAAACATTTTTTCTATAGATATTAACATTCAACATGGTTCTACAACTCTAACAAGAAAACCCCACGTGCTACAACTTTCTATTTGTCATTTTCGTATTTGGATAAGTCCATTCTATTAAATTATGCTATTCTGATTTGTGTTACAACAAAAAAAATGTTTTTTGTCGGCCAGTGTTTTTATATTCCAATGTTTGACGTGAAACCTAAAAAAAAATATTTTAACTCAAAAAAACAGAAATAATAAAGGCTCGTAGAAAAAAAGAAATAGTAAGGGGTGTCGGCCATTCTACCCACTTTTACTAAAAGTATATTTATCGAGAAGCAATCGTAGAATAACTGTGACAGATATTTGTTTTTTTTTATATAAATTTTCAAAGTCGGGGAACCTACTCTTAGCCCACGAGCCCAAACTATTCTTATTTTTTACTACCCCTTACTGTTGCTATTTTACGAACTTTTACTATTACTATTCCTATTTTACGACCCCTTACTATTTCTACTGCTCTCGATACAAATAATTAATATGGAGCCGTATTATTTCTACTACAAAATCAGTTCAAAACAAAATACGACCCCTTACAGCCTTAGATTTACTATAGAACAAAGAATAGTCAGACGTTGTTAAATTGAACACCGAATTACCATTTCATTAAATGGGTCTCTTATTGCTGATTATAAATCTCAACTTTTAAAGACAACTAAGAAAATTAACAAAAACATAGAAGCCAATGCGCTAAAGAGAGAAAAAGAGAGTAAAAAATATACATCACACAAATATGGAGTCATTAGGAATATGAATTGGCTCTTATTAAAAGGTTTTTAAAAACTTTCCCAATTGTCCGTCAAGATAAAGTATCAAAGTTGGTATATTTATAGTCAGCATGAATTAAAATAATAATATATACGGCGTTCCCTTTAAAAATCTACAAGTTGTGCCTGCATGTATCTTCTATAATTAAAGCACTAGGCATATGGCAAATTATAAACAAAGCCCTGGACAACAAATATTGTTGCCTCATAAACCATTCCGTTCGTTAATAAATTTCCTTTTTGTAAAGTAATTTCTGAATTTTTATCCAAATAGCAACCAGCACCTTGAGACCAAACTTCACGAAGCCAGTATGCAGTTAGATCTAGCTAGACAAGATGTCGCCAAAGCGCAAGCGACCCAGGAGAAACAGCGCCTCGAATTGGAGCGGGCAGTAATCGAACTAGAGAAATTGAGGGACCGGTACGACAAACTCAAAGCTCAAAACGAAAAGATGGAGAAAGACAATGAGAAACTGAGAATGGAGGTAAGTACCCTTTCTACCGGGTTTTTCATAGTTAAGATAACCATTGTACCCATTACATAAGTTTTGTGTCTATGTCTAAGAGGGGTTCTAAAAATGAACATGAAATATATTTTTTTAGGCTGCACAGCAAGAACGAAGACAGACTCTTGCGGCAGATAAAGTAAGGAACGAAGAGAGGCTTGAAATAGAAAGACTGAAAGAAAAATTAGAAAAAGCAATACAAGCTAGAAATGCAACAGAAATGGAAGCGGGTAGATTGGCTCAGGAACTGGAAAAGTCACAGTTGCATCTAACAAAGGTAAAGCAGCTTTATATATTATAACTGTGATAGATGTTCTTAATGTAATATCCAACGCAGAGACAATTTTTAGATTAAAATATTTACTTTACGATTTTGGCATTATCAAAAAGAAAACCCCTTTTTTAATTTGTGCTTGAATAATTAATAAAAGGCAGAGATACGTCAAAGACATGATTTTTTGAGCTCACAAGCTTGATACTGAACCAATTAACTGCAATGAGGTCACATAAACAGTTCGATTATCCTTGAATTGTTTACGTAAACTAAAATCCTCATGCTCCAGGAAAAATAATCAAAGTAAATCTAGCTCTGATGATGAATCGGAGTGTGTCGAAACATTAGTAATTGTATTAATAATAATTTGAAATTTAGGCACTAGAAACAAACGAAGCAACGAAGATAGAATTCGAAAGAATGGCCACCGAACTGGCACGTATGCACGAACGATTAGAGAGAGACAAATTGGAATGGAAAACGATGGAGCAAGAAAGGGATGTCCTTAGGGCTGAACTGCAACAAGTCAGGAGCGGTATGGACACACAAAGACGAACCATAGATCACAGAACTCAGGAGACGTTGATCAAGTTGCAACAGGAATTGGCGCAGTCTAACAGGGAGAGAGAGAAAATGGCTTCTATGTTAGATAAACAAGGTAGACAAGGTAAACACAAATCAGTCGTTTTTGTATTTAGCTCCTTTGAAAACCTGTAATATACAATAATAATGATAATGCTTTTTGGTTTATATAGTTTAGAAATTAGCTCAAGAGTAGCTAACAGCCGGTTGCACAAACTTAACTGCGGTTTAGAATATTTAAAGTTGCTTATAGAAATCTATAGCACCCGCTGTCAAATTTGACATTCCGTTAATTATTCTAAACTTTAATTGAGCTTTCTGCAACCTGCCGTAAGACTTTTGGACCCCTTGAATGTTCTTGGGGACACTAGTAAGTGTAAGTTCTTACTTGTTAGATTCGCTGAAGCATCTGAGAAAATAAAACTGCTAAAAGTGATTTTTTTGTTATTTTTATAAACTTTTATATATTACCAATATCTCTATTAATTTATTTTTCTACCCACGAATAGGAATATATGAAAGAAAATATGTTTTAATACAATCAATCGAATTTGCGGTTGGTTCCTTGTGAAACATTTTTGAATAGTGGTTTATTTATTATTATGAAACATTAAAAAGCCAAAGTTTTTAAATAAACCACTATTTAAAAATGTTTCACAAGGAACCAACCGCAAATTCGATTGATTGTATTAAAAGTGCTAGCAAGGCAAAATTAGCGGTTATGTATCAACGGTGTATACTAAAGTTGAAAAAGTGTTGTTGTCATATATGGTTTGCCAAGCAGTGTTTAGTGAACAGTGTTGTACCAAAACGTATGAAACTACGTACCAATCACAAGTCATCACAGGCACGAGAAGCAATAAAGAACGGGTACAAAACATGGCTTCAAAAAGTACTGGTACTCTCAGAGGGACAATACAGGTTTACATTTAAAATTAATACACACAGAACTACTAGCTAAAGAAAATTATTTTCTATTTCAACATTTAGATAGACTAATTAGGGAATCAGTAAAAGAAAAAATCGATTTAAAGCGCACAAACCAAACCAAAAAATTAGAAAATTTAGTAGCTTCCAAAAATAATAATCTTACTAAAAATACTAATAAATTTAATAATATAAATAATGTCCAATTTTATCCTATAGAGTAAAAAATCTCTCGAATACTGTATTTTCTTTGTCTGAGTTAAATATTCTAGAAAAAGGATTAAAATATGCTCCTAATATCTGTAATAACAAAGAATTCGATATCCTAGCAGTTAACTCAGAACTAGCAGTTACCTCGCTAGAAAATGTATCACAACTCCAGAAATATAGTATAGCTAATATTTTTACTAACATACAATATATGTTAAAATAATAAAGGAGAAACCAATATTATAAAAAATTTAAAAAACAAGCTAGAACAGAATGAGCTAGTACTTTGCAAAGCAGATAAAGGCAATACGGTCACCATACTAACTAGAGCTGAATACGATTCAAAAATTCAAGAACTCCTTAACTGTAATGAATTCGTGAAAACTAATCATCACCCAACCACTAAATATCAGAATAAAGTTACAAGGGCCATTAAAGACAATAATACAGTTCTTTCTGGTATTAATTACTACAAACTAAAATCAATGAACCCTTTGCCACCAATATTATACGGCCTTCCGAAAATTCATAAAGAAAATAATCCAATTAGACCTATTGTATCATACATTAATGCTCCATCCTATAAGCTATGCAAAGAACTAGGTAACATTCTTCCAAAACTAACCAATTTTCATTCAAAATATTCGGTAAAATATTCTTTTGAGTTTATAAAAAATACAGAATATCTACAGTTACCTAATAACGCTAAACTTGTGTCTTTTGATGTAAAAAGTCTGTTTACATCAATACCCACAAAAGAACTGCTAGATATACTAGAAAAACTTATACAAAAATCGGAAATATTCGTAAAAGAAAAAACAGAATTAATAAACCTTTCCCGAATCTGTGTAAATCAAAGTTATTTCCAATTTAAAAATGAAATTTACTTACAAAAAGAAGGACTCACACCATTTCTCCTTTATTAGCGGAAATATTTATGTCACATTTTGAGGAATTAATATTTAATAGCAATAACAATTTAAAATCACATGTTGTCTATTGGACTCGTTATGTCGATGATGTTTTCTGTATATGGGATAGTACAGAAAGGAGACTATTCCAATTTTTAGATTTTCTAAATACAATTAATCCAAAAATTCAGTTTACAATGGAATTAGAAGATAACAACGAAATCAACTTTTTAGATATAACTATAAAAAGAATCAATAAACAACTTAAATTTAACATATACAGAAACCCAACAACAACAGACACAGTTATTCATAACCATTCTAAACAGTCTTGGAGAATAAAAATGTCACCTTTTCATAGTTTCGTACATAGGCTATTAACCTTTCCCTTAAGTAAAGAAGACTATAATAACGAGTTAAATGTACTAAAACAAATTGCAAGAAAAAACGGTTATAATGAATCTCTAATAGATAACATGATAAAGAATAAAAAACGCAAAATTCTTAGAAGACAGTTTCATAGTGTCACGCCTCAATTAACCAACAATTTTAGGTTTTTAAATTATATTTCCAATTATATTGACAAAATATCAAATAAGCTTAATAGATTAGGTTGCAACACAATTTCTGTAGATAAACTAAATTCAGGTAGTGTTTTAATAAATAATAAGGAAAAAATTTGTCACTCTAATAAATCAGGTGTGTACAAAGTTAAATGTAAGGACTGTGAAGCTGTCTATATTGGGCAAACGGGTAGAAATATCCAAACAAGAGTAAAAGAACACCGTAACTCTATTTTATATAATGTTAAAAATTCAGGATTATCTGCTCATTGCATAGAAAACAACCATTTTATTGACACCGATAATGTAATGTTATTACATCAAGAAAATAAAGGTAAACGTTTGGATCTTTTAGAACAACTTGAAATTAAAAAATCTTTATCAAAGAATTCACTCACAACGAATGACCAACAAAATTTCCAAATTACCCCAATAATAGACAGCCTTCTAAGAACCTATAATATAAATGTAAAAATTCCAATTTTAAATAGATAGGCAATAAAACTAAATTGCATTATACACACCATTAGATATGGCTCATTTTTAGTTTAGTATTCACTGAAGCATCTCTTGAGAAAGGCCTAAAAAGCCGAAACACTCTCTAGTAAATGAAACATTAAAAAGCCAAAGTTTTTTAAATAAGCCACTAAAATATGTTTTAGAAGCAATAATGTCATTTCTTTCCAAAATATTTAAACATAGACAATAAACATTTTAAGGGGGAATAATAAAAAAATTATGACATCTAAGTTATCTCTTAACCAAACCCAGAAGCAGTTTTGAAACAAAAACAATTCTGAAATGAGCCAAAAGTCGCTAATATTACCAGCAGCGTAAACACCCCTTAAGTTAATAATAATGTGACAAAGCAGGTGAGGCGTAAATCTATAAATCTTAGATACGACCTATACGAGTTAAAACAACTATTTTATAGTCTGTTTTGTAATTTCGAAGGACCATGTTTAATCATACCTTTTTTATTTAAATTATAATTAAACAAGACAACCCATAGGTTGGAATTACCAAATGTGCAGATTCTTAGAGCTACTTTAATATTTATATTATCAATAAAACTTAGAACTACCAAAAAACTAAAGATATATTGTATCAAATAAATGCAAACTGATACATAAAAACATATAAAATTCTTAGAAACTAAAACATTACCTCGTACATTCACTCTACTAATTCTATCTTAAATTATATTAATCGACAGTAAGCTGAAATGTGATTGACAAATTCACTTAAATCACACACTACAAACGATCTGACTCTAAATCTGCTTTACTATCAATAACCTTTTCTTGCACTGGACGGCACTAAAGCACAAAGCTAATACTTGTTAGCTTCAGAGGTACATAGCTTGCCAAAAATATTAATTTAATATGCACACTACACTTGTAGTATTAGAAGTAATAAATGATTTCAATAAAGAAATAGAAATTCAAGGCGTTCCTGCTGTCAAAGAGATTGATTACATACAGCGGGGTATAACTGGACACTTAATTCATTTATTAGCGGAGAGAAGCAAGCGATAGCTAGACCAGTCGAGCGATGAGTTCTCAAACTACATTTGCACATATATTTTCTAGATACTGTAGTACTATCACTAAATTAGTAAGCGACTTCGTTTTTTACGAAATGGGCGAACATGGGGCCAAGCGACAAGTTCAATCAAAATTAACTGTAATGTGCAATTTGTTAACAAAGGAAGGTTACCTGCTGTGCCTTCTCGGGTAATTATTTAAGATACAAGGAAAATGAGAATAAAATGTTTAAAATTCGCCTGTATAATTGGAACGGCCTTAACAAATTCTGAAGATAAAAAGTAATAAGGACAAGAATAATTAATACGTAGAAAGGTTCCCAAGGAAATACGGGACCCGTTGGGGGTAAAAATTACCTTTTTAGTCTTAGAAGTATGAATAATCTTTTCTTAGTCTTCGACCCTGCATTGGAAGTACATTTATTTACAAGTGGTTTCTGGATGACAAAGCTCTAAAGCATATATGAGCAACCCCCGGCCCCCAGGCCGGATTTGGCCCTCCACCAGCTCCAATCCGGCCCGCGAGAGATTCAGAAAATTCAAATAACGCGCAAAAATAATAAAGATTTAGCACTCATAGTTTATTTATAATTACTGGCAACCAACTTAAAACTATATTCTTCAAATCATAAAAACTGGAATTACGCTGTGGAACGCCACAGATCGAGACAGAAATAGTAGTTAGAAAGAGTCAAATAGATTAATATTCGGGAAGCCGCCCGATGACCTTGAAGCGCTCCAAGCGATGCGTTATGAATAACAATCGGCTCTGAGCGCTCGCATCGCATGTTCGCGTACGATCGGGACTCTCGATTCGAGAGTATTCTAGTTGCTTATTGCGGGTAATATATAAACCGCGCAGCGCGCATGTCAACTGATTACTTTTTAACAACTGCGTGAATTGTTTGTTAATCAAAAATTACTCATTTTCTTTACAGGTGAATCTATAGAAAAACAGATTATAAAATATGAGGCTGACATCAAGCAGCTGACCATGGAGAGGGATCAACTAGTTATACAATTAGAAAAATCTCAGGACATGCTTATGAACTTCCAACAAGAACTGAACCACAGCGAGGCTGAGTTAGAGAAACACAAGCAAGAGGTTGCCAGGTTGAAGAATGAACAAAAGAAGATGTCCCAGGATGTTGAAAAAGGTACAAAATTTGAACTCAACTTCCTTAACTCAACAAATCGAATGAAAGCTGGTTCATTGTGACACCTATTTCGAAAATAAATAAAAAGAAAATGTATTTATTGTGGGAAAAATAGTGTATATTACTCGTGTGAAAGTGATCGCCCAAAGGGCCTTACTTAATAATTGTATTTATATTATTTCAGGTACAAAGGAAGTATTAGAAAACAGAGACAGGGAGATAGCCAATCTCCGACAACAGTTGCAACAGTCTCAGAAAGAGAGGGACACGCACAAGCAACGGGCCGAGAAGGCGGAAAAACTTCTGCACGAGACTGGAGCTAGGGGCGATGCAGAACTCGAACAATGGCGGAACGTCATCGAGCAGGAAACGAAGAGAGCCGATCAGGCTGAGAAAACGTCACAAGACCTTCAAAAGAGGATTCAGGTACGAGATCTAGTTGGTAATATTAGTTAAAAAAAATAGTATTTTAGATATAAATCCATGATAAGGAAAACTCGATTACAGGTGAAAAAAAAACCAGTATTACAGACATCAAATAAAAAAGTACCATTAAATTAATTAAGAAGTAGTCTACAAAGGCAGTTTTTGGAAATTTTGGAAAAAAAAGCTTTATAACTAGATTAGATTAAATGTGGCAACACCTCTAGAAAGTATTTAAGCTAAACTTATTTAAAACAAATGAACAAAAGTTCATAATAATAATAATAATAATAATAATAATATTTCACGACGACGACATGAAGGACTTCGACAACTATTATAAGTTCATGAGAAACAACAACTACATACGGAACGAGCCTAGAAATATTTGCTCTCTCGAAAACCCAGAAGCACATCTTCCATATCTTCTCAAAACCAAGAATAACAAGAACAAAACAGATGTGCATTAAAGAGAGACCAACAATAATAGGAAAACAAATACACAATAAAATGATCTACCTTCTATTAACAGGCGATCCAATGTCGGGACACTTTGAGCTTCTAACACCACAAAACATCATTCCAAACAACAAAGCATGGGGCGAGCAGCGTAACGGTCGAGGACGCTGCGGGAAAGGACAGCTCGAACGAAACGATCACGACCAGGCAAAGGAAAATAGACCCACCGAAAGTGTTTTGCCGGCCAAGCTGGCACCCACCAAGGCGGGAAAAGCAGGGCAACGCATGAGCCGCATTACAGAATCGAGCGAACCGATCATGCTCTGCCCAAATAGGTACACAAATAAATCTGACACAGATGCTAACCAAACACAACAACTTGAGCCCATTACAACAGAGGATATATCGCAATGACTACCTGCAACTACCAAGGCAGGTAAACCAAGGAAGAGGTTAAAATGGACAGATGAAATGAATCGAACGGTGATGCATTCCTACTACACCGCTACCAAACTTGAGATAATTTCATCAGGATACGGACATAAACTGCATACACTTTTCATAGCACAATATCCAGAATACAAATCACTTATCACAGAACAGAGAGTAATAGATCAAAAAAGAGTCATCACTAAGACCAGTAAGCTCACCCCACTCGCATTGAAAAACATCAAAGCAATGGTAGCTGCTAAACTAAACATTCACCAACCAAACATTGAGGACAGCGAGGCAGATGCCGAACCGATCCCACATACAAACCAGCCCAACTTTGTGCAAGAGGAACTGCAACCTCACTCAATGCTCAGTAGAGGCGAAGCACCCAGCAACAACCCACGACAGATGACAAGCACCATACAACACACAGGATAAGTGAATCATTCGCTCAAAGCACCATACACACAGCTACACCTCGGACCGTCTCTCACACAAGCAATCAAAGTAGAAATGAAGTCACATCTAAACAAGTGGTCAGGCTCCGATCCTACAACAAGAGATCCTATTCCTCGTGTAATCTTCAAACGGGACACAAAAAATCCTAAAGACCATCAACGAACACATAATAGCAGTGTACATAACGAATGCGAGCACAATTGAGGACATTCATACAGTGATCTACGCAGCAGCTATAACCACGATAACACAGAACAATCAGAAACTCACGCCACGACACAGAAACACCAACATAAAACCAAAATTCAAATGGCAGATATGGATCGAAAACAAAATTAGAAAAGAATTGGGACATCTTACCCAGTCCATGAACGGCAACAAGTCAAAACGTATCACACAAAGTGTAGAAAAAATCAAATCTGCGTCTCCTGATTATACGCTTACAGAAAACTTTGACACTCTGAAGCAAAAATTATCTGTATATGCCGCAAGACTCCGAAGATACAAAGAATCAAATGAAAGAAAGGACGCTAACAACCTGTTTCGAAGAAGCGAAAAACAGTTCTACCAAAAAATCATGAGCAATGAGGAGGTACGAGTAATAGAACCACCGACCCAACAAGAAATCACAGAATACTGGAAAAGTATTTGGTCAGAACCGAAACTACACAATAATAACGCTTCAAGAGGACTTTGCAATGACAATACAAGAAGTTGCAGAAACAATCGAATACACGCATAACTGGAGATGTCCTGGAATAGATAACATTCATAACTTCTGGTACAGACAGTTTACCTCCACATATGAAGCTCTCACTCGCCAAATTAATGAATTATTTTAAAACCTAGACAACTGCCCTGTTTTATAACCCAAGGAATAACATACCTTAAATCCAAAAATTCAGACAATAAGGACCCGTCAAATTACCGACTTTTAGGTGCCTTCCAACCCTATATAAGATCATCACAGCCACAATTACCAGGAGAATAGAACAACATCTAGCACACAAAAATATTCTAACGGAAGAGCAAAAAGGGTACAGAAAAAACAGCCGAGGATGCAAGGAGCAGCTAATTATAGACAGCGTCATCATGGAATAAACCAAGAAAAATTATAGAAACCTTCATACTGGTTACAGAGATTATAATACTTTGATTCGATACCCCACAGTTGACTAACCAGATTGCTAGAATTATACAAAGTCAATAAACACATCAGGCAATTTCTTACGCAAATCATGAGTACGTGGATAACTAAAATCAACCTGAAAACACAACAAAAAACACATCGAAACAGAAGAGATCGACATCAGACGAGGTATATTCCGGGGAGATTCACTCAGCGCTTTGTGGTTCTGTCTCAATCCACTCTTAAAGACACTGAATAACAAAAATTTCAGATTCCAAATCAAACACCAAAAAAATAACCTACACAAAATCAACCATCTTTTATACATAGATGACATAAAATTATATGCAAGCACAAAGGACAGCTAAAGGAACTCCTGAAAATCACAAAAAAATTTACCCTGGATGAAAATTGGTATAAGTAAATGCAAGCTACTTCATATTAGCAAGGGACAGTGGAAAGACCACTCTACGATGGAAACAATCAACAATGAAACCATAGATAACATGCTCAAAGAAGAAACATACAGATACCTAGGCTTCCATCAAAGCACCAAAATTAACCACACTCATATCAAAACAGAATTTAAAACCAGACTCACAAAACTACTAAAAACAAAACTGGACTCCAGAAATCTAACGAAAGTTATTAGCACCTTCGCCATACCTATTCTTACGTATTCGTTTGGTATCATTAAATAGACAAAGAAAATTCAAAACACTCACATTCTCATACGCTGCGAATTCATTAAACACAGGAAGTTGCATCCCAACGCATGCAAGCAAAGACTCACCATCGAGAGAGAAGAAGGAGGGAGGGGAATTATAGATATTCAATCGCTAAATAAAAAACAAATTTACGAACTCAGAAAATTCTTCCACAAGAAACAAACCAACCTCCATAAGACAGACAAGAATTATACACCTCTCGACCTGTCTCAAACGAGCCACGCAGCAGAGGCACACAGTAACATCCAATCACGGCTAAAAAAGATGAACACTTGATCTGAAAAAACACTTCACACAACAAGAGCACACACATAAAAAGGTTTCATATACGTGGTTACAAGAAGGGCAGCTGTTCCCCAAAACAGAAGGCTTCCTGCTTGCCATCCAGGACAAAGTCATAGCAACCAGAAACTACCGAAAGCACATCATCAAGGACACAACCATTAAAGACGACAGGTGCAGAAGATGTCATCAGCAGAGAGAAACGATCGATCACGTAACGAGTGGATGTATAATAATGGCCGGAACTGAATACACCACGAGACACAACTCAGCAACGTACGTCGTTCATCAAGCATTAGCCACAACATACAAACTAACAGAGAACACAGACCCTTACTACCATTATATACCAACATCCATACTTGAAAACGAAGACTACAAGCTCTACTGGGACATTGACATCCACACATATAAAAAAAATCCCCGCAAAAAAAGAAAAGATCACTTATTTAACTGACATGGTTGTCCCCAACGACGAGAACATCCAAGCGAAATACAGTGAAAAGATCGTCAAATACTCCGACTTGGCAATGGAAGTAAAAAGGCTGTAGAAACAGGAAAGAGTCATCATTGTTCTTCTCGTCATATCAGTAACAGGTTTCACACCGACAACTTTTACACCGCATTTGGCTCAATTAGGACTTAATACAGACATTAACAGGAACATCCAGAAATCGGTCATTTTGAAAACATTTAGCATAGTTAGATCATTTCTTAATACACAATAGTTGTTTTTTTTCTCAATTTCCTTGGTATAACCCGTCAGTATAAAAAACCACACGAATACTGTGAGACAACAAGTCAATATTAATGATAATAATAATAAACGTCTTTTATTAAGGAACGTTACGATATTTTTACAGAGGCAAATAAAAGATGATTATTAATAAAATTAAATTGTAAAAAGAGAGAGACTAAATCGTCCTTGGCGAAATCTAGCCTCAAGGCTACTCTCACTCAACCAAGTAAGGAAGTGTCCATCCCTTAAGTAAACTACAATTGTATAAATTCTTAGATATCATTGATTTATTATTTTTAGTAAATATATTGAGCCTTTTGGACAGTATATTAGAGAAGACTTGAAAATATTAAAGGTTAGAAATGTAAGAATATATAAAAAAGGATCCGGCAGAAATCCCCAGGTACCCCTCAGCACAGCACAGCAGACACCCATCTACAACAGAGTTTACAACCGCGGTACTTTGCTGACTTAACAGATTAATACGCAGCTTATATTGAAATTTGTTTATGTTGAACAGTTTAAAGTCTTCTGGTAAAAAATTATAGAAAATAATGGCGTTAAAGGAAAAGCTTCTCTTAAACATGGAGGTTTTATGTTGTGTCATTGTGAATTTCTAGGAATAAATTTATTTTTAAGTAAATTCGACGAGTTTACAGGCTTTAATGTTTTATGGACAAAATTGCCGAGGTGATGAAGTCGACGATTATTCAGTCGAGCCATTTGCATTCGGTACTTTTACCAGAGATGTGATCATATTTTTGAAGCTTAAAAATTAATCTACAGCACGCATTTTGGACTTTTTGAATTCGCTATTTCGTGTTTTATCTTTTTCGTATAGACAAGGATGGTATAAAAAATCGCAGTACCTAAAATTTGATAGAAATAAGCTCTCGCAAAGCATTTTTTTAAAATCGAAACTTAGTGTATGTCTGTTAGTGTAAATTATATGTCCTATTATTTTAATATGTAAGAAAATTCTGCTTATTGAATAGATAACACTGGCCGACAAGATTGTTCTAGCATAGGCCACCTCATTATTTTCACAATGGAAAAACCCTCCCATTAATAAAAAAAATATTCGGATAGCCCTAAACCTTTTATATTGGCAGGTAAACAATTTTATTGCGAAGCGGCAAAAATGGGTTCATTTTACAATGGAAAAATCACTCTTCTGTTGAGTTTCGAATTGAGTGGTTCTCTGTGTATCGATAAGCAAGTGTATGCGAAGACGAGAATGTCGAGTCAATCGCGCCGAAGCTGCAAAATTTCTCCTCACAAATTTTGTTAATATTTGTGGAGAATTTCTGGTGAAATCACAATCCAGGCCATTTTCCGAAAATGTAAAAAAAGCAGCTTTAAATATTTTGGTGTGTTAATTGGGGGCCAAGATAAGCGATGGGCTCCCCATGTGTGCTGTGTTAGTTGTAGTGTATCATTGGTGGTCAGCAGTGGATGAAGGGAAAGAGAAAAAGTATGCCTTTTGCAGTTCCATTGGTATGGCGAGAACCCACCAATCAATCTGACGATTGATATTTTTGCCTCATAAAGACTGAAGGTTGTTCCAAAAAGGGAAAGCACAGTATACAATATCCAAATTTGCAATCTGCCATGCGACCTGTTCCTCATAATGCAAATTTGCCAGTGCCCATTGCGCCTTTAAATTGGCAAGCTATTGATTTGGGAGATAATGGAGATAACGCATCATCACGCAGCTCAGAAGAACAGTGCACCGATCCCACTTTTACCACAGGTCCCAGTTCCGGCGAGCCACATTTGATTGTTTAAAGTGAATTAAATGATTTAGTACGTGATTTGGGGTTATCCGAGCAACAGTCAGAACTTCTGGGTTCCCGTCTTAAGGAATGGAACCTATTGGCCAAAGAAACAAAAGTTTCAGAAAAAGAAATGCTATGTTTTCTGAATTCTTTTCTTTTCTGATATAGACAGTTTAATGCAGGAACTTGATATTGAACATTCTCCCCGTGAGTGGCGCTTATTCATAGACTCATCTAAATATAGCTTAAAAGCTGTGTTATTGTATAATGGAAATTTACAACCATCTATACCAGTTGCCCATTCAGTTGCAATGAAAGAAAATTATGAAAATATGCGCACGATTTTGGATAAAATAAACTACAAGGTATAAATGGCAGATATGTGGAGCGATTTTAGTGGGACTTCATGGGGATTTACAAAATATTGCTGTTTTCTAATCAGCATTATGTAACAAAAATTTGGCCAGAAAGAAGCGAATTTCAACCAGGATCTCAAAATTTTACATTTATACCTCGTGTCGATCCTAAAAATATCCTTTTGCCTCCTCTTCACGTTAAACTTGGACTGATGAAAAACTTTGTGAAGACTTTGAATAAAAATGGTGATGGATTTAAATACCTAAGACAAGTCTTTCCCCAGTTAAGTGATGCCAGATTAAAAGAAGGCATTTTTATTGGGTCACAAATCAGAAAATTGCTAGACGATGTCAATTTTAGAAAAAGCTTACCAGGCAGGAACTCAGAGCATGGAACTCATTTGTTTATGTAGTAAGAGGATTTTTAGGCAACAATATGGATGAAAATTATGAACAATTAGTTAATGAACTCTTAGATGCCTATACAGTGCTTGGTGCCTGAATGTCATTAAAAATTCACATCCTCCATTCCCATCTGTCATTTTTTCCTAAAAATTTGGGAGCTGTTAGTGAAGAGCAGGATGAAAGGTTTCACCAAGATATCAGAATAATGGAAATTCGGTACCAGGGATGACGGGATCCAGCCATGTTGGGTGACTACTATGTGTTTTTGAAGAGAGAAGATAGGACTCCTCATAAACGGAAAAAATGAAGTTTAATTAGTGTTTTAAGTTAATATTTTTCTCGTTTGATTTTCTCTTAGATGTATGGTATGTTTAATAGGCGAAAACTGTAAACATAGTCAATAAACAGGGTTAAGAATTTTCTGAAATCATTTTTTATATAGATATTAAGTATCGTAACATTCGATATGGTTCTACAACTCTAACAAGAAAACCCTACGTGCTACAACTTTCTATTTGTCATTTTCGTATTTGGATAGGTCCATTTTATTATATTATACTATTCTGATTTGTGTCACAACAAAATATGTTTTTTTGTCGGCCAGTGTAATTACTATCAACATTTCATGCCTTTCATATAATAATGATAATACAGTTAAGGTCGGAAATAACTCCAAATGTTAACGTTGACTGGTGACGGCTTTTCTTACAAATAAATGTATTTTTTTGATGTCGAGACTTCATCCGCCTCACCATTTTTAAAATAAAACTTATTTAGTTATTTATACGAAAGTATGATAATACTAACACAAAAAAAATTAGAATTTTCAACTTCTGTCTAAATCAATTTTATCGAATGGAACACCCAGTATATTATGTCATTGGAGGCAAGAAAAATAAATTATCTTGCTGCTTAACCCCTAAATGGTTGCAAACTGTTTATTGTATTTCGCGTAGCTCAACTTCCGGGTCTGAGGCTGCTGGCTTCAAACAACGTCCAGAGTTGCCAGTTCATGACGTACTGCATCCGATCGGCTAGCAATACTGGGTGTTTCATTTACCAACTTATAGTTAGTTGTCATGAAAACCAAATGTTACACAAAAGTCAAACTATTTTGCTTAGAAAGGTCAAAGTCAATTATCTTTTATAATTCCCAAGATTATCTAATAACTCAAATACCCTGGCTCGCATAATCTTATGGACGTATACTGATTTTTAGGTTATGGAAAAACAACTCCAGCAACAGCTTACTCAGATGGCGCAATACCAAAGGGAAAGAGGCATTCAGCCTCCGGCGCAGGATGACAAGGAAGTGCAAAGGTTAAGAAAAGAACTAGAAAAATCACAAGGCGAAGTTAAGAACTGCGCCACCGAAAAGGAAAGGCTGCAAGCTCAACTTGAAATGCTGGTTCAAGAGTTGGAGAAAAATCAGGTACTTTCCGACATTTATATTTTTAACTGGGGTATATTGAACTTTTTATGTCACTTTTTTTTATTTAATTTTTATTTTTTATCTTTTCAGGTAGTCAAGTCGTATGATCAGAATGTGTTAATTTTTATTACAGTATACTTTTCCATGAGTCATAACAAACTTTTAAGTTTAATAAATTACTTTCACGTATGACATATTGTTTTATTTTAACATGGAATTATTTAATAATAACATTTTTTCCCTAAATAACAATTTATTATTTTGTTATGCCATCTTTGGTTCATGCAAATAGTTATGGTCTCTGGATAGTTTTTAAATCATATTTATCTTCGTCGGTAAGTTAAGAGCTTCATTACCTCAGTCTTTTTTATTACCGCACGTATTTTCACTGATTTATTCTTTTTTAATTTGAAATTCGTAATATAATATAATAGTTATAATAATATTCATTTATTTAGCATAGTAGTAGTAGTAGTAGTTAGAGGGAGGTCTAGAGACCTGACTGGTAGGCCTATAAGGCCCTTTCAGTCTACCCCAGCTCCTCCGTCAACCACCACCCGCCATCAGGTGTACGTCCTTGAATCTGCCTGTCCTTACTATGTAAGTCTGCATATCCTTCCATGCAAGATCCTTAACTTAGTCCCTATGTAAGACCGTAGTGCCGAAAATATCTCGTCGCAGTCTCGCTCGCGAGGAGTTTCCTCCTCTTCCTGACACTCTGTGCAGATAGAATCTTCCTCAATGCCTAACACAAAGAGGTGTCTCCTCAATCGACAGTGCCCTGTTACTATTCCTACGATGGAATTTAGAGCTTTCCTGTCTCGGGCTAGTAACCACTCTGTTCGGCCCTTATCGGGCTTCACAATGAAGTCTTTAGCTCTCGACCCCGGACTGGCCCCATTCACGTTGAAGTTCATGTTGTGCCCATTCGTCGAGTGCTGTCCTTATCTGCTGCCTAGTGATGCCTAAAGCTGGTTCTGGTCCTACATGCGGGCTGGTGACGCCGAGTTTAGCAAACTCATCTACCCTCTCGTTGTCCTCAATCCTACAGTGTCCTGGCACCCAAACCAACTTCACTCTTTTACGTCGCGCCAACTGCTCTAGCCTGTCACCGCATTCCTGAACCAAACCTGATCCCGTCATGGGTGAGTCGAGCGCCTTAAGTGCTGCTTGACTGTCTGAGCATATGACAATCTTCTCCCTCTGCCCCCTCTATGACTTCCTTCATCGTTATTGCCATTAGAATGGCATATACCTCAGCCTGAAACACCGTTGAAAACTTCCCCAAAGGGAAGCTGGACCCGGTTTGTATAGCCTCAATATAATCTCCAGCACCAGAGGATTGCAACTGTGTCATACGTGAACTATCCGTATAGCAAACAATTGCCTCTCTGGAGAACTCCAGCCTATTTCTCTCCCAGTCCTCTCTTTCGGGGATTGAGATACTATAACCCTTATGCCATCTTAGTCTGCCTGAGGGTGCTACTCTGTAGGTAGATAAGGGGATCTCTCTTTCCACAATGTGGGAGATCCTTGCATGACCCACAACCTCACCTTTGGTATGCCAAGCTCCTGCGTCTCTCATTCGCAAGTGCGCTGTCATAGCCTCTTTCTTAATGAAAGTAGACAATGATAGACAGACATCCAATGCTGCTGACGGCGTCGTCCTCATTGCTCCAGTTATCGCTAGGCTAGCCAGTCTCTCGACTTTTGCAAGACTGGAACGAATGGTTTTCCTCTCCACCGAGGGCCACCATACTATTGAGCCGTATGATATCCTGGGTCTTATGACTGCTTGATACAGCCAGTGCATGACCCTAGGACTTAGCCCCCAGGTTGTGCCTACCGCGCTACGGAGCTGCCAGAAGGTCGCTATTGACTTCCTTATCTGCCTATCGACATGAGTCTTCCAGCTCAGCTTTGTATCTACTGTGACCCCCAGGCATTTAACCTCTTTTGCCAAGGTCAGTTGTTGACCATACAATCTTGGGGGGTCGAAAATCTCCTAAATTCCTTCTCCTTGTAAAAAGGATCATCTCAGTCTTCCGCGGATTAACCGTGAGACCTACCTCATTACACCATGCCTCCAATATATTACAGGTCATCTGCATTCTCTCGCAGATGATGCCCAAGTACTTGCCTGATATTAGAATCAATCCATCACCCGCATAAGCTTGTGCATAGAAGCCGGCCTCCACGAGTCTGTTGAGCAGACCGTCCATGACTAGACACTATAGGTGCGGAGAGAGACAGCTGCCTTGAGGGCATCCGCCTCGCACCCCGATGTCTATCTGATACCCGCCCTGACTCGCTTGGACGCCGCAGTGTACTTCTAACACAACGCACCAGATTCGTTTTAACGCTCCTGGCTGCGAGCGAGTCGCAGATGGCGTTTGTCCGTGCTCTATCAAACGCTCCTCCCACATCGAAAAACACAGCTAAAGCTGCTTCCTTAAATTGTAAAGCCTTCTCAATCCTTTGCCCCATACTGTGGAGAGCCGACTCCGTTGATCGCCCTCCCCTATATGTATGCTGATTAGCATGATCGTGAGACTGCTAGTGCTCCCTCCATTAGATGCCTGTCAATGATCCTTTCCAACACTTAAACGTATAAAAAAATTCGTGAGGAATTCAACGGGGCAGGAGAGACTTTTGCATACATCGCTGTTGTCCATTGAAAATAAACTTCTCTAAAATATGTCGGAGCATCGACGTTTTTATGATGACGTCATTGACGAATTTGCAAAAATTGATCGAAGAATCGAATTACATTACAAATAGGTAAGTTTCTAAAAATTGCTTCTCTTTCTTAAAATTTTACCGCACGCCCCTGGACGTAGATAATCTTCGGGAAGCAATGCCCCGTATATTCTTCTGGATGTTCAAGTTTGAGAAACAAAGCAATTTCTTTTGGCAAGGATCCAAAAGAATTAATGTCAACCGGTTGCTTCATACATGCCTAATACCCTTGACTTTTTTTTATTGATATCCTTCCGATTTTCTTTTGAGGAGGGCGACTAAATTTCTAAATTTGCTGATATCAATATTAAGTTTAATAGATATGATATCTATCATATCATAAAACGTTCTTATCATAAAACAAAACGCCCAGAGAGATGAAGGTCTATAGTTAGTAAATAGCTCCCCAAAGCATACAATAAGTACCTTTTCATTCCCATAGTTCTGCACATTCTTCTCTCTGCACCATTTTTGGAACCTATTGAAAACATACTCCTATTTTGGCCTGGATTTTTCGGAAAGCAACCCGTCAGTTGCCCTGGAAGCTTCCTGCTCAATATCCAAAAGAATGCTTCTTTCTGAATCAATCATTTTGAGTAAAGAAATTAAAACTGTCAATAAGATGTTACTTAAATTGACATTGCCCGGGGTAACGCAGAGTGGCAGGACTAAAGTGCAAACAGGTAACAGCTAATAGAAAGGTTTTTTACGCTTACTTTAAACTTTTTGAAAAATTTGTTTAATAAAAATATGTGTGTATTTTAACAGTCCTGCGTGAGAGGGAGATAAAATGTGGTACATGTGAGTTAACATCATTACTTGATGCTGTTAACTCACTTGTATCGTAAATATCTATTACTAAATTTAGAGCATGGTATACTAAATCAATTTTATATTTAACCATAAACAAGAAAATAAACAAAACCTATAATTTCTATCCTGAATGAAATGATCTGCATGTCCCCCATTAACATCGTCACATATATCGTAAATTCTTTTTTGGCGTTCCAGTCAATTTATAATTGTTTCGTATTCATTTTCCTTTAAATTTCATACTTCTTCAACAATTTTTCTCTGAATTTCATCAATATTATTATTTCTTTATCTATAAACTGTATCTTTCAAATAGCCCCAAAGGAAGGTATCCAAGGGCGTTAGATCTGGACTGATCGCGGGACAGCTGATTGTTCCATATCTCCCCATCCATACTTGATTATTATTTTGAATCAAAATCTCTAAATGTCACAATATTATGGAGTGGTGCCCTGCCTTGTTGCCAAATTATGTTTTGCCAAGTTTGAAGTGGTAGTTCATCGACAAAGTGCTCAATTTGATTTTCTAAAAGTTCCAGATATTTTAACACATTTAAGTTGTTATGGATAAAAACCGGACCTAACAAGCTGATGCCCCAAAATGCTGCACCAAACTGAATATTGGAGATCGTTCCTTGAAAAATAATTGGCTGGACAGCTTATAGATTTTCATCGGATCAAATTTGGCAGTTTTCTGATTATAAATATCGGCAGTGGTAAATATCACCACATTGGTCTATAAAATTTTATTGATATGATCTGGATTAAAAAGCCATGGTTCTTGGGATTAGACCGTGTCAAAATGGAATCGCTTTCCGACGTTTCGCATTCGATTGCAAGAGGCATCTTCACGACGATTAAAACTCTCTTTACTTTACGAGATCGAAATACTAAATGAGCTCGCAGAGACCTAGATTGGCCATTTATAGTCCACCCGTGTTCAAGGAACCGTGTCTCGATGGAACGATCGGTTTCCACGTATGATGTAGACTGATGAAGCCCGCATGTTTATTAAAATTGTAAGAATGCTTATACATCCTAAAAGATTCACTAATTTTCCGTTTATAGGACCCCGAAACCGATGCTAGAACTTTGGTTTTTTACATTTATGACATATCAAGTGGAATATTGGTGTTCAGATACAGCAGATTCATTTTTTTCTGATACGATGTATCAGAAATGGAAAGGAAATAATAACGAGAATCTAAAAAATCAAAAATATACAGGGAATTTCATTTTAAAAAAAAACCAAAATTTGGTATCGTACTAGTTTCTGACTTACCCTGTATATTCAAAATTATCTTTTCTAGGAAGTTCCCTGAAATCCATACAACTTTTGTTTTCATTATTTTTTTCTGTTTACGAAAATAAACCCTGAAAATGGGTGGCCAAATATAAATGATTGCCCTATACACTGTGTCCCAGATTGTTTGTAATCACAGGGTTTCTCGGAAACCAGCAGAGATATAACTTTGCGGTTTTCGCGACCCTGTGTCACTTTTTCGAGAAACTTTGAATGCCGCAAACAGAATTGTGCCACATCGTTTCGTTCCCGAGATACAGGGTGAAATAGAGATTTTGCGCTTTTGGGGGTGGTATCATATTTCGGACACCCTATCAGATAGAGAAAAGGTAAAAACTGCTGTGGATAGATATTTTTACGTAGAATCTAGTGTTATAGTCGCACAAATTTTTAGACAATCCGTTTTTGAGATATAGCCCAAACTTAGTATTTTTTAAATGGAACACCCTGTATTTTTTTATTCCAAAAAATTCGCCTTTTTTTTTCTCTTTAAAATGATGTATCACACTATGCACTTTTGACGTAAACTAAACCTTATAAACGCTATATTAAAAGAAAAACGTAAGTTGGCCATGGAAATATGGGTAGATATTAAAAGTGTCCAGAAGCAAAATTAAACAACATAAAAAATTAATAACCATTTTTTTACTATGAAATAAATAAACTTAATAATCTTGATAAACTTAATCACAATACTAAACAAATTCTACATAACTAGAAAAACTGTTCAAAATGGCCGCCCCGCTCACGAACACATAATTGGCACACAGTGCGAATTCTTCTTAGAGCATTCATCATTATTATAGGTCTATCTTCCAATGATCTAAATGCCTGAATGGTTGCATTTTGCCGCTGCTCCATCGTATTGACTGGATTCAGGTAAATTTTGTTTTTTAAGTACGACCAAACGAAAAAATCTAATATTGAGAGGTCTGGCGACCTAGCAGGCCACCTTACTGGTCCATTTGTACCAATCCAGCGATCGTGAAAATTTTCAAATAGAAATGGCTTTATAATTTGCGCATTGTGGGCAGGAGCACCGTCCTGCTGAAAGTAAATATTGTGCAGATTTGCTAGCGGCAAGTTATCTAATAAATCTGGTAGTATTTGATTTAAAATTGCTAGATATCTATCTGCTGTTAAATTATTATTGTAAATATGGAATGTAATATTTATTCCCAATATAAAGCAAGCGACGCTAAACCCAAACCTTCCTTGCTGCTAACGTTCTCTTGTTAAAAATTGGTTTTCCGTATACCAGTGCCTATTATTATGCCTGTTAAAAATACCACTACAACTTATATAGGCTTCGTCGGACCATATAACCTTGCTACCGAAGTAAGGGTCATTTTGGGTTTTTTGAAGATACCAGTTACTAAAATTTAGACGCCTTTCTGCATCTCCAGGATGCAATTGTTGTACTACATTTACTTTATAAGGCTTATATTTATGTTTTCTTAACATCCTTTGCGTTTGTGATTTTGACACCCCCACTGTTTCCTGAATATGCCTACATGAATTCGCGTGATTGGCCTGAATACTTGCTAATACAACAATCTCATTGTTCTCGTGATTTCGTTTATTATATGTTTTAGCCCTGTGCTTTGAAAATGATCCATCATTAATTAAATTTAATTTAATTCGGCGAAAAATTACCTTGTGTTTCTGGATATCTACGATATAAAAAAAGCTTTTGGAAATAGTCCATAACTCAAAGTGGAATTGAAAAAAAAATTTGAAAGGAGGTTCATAATAATTTAAGCGCTTGGTGCTTACCTGTTAAAATATAAATCAGATGCTTGATCACTGTTTTCATGACATTCAATAAAACAAACCATCATATCATACTTATGACTATTTTCAAAATTATTCATTTCTTCTTAATCTATTAATTTACCTGTTAGAATTATTGGTAACTCGTATGATAAGAGGATAAACACGGCAATATTTGATATATTTAAGAAACAAATAGTTTTGATTTTTGTTTCCATGCCATATTTCTATGACCAACTTACGTTTTTCTTTTAATATTGCGTTTATAAGGCTTAGTTTACGTCAAAAGTGCATAGTGTGATACATCATTTTAAAGAGAAAAAAAAGGCAAATTTTTTGGAACCAAAAAATACAGGTGTCCCATTTAAAAAATACTAAGTTTGGGCTATATCTCAAAAAAGGTTTGTCTAAAAAAAATTTCGACTACAGCACTGGACTCTACGTAAAAATATCTATCCATAGCAGTTTTTACATTTCTTTATCTGACAGGGTGTCCGAAATATGATACCACCCCCAAAAGCGCAAAATTTCTATTTCACTCTGTATCTCGGGAACGATACAATCTGGCACAATTCTGTTTGCGGCGTTAAAAGTTTCTCGAAAAATTGACATAGAGTCGTGAAAACCGCAAAGTTCTATCTCTGCTGGTTACCGAGAAACCCTGTGATTACAAGCAATCTGGGACACAGTGTACATACATTTACTATTAAAATGTATCTAGTTTAAAGATTGTATTGGTATAATTCTGAAAATGGGTGGCGAAATATTAATAATGACCCTGTTCAGGGTGTCCCATCTTGGGTAATTTTGAGGGGTATCTCTGTTATTTCTATAAATAGAAAGTTGCGGTTTTCGCGAGAGTTGTTACTTTTTCGTAAAACTAAAGATGCCGTTAAAAATTTTTTTAGTTTTTAAGATACAGGACTAAATTGAACATGTTGCATTTTCATTCACCCCTCGTATCTCAACTATCAGGTAACTTATATAAAATGTGAAAACTGTTTCTGCGTACAAGGTCAGGTCAAAGAGCTATCGGACCCCACTTTATTTTTTTAAATGGAACACCCTGTATATTTAGAGACTATAAAATTTGTATTTTGTTTGCCTTTTAAGAAACATATAATTTTATGCACTTTTTCTCAGAAACACTTATATTTCTTTAAGATCCTCTGACCGTCAGTTTTTGGCACACCAATTTTCAATCAATTTTTCTACATGAAGACGAAGGTGTTGCTTCTATATATCTCAAAACATCTATCTCTTTTCTTTTCCCTGTAACTATATTTATTATATATCTCTCATAATTTAAGTTTTTATATTCAGTTATTCACCTAATTGGCAAAAAATAAACTGTACATCTCGAATAAATATTTTACTTGACCGTTGACGAACTTTATTATAACAACTATAACAGTGGCGCAAACCGCTTCGACTTTGCTGGAGGTGCTATGTTTAGTTTACGATTTTCCTACTACGTTGCCATGACAACGCGTTCGCGATGACGTCGAGCACATGGAAGAATAATGTTAACCAGCGCTAACACCGCTCTCGGTGAATTGCTAACGCAGTACACTACACCCACGTGTCGTTCAGCTTGGGGTGGTTGTTTACTTTTATTTTCGAGGATTTCGCTGCAACCGGTTAGTTCCTTTGCAGTTTACTTGACTGTTTTATGTTATATTTATTTATGGTGTTGTTACAACTTTATTTGGTGTCGGGTTTATTAATTTACAATATTGACGAATCCGATCAATAGCCTACTATTAAATTATGCATTTAATATCAGAAAATTGTCATTTATTTGCGTGTTTCTGAGAAAAAGTGCATACTATTAAATATTTTTGAAAAGGTAAAAAATGACACATTTTATAGTCTATAAATATACAGGGTGTTCCATTTAGAAAATAAAGTAGGGTCCGATAAGTTTTTGACCTGACCCTGTATACTAATTCCGAAGGCGGAATTGAGTTCTACCAAAAAACTTACAAGAAACAGTTTTCACATTTTCGATAAGTTATCTGATAGTTGAGATACGAGGGGTGCCTGAAAATAAAACATTTTCAATTTAGCTCTTAAAAAATAAAAGGGTTATGAAATTTTTGTTAACGCCATCTTTAGTTTGACAAAAAATTAGTACGCTGACACGAAAATCGCAACTTTCTATCTATAAAAATAACGGAAATACCCTGCAAAAGTATCCAAAATGGGACATGCTGTACATACATACATTTTCTATTAAAATTCATCTAGTTTAAAGACTGTATTACTATAATTTTACTGAAATCAATAAACAGCCCCATACGATTTAAAACACTCGGTAAAACAAAATTACTTACTGATTACTTGTGTGCTTATGTTATTTAAAGAACAAACATATTTATGATTTATTTACACTTGATAATTATTTTTGGCTATTTTACAATTCCCACAACTTGGTTGAATATTTTAGTGCAACGAATCATAAGAATTTATATTAGTTTTTCAATACGACTTAATAAAAAGTTAAAAATACTTCGAACATTAAAAAGAAAACAATGGACTTCGAATCAAAACGTCTTATAAAAAGGCTCATTTTAGACATAAAATATTTGCAGTTGGAGCTTCACGAGGCCACCAAAAAACTCCAAATGGCTCCACAACGACCAGCAGAAGATCTCTCAGGCCAGAAAAAGCAACTGGAGGAAGAGAGAAGAAGGATCGAAGAAGCGAAAAAACAGATCGAAGACCAGAGAAGGAGCGTTGATAACAAGCAGCGACAGGTAGAGGAGAAAGAGCGGCAGTTAGTTGAATTAGATAAACAGTTACAAAAACAAAAGCAACAAATGGACCAATTACAAGCCTCGCTACAAAAGGTGAGTTTTTAATATGCAGAATTTGAAAGTTAAACAATCGTCTTAGTTTAATTGCGCCTAAAGGTATTGTAACTGTGGAAAAAAATAAACTTGGATTAATAGGGATGTTAAATTTTTGAAATAATTTCCGAACTGTAGCTAATATATTTTAATATTTTGATTTTTTATAAAAACAAATATGAAACACGTGAAAATTTAAAAAATTATTGAATGAAGAAATGTGTTACATTTTACCAACATAAATAAACGGAAATGACGTATAACATATTTATAACAAAAACTTTAAATCGCAATTATTAAATTTTGCAAAAACTTGTAACTAATAATTAAGTTAAAAGCAAAAAATAAAAAATAAATAAATATTTTCTTAAGCATACACATACTCAGGAATCCTGAGGATTGAATTGATCGGCATAAATTCACTAATATGTATTCAAATAGGTATAGCTTTTTAAATAAATCTCTATTTTTCAATAGAACAGTGTTTTATTATCTTTTAAATAGCTAAAAATATAATGTTTATATTGATTTCTAAAACCAGTAAAACTATTATTGAAAGAAAAAATTTGGGAATAGGCGCAAAATTATGTGTCTTTTTTACATCAAAACCAAGGAATAAATCTAACCACAATATAATTTATAGGCATTCATTCCGATAGTTTAATTTACTCAAGTTCTGACAGATTTTTTTTAACCAAATTTCATTATATCAATAGCTTTCGAATTTTGTTCTTAATAAGTAGTACCTACCTATCCAGTGGAGGACTGGCTACTTTTTTTCAGGGAGGCGATTGTACTCAGGGGCGAGGTTTTAGGATTTAGCTATACAATGAGGGTATAAAGTCTGGAAACCTTGAGATATGTCAAAAACTATACAAGTTGGGTGAAAAAGTTTCATATAAAAGTTGTATAGTTCCTTACGATTTATGATTCAAAAATGTCTTGAAATATACAGGGTGTTTTAAAATCAAGTCACACGCCAAAACTTCAGAATCTCTAATGGAACACCCTGTATATTATTTCATTTTAAGAATCTACATGAAATTCTGATCATATTTTATTAAGCATACCCTATCCCTAAAGTCAACTGTTTTTAAGATAAAAAAATGAGAAAATGGAAATTTGGCTTTAAACAAAATTAACTCATTTCCCTATGCATAGTGAAACCTAGTGGATTATTTTAGAACTCCCATAGAAACTGTCATGTACTGACAATAAACTGTGTCAATTTTTAACATATTGTTGGAGAGTTACTTTTTTCCTGATAAAAATGCTTTCAGAAAGAGAAAGAATAGAGATTCTTATGATGTTTGGATGAGGAGATCGCCAAAGAAATCTTGACGAAGTATGTGAACTTTTTAATAATACGCATCCCGAGCGAGGAGCAGCAATTGCAAAATCCAGAGTTAGCAAAATTATCAAAAAATTTCGTGATCATGGTTGTGTAAAAGATCTTCCCAGGACAGGTAGGCCAAAACTAGATGATGATATGAAATTGAATGTGTTACTCAGTTATAACGAAAATCCACATTTACCTACAAGTCAAGTAGCATTAGATTTAAACCTTAGTCAATCATCGGTAAAAAATATTCTGCACACGACAAAGTATCATCCCTACAAAATAAGATTAATCCATGAATTAAATAAAGACGACTTTGACCGCCGACTTGAGTTTTGCGAAAGTATGC
Source organism: Kuschelorhynchus macadamiae (assembly GCA_030620095.1). Taxonomy (NCBI): domain Eukaryota; kingdom Metazoa; phylum Arthropoda; class Insecta; order Coleoptera; family Curculionidae; genus Kuschelorhynchus; species Kuschelorhynchus macadamiae. Next base: position 305,197 of record JAUTXW010003409.1, on the reverse strand, counting down.
AAGAGCGGTGCAACCTGGATCCATTCTTTTGTAGAAATATTTTATTTTCCGATGAAGCCACCTTTTTTCTTAATGGTACTGTCAACCGACAAAACTGTAGATATTGGTCTACAGAGAATCCACATTGGGCTCAAGTGGCTCATACGCAATATCCCGAGAAAATCAACGTTTGGGCTGGAATATTTCAAGATAGAATTATAGGTCCCTACTTTTTCGACGTAAATTTAACCGGCGAAATTTCATCTAGATTTTTAAAATGAAATGATATACAGGGTGCCTTAACTCAATTGTATCCAGGTAATGAGCCCGATATGCCTACTGCAGCAATGTGGTTCCAACAAGATTTTGCACCATCATAAGCGCTACAAAACTATTCAATTTCTCATGAAATATTTCCTAACAGGTATAGTTTTTGGTCCCTACGAATGGCCGGCCAGGTCCCCGGACTTATATATATATATATATATATATATATATATATATATAAATAAAAAGCAAAGTTTATTTGAATAGACTTCCTAATATCGATGCGCTGAAAAATCGTATAAAGATGAAATCCGACAAATCCCACCTACTTTCATTCGAAATCTACAACAAGAGTTCATCAATCGATTAAAATATTTTCAGAAAGTGAACGGACAACAATAGACTATTTATGTGTTAAAACGCATCATTTAGAATTTTAAAAGCTATCGTTGTTAATCGTTATTAAAAAAATTTTGTAAAAATTAAAAATTTTTTTATCTCAAAAACAGTTGACTTTAAAACGATAATTATTATTAATAAAATATGATCAGAATTTCATGTAGATTCTGAAAAAATGAAATAATATACACACAGTTTTCCATTGCAGAGATTCTGAAGTTTTGGCGTGTAACTTGATTTTAAAACACCTTGTATATTTCAAGACATTTTTGAATCATAAATCGTAACAAAACTATACAACTTTTATATGAAACTTTTTTACCCAACTTGTATAGTTTTTGACATATCTCAAGGTTTCCAGACTTTATGCCCTCATTGTATATATATATATATATATATATATATATATATATATATATATATATATATAACCTTATTTTCTTGGGCCTAGATTAATAGTAAACACAATTTTTCATGATAAAAGATTCTTTTGCTTTTAAACAATTTATTGATACAATTAATATTCCACATAATTACAAGCTTGTATCGCTTGATGTAGTTTCGTTATATACCAACATTCCAAACGAATTAGCTCCTTAAATAATTACCGAGAGATGGGACATATTAAAAGAACATACAACACTCGAGTTAAAATATTTTAGAGAGGCTGTAAACACCACATTAAATAACAATTATTTTCAATATAAAGAAAGTTTTTATCAACAGATAAATGGCTGTGCAATGGGTCCAATTTCTTCTACAATAGCACAACTTGTAATGGAGTATCTGAAAGAAAGTGTAACGGAGAAACTGGATTTTAATATAATTTTTTTCAAAAGGTTCGTTGATGATTGATAACTGCTATTCCAGAAGACAAAATAAATAAACTACTAAATGCTTTTAATAATTTCCACCCTAAATTACAGTCACAATGGAATTGAAGAAAATAATGAACTTAATTTTTTAGATTTAACTTTAATTAGAAATCTAGCACAAAACAACTTAAAAACTAAATGGTATACCAAAAAAACTTGGTCGGGCCGATATCTAAATTTTAATTCTAACCATTTAAATAACCAAAAAAATAGTGTCATGATAGGATTAACTGACCGCGCAATCGCGCTAACCTTTCCAGAATACCGACCAGAAACTCTGGAAAAGGTTAAACAAACGTTAAGAGATAACCATTACACAGAAAAAAATTCTAAGAATTATTAAACAAAGAACTTATCTATATTATAATAAAAAGAAAGTTCGAATTAAAAACGAAAATCCTAAGTACGCGGCACTACCTTACACAAATAATTTATCAGAAAAATTGAAAACCATTCTTTCAAAACATAACATAACTGTTGTCACAAAGCCCATAATTTATTAAATTCTCCAGTGCCACAAAAAAATAAATCAAACTTAGCTTATTCAATTCCGAGTTTCAATTGTTCTAAAAACAATGCAACACAATACTTAGAAAATAGGATCAAAGGCCACAAGTATACTAAAAATATCTCTACTGCCCTTCACATGCATGAACAAACAACAGAACATGAGTTTAATTTCAGTGCAACCGAGATTTTAGCACAAGATAAGAAGTATCGCAAATTGACATTTAAAGAAATGATAGAGATAAAAAAGGATAATGAAGCAGTTAATGATAAAAAACATATTTTTGGTTTAAGCCAAATATATTTCAACCTAATTAAATAATCAAAGAGCATTTAAAATTGAAACATCTTATTTTCCCTGTATATATTTTAAATAGAAAGTAAACTTGCCTCAGTATATCTATACAAATATTATTAGCTTCATAGCTAGCTAAAAACCAAATAAATTCTACAGTTTTTATTACTAAAAAAAATTGATAACCGAAACACTCCAAACTCGATAAGTCTAATATCATTTACAACACAACATGTAAATTGCTTTTCCAAGGTGCGTACCATAAACTTAAGTATTAAATGTTTGTTTTAAATTTGTGTCCTTAAATATGTATGTTTTGTCATAACTAAACATTTTATTTTACCAAAAGTAGCATATGTAATATTATTAATGTAACAATTTTAAGTTTTTAAACCTTTTAATGTTTCTAGTACATATATAATGTTTGCGTCTTTGTATATATTTTTCCTGTGTTTTTTGTTTTAATGAAAAAATACTTTTTTAGAGATCAAGCAAACTAAAATAAAGTCTTGAGAAAGCTCAACACAGTGAGCGAGACGTTGACTTGATATGAAAAATAGTGTTTTACTATTAACCTAGGCCCAAGAAAATAAGGTTTTCAAGTATATATATATGTATACATATATATATATATATATATATATATATATATATATATATATATATATATATACAGCGTTATTCACGCAACCCGTTTATTAAAAGTTTTTGATGATACCATTTAGATAAAAATTTCAAATTTTGGGATTAAGGTAAGGTAAGGGTACTTCTTTTTTGAAATATTTTCAACTTCCTGTCACTTCCGATTTAACCGGAAGTTGGTATCAACTTGCTTATTTTAAATAGAACCCCCTGTATTTTATGATATTTTTGGATTCTACGGAAAATTTTAATGCTGTTTTATGTAGCATGTCCTATACTTAGGTTCAAGCGTTCTTAAGATATTTGAGCTTGAACCGAAAATGAGCCTTCGGGGTACCAAATTTTAAAATTTCATATATTTTTCGGACAATCGGAAAATAATCTCAGGTTTCTATTTTTTTTTATTGAATTTGTCTATTTTTATACAGGGTGTCCTAAATTCAGCGGCAAACATTCACATTTTCAAAGCCGCTAAAGTCCGTTTTTTTAAATGGGACACCCTATAACCTTATGCACTATCAAATGTAGAATTTCATTTGCTATCGAACTGTATTAATATACCTATTCGTAACCATTTTCGAAATAATTGGGTTTTATAAATATATTATGTATTTGCTTAAATGTTTACATGTTCCAATAGTGAGCCATAGAAAAACAATTGAGATCCAATATACAATATGACAGATGATTAGTATGCGTTATTTATCGAAAGCTGTCAGTGATAAACTAAATCTTCTAAATCGAAATGGAAGAATACTCAAACGCTGATATTCTCGATCTATTTTATATTCAAGGAGAATGTTATAAAATTTTGGAGAGAACGTGTCGTGTGTTTAATGAACGTCACCCTGATTTGCCGCCAATGAACAAGTCAAAATTCAAGAGGATTGAAATGAACTTTTTGCGTTTTGGCAAGGTTAAAGTTACAAAAAATGTTCCGAAACCAGTGATAAATGCCGAGGATAAGGTAATAAACACATTAGCTTGTTTCCACGCAAACCCGCAAAGTTCAATACTGTCTGCAGAAAACGATTTGGGAATTTCTTCTTCATCTGTCCAAAGAATCTTGAGCGAACATCATATGCACCCTTATTCCTTCCAAAACGTGCAAGCCTTGAGACCTGGTGATGACGTCCGAAGAGTAGAATTTTGCGAATTCATGTTTTTGAAAATTCAAGAGGACCCTCAATTCCTTTCAAAAATATTTTGGACCGATGAGGCGAAATTTTCTAGAGAAGGAATAACAAATAGAAGAAACGAACATTTCTGGGCAGCAGACAATCCGCACGCTTTACGCGAAACGCGTTCTCAAGAGAGGTTTAGCTTCAATGTTTTCGGTATAGTATTAAATGATCAGATGCGGTACTGTATTTATGAAGACAATTTAAACAGTGATAAGTATTTGGAAATTCTACGAGGGACGGTTTCTGAATTTATAGAAAAAATTCCTATTGGTGAGCTGCAAAATTATTGGTATCAATTAGATGGGGCACAAACACATAATTCCGCTGCAGTATATCTCCAATTATCTCGAATTTTTGAAAATCGCTGGATTGGTCCCAATGGCCCTTGGAGATGGCCCCCGCGATCGCCTGATTTAACACCCCTAGACTTTTGTTTATGGGGATTTATCTAAGGTAAAGTCTATGCTTCCCCAGTAAATAACCAACAAAATTTACTGGACAGGATATGAACAGCTTTTGCCGAATTAGAAAACGGACAAATTCAACGGGCCACAGCAACTGTACAAAGAAGAACTGAAATGTGTCTTCAAATGAACGGACAGCATATAGAACATTTGTTATAATTCAATTTTATTATTTTATTGTTGATTGTTAGATTGCTATAATTTTTAAGTTCATTAAAACAAGTTTAGAACAGTCTCGAACTTAGTAGATATTGTTAAAAATAATGTAAACAATTTATTACATTTTTTATAACTTTAACTTTTCCGAAACGAAAAAATTTCGTTTCAATCCTCTTTAATTTTCTCTTGTTCATTGGAGATAAATAAGGATGTTTTTCATTAAAAACGGCACGGGACGTTCTCTCCAATATTTTGTAACATTCTACGCGAATATAAAATAAATTGAGAATATCAGCTTTTGAATGTTATTTTATTTTAATTTAAAAGTTTCAAATCAGCTGTCATGTTGAATAGAAAAGCACAACAATTGTTTTTCCATGGCTTACTACGGGAAGGTGTAAATATTTAGCAAATACATATGATAGTTTAATAAAAACCTGATTATTTCGAAAATGGTTACGAATATGAATAGGGAACCTTAATACAGTTCGATAGAAAATTAAATTCTACATTTGATAGTGCACAAAGTTATAGGATGTCCTATTTAAAAAAACGGACTTTAGCGGCTTTGAAAATGTGAATGTTTGCCGCTGAATTTAGGACACCCTGTATAAAAACAGACAAATTCAATAAAAAGAATAGAAACCTAAGATTATTTACCGATCGTCTGCAAAATGTGGAGATTATATCTTCAAAAGTTACAAAAATATGAGATTTTAAAATTTGGTACCCCGAAGGCTCATTTTTGGTTCAAGTCAAGTATCTTAAGAACGCTTGAACCTAGGTATAGGACATGCCACATAAAATAGCATTAAAATTCTCCGTAGAATCCAAAAATATCATAAAATATAGGGTATTCCATTTAAAATAAGTAAGTTGATACCAACTTCCGGTTAAGGAAGTGACAGAAGGTTGAAAATATTTCAAAAAAGAAGTACCCCTTGACCTTACCTTAATCCCAAAATTTGAAATTTTTATCTAGATGGCATCATCAAAAACTTTTAATGAACGTGTTGCGTGAATAACGTGAATAATAATATATATATATATATATATATATATATATATATATATATATATACACACATCATATGTTTAGTACAAATTATTAATATAATTGTTACTACGTATACATCTTTTAAATACATATATGCATACAATAAAAATGTATTACCTAATATAAAATATTATACTACCTACATATACAGTTTGATACAGTTCTACTTTATAAAAAGTTTCTATTTAAAAAAATTATGTTGTGTTGTTTGTCTTAAACTAGTTAATTTTTTTTTAATAATTTGAGATTCCATTTTAGACGCAACTTCTGAGATTTTTTCCCCTAAAACAGAATCTCCAGATAACATATGAAAGTTTTCAATATCCCTTAACATTTTATGTGCTTCCTTAATGTTCTTAATATTAGAAGAAATAATGTCTTCATCATCACTGTCAGATAAAATCTGACCGTTCTCACTATTTTGAAATTCACTGATGCACTCACGTACACTTATGTTAGGATTTTCCGTGAATAAACTTTCATCAATTTCTGAATACGAAGTTAAGTTGGAAGAGAATACTAATAGAATAATAGAATTGATGTTTCTACATAATTCCAATAATAGCACATCATCTTCACTATCGTAGTCAATGTTTTCCTCAAGAATTTCGTCGAATGCAGCTTTCCAGAAGCAGTTACTGATGGTCTTGGATTCAACTTTTTTCCATGCAGCAACATTCCAAATCAAGGCACTTACAACATTTATGGATTTCTCCAATTGTTCGGTATATTCAGAATACTCCATGGATGACAAAAGTCGCTTGATTAAAAACTTTCTGTAGTGGTTTTTAAAATTTTAAATCACGCCCTGGTCCAATGGCTGGCAATGTGATGTCGTATTTGGTGGTAAAAAAAAATATTTTAATATTTTTTAACTCCAGTTTTGAGTGAGATGTAGCATTATCCAAAAATAAAAGTACGTTTTTGCTGATTTTGCCTTTGCATTTTTCGGTCAAATTTCATCAACCAATCCGACATTATATCCCTTGTCATCCATGCTTTCTTGTTATAGTAGTGGCAGGTTTTCTACGCTTGATCCTTTTAAAACAACGAGGTTTTTTACTTTTTCCAATCACCAGTGCATTTTCTTTTTCTCCATTCGTAGCGCAGCAAAGTAAAATAGTGAGTCTCTTCTTGGACGCTTTCCCGCCAGCACATGTTTCGCCTTTTAAAGAAAACGTTTTATTCGGCAAGGCACATAATTTCGTCCGCCAATCAGTAACCTGAATCAAGTCTACAGCCGCTGCTTCGCCACAGATGGATTTGAAAGAGATATTATGACGTTGACAGAACTTCTCCTTTATTCTTGTACCAGATATTGGAATGTTTTTGGAACGTACTTTAGAAAACCAGTCGTAGACAATTTGATCTATGGCAGCACCCTCAGTTTTCGCAAAGTTCTTCTCCTCTTTCATGTTCCCGGACTCGGCGAATCGCTTGTTAAGATCGCTTTTGTTTCTCAAAATATCACTAATTTGAGATTTTCCTAACACTAAGTTTGTTTTTTCCGCGTACTGGATTATTTCAACTTTTTCTTGAAGACTCAAAAACTTTCTTTTGTTTGAAGACATATTAAGCGCACCAGAGTAACATCAAAACTAAGATATTCTACTGATGAAGAGTACATTTTATAAAAATAAGGTGATCTATTTATTATGCAATTCACCGCAATTTACTTACAGGCCAGACAGTATAAGCCAGCCTATTGTTAAACTAGTGCTATTAACAATAGGTATAGATCATAGATTTAAATGTTGCACATAATGTGCAATAAAAATACCGGCATTAAATGGGGGTATTTCAAAAATTATCTGAACATCTGTTCTAAGGAGGTAAATTTTACTATTTTTATTAAAAATTTTCCAAATTTTACTCTCCGTGTCCGTTGTCAAGAAGGTTTAATACACAGGAATATATATGCTATCGGTCGGTGACTTCAGAATTGTCCGTTCAGTAGAGGTCTCCATTGTTCGGAGGTGTCCTTTAAGGGAGGTTTCACTATATATACGCCTTTGGACAGCGAATATATCCTTTAATGTAAATGTCATTATTAATCTTCATTCAAGGCTATTCGTATCAAAATATTGCAGAAATGGTTAATCGTTCCAAAAAGGCGGTGTTTAACGCCGTTCATCATGTTAGGATACATGGAACCACTAGAACTGTTCCTAGGAAGCGACGCGACATCCCAGAAAAACGAGTATGGAAACAGATCGTCGAATTGTTCGCATTTTTAAAGCAGACCCTCACAAATCAGCAGTTGATATTTGGAAAGAAATTTTTGTTGAAAATCTAAGGGCATTTAATGTTCGAAGTGTTCGTAATCGTTTGAACGAGGCACAATTTTTTGGCAGGGTACCAAGGAAGAAGCCTCACCTTTCTGAAGTGAATCGAAGGAGCCGTTTGGAATTTGCTAGAAATCACCTTCCTTGGAACGTCCAACAAAGGAAGCAGATACTATAGTTAGATGAACCAAAGGCAAATAAATTTGGTTCTGATGGAAAACGTTTTGTTTGGCGTCCACCAAATAAAGAATTGGACCCGCGCTACACCATAAAAACAGTGACATTTCGTGGTTAGAGGAAAACAACATTTTAGATTCTTTGGTCACAAAATTACATATCGGACAGTTTCAGTACAGCGTGTTTAGAAAATCAACACATACAGACAGATATTTAAATGCAAGATCACATCACCCTGCACAAATTCAAGCTATAGTCAATACATTAATATCTAGATCGTGCGATTAACTGAAACACACACGAGACTAAAGGAACTTAATATAATTTCGGGTTCTTTAAAGAAAAATGATTACACAAATGGCATCATAGAGAAAGCTATTAATGTACAGGGTGGTCGAAATTGGTCTGTTTTAACAGAGAAAACCTATTTCCTGACTAGATAGAGCAAAACTGACTTAGGTGTCATGGGCTCGATTTCTGAGAAATGTTTAATGGCAAAAACCGCCTGCCGATATTTTCACTGCCAACTGAGATATAGGGCGTTTTTCAATTTTCGGCCATTTTGAAAATTGTCCATAACTTTTTTATTTTGCGGAATATTAACATTCTGCAAAGACATTCTAAAGGCACTTTTTTATGTGCAATCCAGTGGCATACTCAGATTTTTTCTATAGTTGTCCGTTTTATCATAAATAGGCAAAACTTTTTTTTTTCAAATGGAAATCATAGTTGGCTATAAATTATAAAAAATGCTCGCGTTTAGCCCTTTTCAGTGATATAAAGTTGTAGGTACTTATTTTCAAAAATAACGAAAATATTAGGTGTTTTTGGTTTACATCGAAGTAGGCTTTGATTTGTGATGACAATATCTCAATTATGTATTGTTAAGATTTATAGTTTGTTAGCAACTTAAACACAACTTTAAATAACACTAGCTAACGTTATTTTAATTATTTATTATTAATTTTTTTTATTTTTTTTTGTTTACATAGCAAAGTTGAACAAAATTAACAAGCTAAACTACTATTTACAGCTACAAGTGAAAATAAAAAATAATTATGAAAATCTAGGTATTTAGTTAGATAGGTTTCTGATAAATATATTTAGAGAAGTTGTTCAAATTGAGCCCCTCCCTGTTGAATACAAACTAAGCATCTTTTGCGTACCGAGTTGCAACTATTTATTAGTTCAACTGGGCTAATAGATGCAAAAGCTTGCCTAGTGGCCTCTTGCAATTCTTCTTTTGTGTGAAAGGTTCTTCCTTTAAATATCAAGTCCTTCAATCTTCCCCACAAAAAAAAATCTAAGGGAGTTAAGTCACAGGACCTAGCAGGCCAAGGTATGGGGCCCCACGTACCAATCCAATTTTCTCGAAATTCGAAGTTTAAAAGATCAGTTGTGATCCTTGCATTGTGCGGGGGACAACCATCTTGTTGATAGTAGATATTTCTGGCATCAGCTAAAGGTATGTCTTCCAACAAAGGGACAATATATGTGCGCAAAATATTTACATAATCATCTGCAGTTAAATTTCCATCGTAAAAATAAGGTCCCACAAATCTTCCTCGGAATATCCCCACCCATATATTGAATCCACACCGACCTTGCCGGTCTTGTTGCACAACTACGTGTGGATTTTCAGTGGACCAGTGATATGAATTATATCTATTAAATATACCAGAAGTATCTACTCTGGATTCATCACTCCAAATAATATTTAATGGAAAATTCTCATTCTCCATGAATTTTTGCTCATACCACTGACAAAATCTCAATCTTCTAGCGGCGTCCCCTTCACGGAGTTGATGAACTCTTCTCGTTCTGTACGGTTTGAATTTATGTTTTTTGAGTATTTTTAAAACGGTGGTCTTTGGAACATTCGTTATATTAGCCAATGTTCGAGAGGAGGTGCCAGGATGATCTAATACCTCACCAATTATATTTAGCTGCTGGATTTCCTTTTCTTCCTTTAGTTCATAATGTCTTGTTCTTAACTTTTTAAAACTTCCGTAATTTACTAAATTACTTTTTAATGTTTGATAAATTCGGTTATCCGGTTGACGTCGCTCGGGAAATGTATTAAAATATAATTCACTAGCTGCTTCAGGAACTTCGTTAGATAATATGTAACATTTTAACATATCATACTTTTCATAATTCTCAAACATATTTTGTCAGCAACTTAACACAACTTTATAAAGATAACACCAAAACGCAATAATTACACCAGACTACAGTAATCTGACAGCAATATATTCAAAATATTGAACGCGCGTCATTATTCCAAGGCCTACTTCGATGTAAACCAAAAACACCTAATATTTTCGTTATTTTTGAAAATAAGTACCTACAACTTTATATCACTGAAAAGGGCAAAACGCGAGCATTTTTTATAATTTATAGCCAACTATGATTTCCATTTGAAAAAAAAAAGTTTTGCCTATTTATGATAAAACGGACAACTATAGAAAAAATCTGAGTACGCCACTGGATTGCACATAAAAAAGTGCCTTTAGAATGTCTTTGCAGAATGTTAATATTCCGCAAAATAAAAAAGTTATGGACAATTTTCAAAATGGCCGAAAATTGAAAAACGCCCTATATCTCAGTTGGCAGTGAAAATATCGGCAGGCGGTTTTTGCCATTAAACATTTCTCAGAAATCGAGCCCATGACACCTAAGTCAGTTTTGCTCTATCTAGTCAGGAAATAGGTTTTCTCTGTTAAAACAGACCAATTTCGACCACCCGGTACATATTTTCCGAACAACGAACACCAAAAATTATGACCCAGGAAGGCAACAAGTAGTCTTGCCATATGTAAAAGGCACAACAGACAAAATCGGAAGAATTCTTCGAAAACACAACATACAAATAATACACAGGCCACAAACAACTATAGGTAAACTACTTGGAAACCCAAAAGACAAAATCAAATTGGAAAACTACGGAGTATACAGCCTTCCATGCCAGGACTACGAGAAATTGTACGTTGGGCAAACTAACAGGCGAATATCAGCAATAGTAGAAGAACATAAACTTAGCATCAGAAACAAACAAACCACCTACATCATCAGGAAACTGGCCACAAAATAAATTTCAGTCGGTGTAGGCAGATCGAGAAGTCCAATATTTTGTCCTGCAGTCGAGAGCACTTGGGAGTTTATATAAGGCCGAACTACGGGGGTCTTGGAGACAGTTATTTTAAATTTAATTTCACAGCATATCTACTTTTTTAGCTTTAGCTGTTTTCTGTTTTTATTTAATTATTTATTTTCTGCTTTATTAAAAAGATGTATCGTCCTTCAACAACAGTAAAATTAATTTTAAATTTGAATTCGTTATTAACTTAGTATTTTTTATATTTTCAGGCCGGAGGTACGGCAGCAGCAGCCACGGAGCTGAACAAGAAATTAACGGAAGCAGAAAAGAAGGTCGAACAGGCAGAAGACGAAGCGAAACGATCTGCAGCCGAGATGGAACGACTGCTGCAATTGGTACAGATGAGTCAAGAAGAGCAGAATCAGAAAGAGAAAAAAATAATGGAGTTGCAGCAGTAAGTATTTCATCAATAACTAATGATGTTTTTCTATTTGACAGGCTCACAAAAAAGAATTGTAGCATAAAGCTGAATAGCTTATTCTAGTGGAATGAAGCTCTCTAAATACGGAAATGACCAGCAAAAAGTTTTACTTTGTTTACTATCACTTATTTTATTTTTGCCCTAGACGTGACTGCAGTTTCGTACTACTAGTGTATAAATAAATTAGATGTATTACATTATGAACAAAAAAGTCGCTTATTAGACCGTTTAAAAGCAATAGAAATTTATAAACACCATAAAGACCCAAATGTTAACCTTTTAAATTCACAAACAGATGGAAATCCCACCGTATTAAAACTTTTTGACCATTCTAGGTATATTTCATGTATAATATCCTATACCTAAGCTCAACTCTTTTTGACATATTTTGAATTTTATGTAAAAAATGACGTTTGCAGGTCTAGACATTACTATAAACATCTGCTTATCGAAGTCTCTATTATTTATTTGCGGTTGGCTTCCTTGTTCAAAAGGGTACACTTTAGTGGCCAGTGCTGATATTTTTATAATAAATAAATATAGGGTGATCAAAAACTGACATTATAAATATACTTTAAAAAATCCTTAAAAGTTACTTTTTTCAAATCGAAACCCCCAATTTTTATAATTTTATCTTATTTAACACTTAAAATAAGGGTGACTTTGTATAAAGTTGGCTATTTAAAAAAATTTTAGTTTTTGAGTTATTGACGATTTAACATTTTTTATACTAATAATACCAGACGGCTTCTAAGTTTTCTTGCTAGTTGGCCATGACGGAGAGGCCTGGCGAGAACAAAACCAATTGGTTACTATAGAAACGTAATATTTGTTGTCGTTTGACAATTACCTACTAAAATATTATTTATTTATTATAGTAATTATAATAATTATTAAACTAATAATCATGCCGGGGCGATTAAATTACACACACGAGGATTATTTGAATTTGTTTATTATCTATGGGGAATCTAACAGAGTTTTAACAAGAACATGCCAGATATTTGCTGATAGATATCCAAATAAACAGAAACCGTCTCCGAACAGCGTTAAACAAATGTTGGAAAACTATAAAAATGTTCAAACCGGGAAGACAAAAATTAATTAAAGAAAGCCTATTCCCATTATAGTCTAGTCTACACAAGAGCACAACTTATTTTTTCAATAAATGTTGAAAATGTCCACCTTGTACTTCCAAACATTTTTCGCATCTCCGAATAAATCCCTCGTGGGTGGCCGCTCTAATTGAAGCTGGAGATAAACTTTCGAATGCGTCCCTTACCCTTGCCATATAGTCCTCTTTCGTTGTTACTGGATTGAAATAAACGATCCCTTTTATCGTTCCCCATATAAAATAGTCTAAGACTGTCAGATCGGGGGAACGAGGAGGCCACAGGAAAGGTCCATTGTTGGCAATCCACTTGTCGTAAAACGTAGCTTGTAAAAAGTTAGTAACTGCAACAGTTCTAGGTGGTGGGGCGCCATCGTGTTGGTAGAAAATTTGACTATGTTCTGCCAAAGGTAAATTACTTAAATATTGGTTGTCCAACTCTTCAAGAATATTCAGATATCTTTCTCCTACAAAAGTTTATAGACATAATTTTACGGAAAGGAATGCTTTGATAATATTCATAGATTTATTGATTTAAGAAGAAACAAAATACATCAAAATTCAATTAATTTAATCTGAAGAGTGCTCAATAAAAAAAAAGAAGATTTAGTATTTACTACTTTCTAAAGTACCCTGTATAAATAGCTTGTAAATATCTAACTAAAGATAGCTTTCCTATAAAACTTGGGACGATATATTTTTTTAGATATGATGTGTTACGGTACGTGGCCCAGTATTTGTATGAACTAGTCTAGGGTGATCTGTATAAATAATTTAATTTAATTTATTTATGTAATAATATTTACCAAATGATTTATCTAATTTTGGATTGACGCTAAATTGATAAAAAAAAATGATTGTAATATTACCTAAGTGGATTATTTTTCATTAAAAAAGTCCTTGTGTTTAGGAAATGTATAACTTACAATTCACATTTTCTTCGTAAAAATTCGGTTTTATTATTCCATCGTTACTGCACAAAATACATTAAATTGCCAGGATTCTTGAAAGTTCCGCGATCTTACTGCATAAGGGTTCGAATCACTCCAAAAATGGGAATTGTGTCTATTGAAAAGGCCATTTTTAGTAAATTTTGCTTCATCGGTCCAAATTATATTGTCCAAAAATCTAAGGTTATCTTGTACCATTGTTAAAATAAACTCGCAAAACTGTACTCTTTTTGGCAAATCAGTGTCTTTTAGATGTTGAACCAATGATATTAAATAAGGTTGGAAGTTATGTTTTAACAGAACAAGAAACATTGGATATGCTGCAAAATATCCCAGAATTGCAATCTCGACATTTTCATTATCAACAATGGGCTTCCTCTTTTTTGCCTTGACGTTTCCAAAATATCTATAGTTTTCCAACATTTGTTTAACGCTGTTCAGTGACGGTTTCTGTTTATCTGGATATCTGTCATCAAATATCTGGCATGTTCTTGTTAAAACTCTGTTAAATTACCCTTGATAATAAACAAATTCAAATAATCCTCGTGTGTGTGATTTAATCGCCCGGGTATGATTATTAGTTTAATAATTATTATAATTACTATAATAAATAAATAATATTTTAGTAGGTAATTGTCAAACGAAAATAAATATTACGTTTCTACAGTAACCAATTGGTTTCGTTCTCGCCAGGCCTCCCCGTCATGGCTCAATAACTCAAAAACTACAAATTTTTGGAAGAGACAACTTTATACAAAATCACCCTCATTTTAAGTGTTAAATAAGATAAAATTATAAAAATTGGGGGTTTCCATTTGAAAAAAGTAACTTTTAACGATTTTTTAAAGTATATTTATAATGTCAGTTTTTGATCACCCTATATTTATTTATTATAAAAATATCAGCACAGGCCATTAAAGTGGATCCTTTTGAACAAGGAAGCCACCCGCAAATAAATAATAGAGACTTCGATAAGCAAATATTTATAGTTATGTCCTGCAAACGTCATTTTTGACATAAAATTCAAAATATCTCAAAAACAGTTCAACTTAGGTATAGGATATTATACATGAAATATACCTAGAATTTTTCGAGGAATCCAAAAATTCGATAATATTCAGCTTGTTCTATTTAAAAAAAGAAAGTTGACGTCTACTTCCGGTATAACTTTCGACTTTAGTTAGCTGCCAAAATTTAAATTTTTTTCAAAGCCTACTTTCTGAGAAATCGATCGCCGCAGTTCGTCGTGGGACACCCTGTATATATATATATATATATATATATATATATATATATATATGTATATATATATATATATATATATATATATATATATATATATATATATATATATATATATATATATATATATATATATATATATATATATATATATATATATATCTAACTTGACTGTAAATATTTTCATTGCATATGAAAATGTACTAGTAATACGAAACTGGATTCACGCCTAGTTCAAAAATAAACTAGGTTACAGTTAGCAAAGTAAAAGTTGTGTTTACATTTATTTTTTAATAAAAATTAGTATACAATTTTTGACTTTCATCCTTTAGGCATATTTTAATGTATATTTATTTAGGACGTCGTAATATACATTTTTTTAAATACAACTTTGGGTTGCAACGAGTTTTTGACCCACCTTGTATAAAAACAGTTGCCACACCAGAAGAATTCTGCTTACTAGCTACTTCTTTTATATGATGACATGACTATAGGAACATTTCTTCATAAAATTACCTCAAAAACATACTGCAAAGTACTTACTTAAGAATTACCCTGTATATGTTTATGTTTGTTTTAATTTAAGTGGATAAATAGATAATCAATAAATGAGTGAACACATATAATATTTACATTTTCTCGTCTTTTTCAGAGCGCTCAAAAATGCGCAAGCAAAACTCAAACAACAACAGCAAGCACAAACACAAGAGGTAACGACGTACAAAATTAAAAATAAAATTACGACTAACCACTTTCTATTTTATTTTTGCGCTAACCCTTCGGACACGTATGTATTAACAAACAAACACCCTGTATATGTCTAATGTATTTTCCCTCGTATAAAACTAACTGTTGTATGCACCCCTAGGCTGGACCTGCTGGCTTTCTCAAAAGCTTTTTCTAAGTCGTACTTTGTATATCATGTAGCATAACACGTAATAGATACTCAAAATACCGCCTCATTCCTCAAAAATATTTATTTATTTGTTTCCTTCGCTTTAAGTCGCTTAGTGTAAGTAAGTTTTGTCCATAAATTAATTTTGTCCTTGTTTGTGTATGTGTTAGAAGGAGAGACACCAACAAATTGAAGTAGATTTAAGAAACGAACTGAAAGGCAAGGACCTTATTCGTTCTCAGCTCCAAATGTCCCTCGATTCGATTAGAAGAGAATGTAGGGAAAAGGAAAACCGTATAAAGGTATTAGATTGTGAACTTAAACTTAAAAATGATATAATTTTAACACTTGAAAATGACCTGAAGAACAACAATGGAAGCGTACTGGAAAACGACAAAAATCTAATTAACAATGGCATATCAAAAAAAGTTGGGAGAAATAATGGTAGTGAAGTTATTATAGACGATATAGAACATAAAAATGATGCTGAACAGTATTTAGGTAAAATTAAGAAATTAGAAGGTATTATGGAAGAAAAAGATAATAGAATTGTACAGTTGGAAGACGGTCTAAGAGAGAGCGTTCACATTTCAACCGAGAGGGAACTCGTACTGCAGAAGGAGGAGGCGAAAAGGAGGCAGATCATGGAAAAAGTAAGTCGGTTATTATTATTTACTTTTAAACTTATTATATATATACCTATATATATATATATATATATATATATATATATATATATATATATATATATTTTGTTTTTGTAGGTTTTCTTGGACCGTAACTTTTATATATATTTTTTTGGTTTTTTATTTTCTTGGGATTTTCTTAGGGTCCTTGTAAAAGTAAGATGTGTTTATGTTCTTATTCACATATTTATTAACGTTTCGGTCTATTTTGACCTTCTTCAGAATACATTGAAGTTAGAAACTAAAAAAATTTGTAACTGTTAAATCATGTTCTGTATTGTACAATTTTTTTACTTTCACTTACCTAGGAACAATCAATCTAGCAAAAAGCATTGCTTCAGTCATAAACTATAATTTCCTGGACAATTTCTCATAAAACACAAATTAGTTTTACTCATTACACGTAAGTACATTTAACACGACGTTTAGTATGACAATCCACAATAGTAAAATAAAAACAGTATATATATATATATGGGACAGAGAAATTTTCAGACTGAATATCGATGTGAGATTATTATTGTTATTGCTATGGGTGACTTCTTCTGTAAATTTTTTCCAAGATTTAATTCAATTATAAGGTATCTGCTACACAAAAATGGAATTCCTTTTAAACATTATTATTTTAGGATGTTGTAATATATTTTACTAAGTTTTATTTCGTTTTTTGACTTTATAGCGTTCGGGTTATTTTTAATTTCAATCATTTCCGAAAAATCTCTTTTTTTTGTATGATTTTCTGTTCTTAATATCTTAGTGTTTTTATAGTTAAAAGTATGATTTTTTCTTGACAGTGGTCAGTAAGACTGGTTTTATTTTTTTTGTCGTATTTGTGGCTGTTAATTGTATTTTTTAAATATTGACTGGTTTGACCGATGTACACGCCATTGCAATCTCGACATGGGATTTCGTAAACTACGTGAGATCTTTTATTTTTGGGAGTTTTTGATTTTAATTGACTAAAATTATTTTTTAATAGTTGATATCCTTTTTGTGCGATTGTAATGTTATGAGGGAGAAAATCCCAAGAAAATAAAAACAAAAAAAAAAAAAAAATATATATATATATATATATATATATATATATATATACATACATACATAAACCATGCAATATAGTTATAGATATTGCCTATAAATTATTATAATTTGTTTTTCTTTTTTTTTCCGCAATAAGAAAGATTTCGCTAGCCAAATTTTCAATGTGGTACTGCGCCAGCGTAACAATGACGTTGGTTTGTCCTTGTCAACTCCCGTTCGGGGTAGAAGCCGTAGTTTGTTCGTAGTAATCGATATACATAGAAGTAGGCGGGAATTATACTTTCCTTTGTCTCCCTCCTTATTTTACCTACTACGACGCAGTTTTTCGTTTTACAATAATGGCGGCACGCCAGCATGCCGCTGCGTGTTTATAAATTTTTTTAATATACCATTTTCGGTGTTCTGGGGGTTGCCATTCTAAACACTGTTTTGAAAGTCATTCATTTCATATTCGGTTTACATGCCCATAATAGACTAACAGTTGCCTTTCTATGTCCATTATTGTTCCCTCCATCCCCATGCGATTTTTAATACCTTCGTTTCGTATTCTGCCTCTTTTGGATATTCTCATTGATCTTCTAACTACATCCATTTCTACTGCCTCGAGCTTTTTGCCATTTCAGGATACTATTGAGACAGTATCTCTTTTTCATCGATTGCCGATTTTTTGGTTTTTTTCCTTTTCTTCCAAACCAATACATGTTTACACCATGTCACATGTCAATGTTAACCTCCAACCCCCAAATCGAATACTCTTCGACCAGTTTGCGCATCATGTACCCCATGTCGTCTTTGGCATTTGCAACTACCACCTAGTCATCTGCAGACTGGAGTATTGTTTAACTCAATGCCCATTCTATACTTCTCTCTTCCAGCTTTTCAGCACTCTTGCTATATACTCACACTGTCAAAAGTCTTGGACAAATTATTTCATGGGGGGAAAAAATAAATAATGTTCATTAAAATATATTTATTTTTGATTACATTGTTCCATAACAACAAAGTTTTTTCAAAATTGAAATTAATTAAAACCAATAATAAAAAAGTATTGCAATATTTTCATAAATTTAATTAATCAAAAACTAAAAATATTTTACTTTATTTTTGAACTAAACATAATTTAATAATCAGTATGACTTCCTCTTCTATCCACTAACATATTGACACGGCGGTGCATTGAAACAATCAAGTTATTGATTGTCTCCTGAGGAATATTGTTCCATTCTTCTACTGCCGCTACAATTAACTCATCTGCATTTTGTGGTGCATTGAGGCGACGATGAACTGCTCTAGAGACAAAATCCCACATGTTTTCTATAGGATTTTGATCTGGTGAGTTCGCTGGCCAAGGCAGTCTGGTAATTTGCCCTTCTTCAAGTACTCTTTCAACGATTCTTGCCCGATGTGGCCGGGCGTTATCGTCCATAAAGATAAAATTCTCGCCTAGTTCGTTGCGCAGAGGGTTGATTATGGGTCTGATAACATTATCAATGTATACCTGACTTGTCATATTCTGGCGGATAGGGATTAATGGGGTTCGGCGGTTGTACATAATTCCCCCCCAAAACATTACTGATCCTCCTTGATAGGGAGCAACTTCTCGGGGAAAATTGAGTCTTTGTTGACGTCCTGGTTCCCTCCAAACCTACGGTCATCACTCTGCAGTGCAATTCTGGTCTCATCCGTAAACAAGACCCAACGCCATTGCTGTAAAAGCCATGCGCTATGGTGCCTTGCCCATTGTAAACGCGCAACTCTGTGTCGTGGAAGTAGAGTAGGGACTCTTAGATACCTTCTTGAATGAATATTTGCTCTATAGAGTCTTCTTCTTATTGTTGATGTCGATAAACCACGGCGAAATGCACGTTGGAAGTGATTTCTAAGAGCTGGAGCTGGATCGTGTCGATGTCTACGGGCATAATTGACGACATACCGATCCTCCCTTTCGTTTAGAATCCTTGGCCGTCCACTACGCTGTCTTCTTTCGATAGTGCCAGCTTCTTCAAATCTTTGAATAATTCTTATGATTGATGACCGTGGAATCTGCAACAGCCTGTGTATATGGTGATTAGAATGCCCAGCTTCATGTAAAGCAACAATTCTTGCCCTATCAAACCCAGAAATTTCATGACCGGGCATTTTAAAGCAGACAGAAGGCAAATTCTCTTATTTGAATCAAAAATAAAATACACACTTTTACGTTTTAACGTCGGAAACCACACTAATTCATTTTATCTGTACATGTTTATGATTTTGTTTATCAACAAAATAACTTTACTTTTTGCCTAGCAACGAAAAAAAAACCTAAATATGAAATAGCCCAAAAAATACTGGGGGTCCAAGACTTTTGACAGTGTGTGTATATTAAATAGCGTTGGAGAGATACAACATTCTTGTCTAAGCTCTTTAGTCACAGGAAAACGTATTTGTAAGAGAGTTTCCGATCTTTATCCTAGAAGATGTTTCTTGCTGTTTTCTTTTCTATAATTCGATTTGGACAGAATAAATTGTCTGTACAATATCGACCAGCTCCAAATCCTCCTTGTTTTTCTTCTGTTTTTCTTCTTCATATTGCTCCTATTCAAACTATACTAAATCTCTTAGAATCCTACTATATAGCCTGCTTATTATGCTGGTCACAGAAAGTCCTCTATATTTTCCACTCCTTTTTTGTGAATTGATGAAATATATGATATTTTCCAATCGTTTGGGACCAGACAGCGATTTAAGTATTCGTTAAACACTTCTCTTAGCATCTGAAAAAAGTTTAGGTCAGTCTGCTGGAATTCTAGGCCACAAGCTTTCACACCTTTAACTGCTTTTGTAACGGTTTCCACCTCAATGCTTGCAGGTTCTCCTTCAATTTCTATACCTCGAGTAGCCATACTTTCCAAGTATTCTACTCGTTCTTCAGTAAGGAGCCTTCTGTAATGGTCGACCTACATTTATGTTTTTATACGGTGTAGGTGTACTTTATCTTGGTGATTTCTTTCTACTGCATTTATGAATCAGCGAGCTTCTGTATATTTCCTGCTCCCTATATAGTTATTAATATCTGAGCATTTTCGGTCCCATATACTGTTCTTTTTATTTTTTATTGTGTTTCGTACTGTTCGTTTTATTTTGTTATATTGCAGTCGATCTGCGTCAGACTTACTACTCAGCCACCTTTGGTAAACCTTTTTTGTTTTAACTAATTTAATTAACTAAAAATTCATTATTGCTCTACCTTTGACCCAATATTAAAAACTCTAGAAATTCCTGTTAGAGTCGATATTAAAAAAATCTAAACACTAGAATGTTTTAAACAGTTAAAAACTTTAGATGAACCGGAATGGTCAAATATCTCAACATTTACTAAACTTAAATGCCTTAGATTATACACTCGGGATTGATAATATCTGATCTTGATCCAATGATAATATAAGCACTAATAAATTTCTATTTTATTTATTTTTCAAAATATAGCAACACAATTGTATGAAAAAAGTACCGATATGTTAAATATTTCTGTAGCTACTAAACTTGGCAATATAAATTTGTTTTATGGGGGTTAATGATTACGTATGTTGATATTATCATGGTATAGATAATGTTGCCAAATTTATCAGCTTTAGAGGAAATAGATTAACTGATAGTGTTGTTGTTTGTAGAGCGATTTTTCCGAAAGACGCTTTGCTCAGCAGCCAAAAGGTTTTTCCAAGTACCAGCTTAATCATATGTTGATAATTTTTACCGATCTCTAGGCTTCGGGTTTTGATGTATGCCTACTTTGCTAAGAGATAGGAATTACATTTGCTTTAGTCCATATAACTGAAAATGTCTTTTGTATCAAAACTTGATTGTAGAGCTGTAAAATATGTTTTAGCACTTTATGGTAAGTTAACTAAAAATGTTGCTGGGATGATGTCAGTGCTAAGACTGCAGTTTTTTAAGCTACTAACTACTCCAGTTAGTTAGTAGAAATTATACATTTTGCTTTACCAATGACAATATATAAGATTTTTTTATGTTAGGTTAAAAAACTGGAACAAAGGTTACTGTCTCTTCAATCTGCTCAAGCAATGAGGTGTCACAACTGCAAACCCTACGTCAGAAGAACATCGTTATTAGAGGAAAAACTGTTGAAGCTGATCGCCGAGCGCAAAAAGAACATTCAGGAGCTTGCACATATGAAGTAAGTTAATACGTTTCTGCAGCTGTTGATGTTGGTAAAAAATGTTGATCTTTGCACAGCATTTGATCTGGTTCTCAAGTTTCTTTGATTGATGGTACTGATGTTTTTTTAGAATAATTTGCTATATATGTTTAGCGCAACAAAAAAGTATGCAGAGAAGACATTTTGGGCAAGCAGCTTTTTGTGGAGTTCCTCAAAAGTTAATTTTGGACCCTCTATTTTTCTTGTTTATATAAATCATTTATATAATTTAAAAATAAGAGGCAACATGAGATTATATGCTTATCATCATGAAAGATGAAACTATAGCATGAAAATAATTAAATTGTGGTTGTATCTACATCAATTCTGTGGATTAAAAAAAACAAAATAAATGTGTTGAAAATATAAAAGTAAGTAGCTAGGGCTTATTTTCAAAACAAATTAAATTTATCGCATTGGTAATAGATAAAACTTTGAGCTGGGGAACATATTATCAAAAAAAAATTAAATTTTAATACTTAGAGAAAAATTAGTTCTTTCACGTATACCGTTCAACCGGTCTTAGTAGCAAAACATTTATTTTTCAAGTGTCCTCAAAGAATATAGTCCATAGGCGATAAATCGGATAACCTGACAGTTTTTAAGATACAGGGCTAAATTGAAAATGTTGCATTTTCAGATACCCCTACACCTCGTAACTCAACTATCGGATAACTTATCGAAAATGTGAAAACTGTTTCTTATATAAAGTGCGGGACACGAAAGAAAACCGGGCGGAGTCAATCGGTTTAGTAAGATCGGCTAAGAAATCTCTTTAAACCAGTGGTGTCCTGTCGTTATGGGCACCCCTTTTTAACTATACGCACTTCAGATAATTAAAAAATGTAACTATGCTTAATGAACTTTTATCTATATTTGTCTGTTTTCTTTCGTGTACCGCACTTCTATATCTCTTTTCTGTTGCAAAAACGGCGAACTTTCGAACTTTAAAATGATTTAATTTTGATTTTTCTTGATCGATTTACCTATAAATATATTTTTTCTTGAGTTCTGTCATTAACGGTTCCCGGGCTACTGCCTACGTCCACTATTATTGAACCATCCAGTATAGTGATACACGATTTACAAGTCCATATTTTACAAGGGCAGCCAGCATCAGATCCAGTGAACGAGATTTATCAAAATTTTAATTTATACAGTTCGACTTTGGGCTACTCTGGTATGTCAAAAGTGGTCGTCTGTCTCCGTTTGTCATAATACTTTATACAGGGGCCGTCATTGTGAAGTACTATACAGGGCGTTTCCTAATTGCGTGCTGATGTTAAAGGGGGTGTTTTTATGTCCTAAAAGTCTTAACTTTTGAGATACAGGATAGAAAAGTTTAAAAAGAAAACATTTTTTTTCATCCCAATTCTGATGCTATTGTACATAACTACATGAAATTTGATACACGTCTTCTATGCATTAAGGAGCATACGGATTTACCCAGGTTAATTACATATGCACGCCACTGGTAGAAATTTCAAATATTGATTGTTAATAAAAAAATGTCGTTTTATGCATAAAAGACGTGTATCAAATTTCACATAGTTATTTATCTATAATAGCATCAGAATTATGATTTAAAAAAATGTTCTTCAAAAGGTCCAAGAATCACCCCCCTTTAACATTAGCACGCCCTGCATAGTACTTCACAATGACGCCCCTTGTACAAAGTAATATGACAGACGGAGACAAACAGTCACTTTTGGCATACCCGAATAACCCAAAGTCGAACTGCATAAGTTAAAATTTTGATAAATCTTGTTCACTGGAATCAGTGCTGGCTCCCCTACTATAACTACTTTGATGTTTGATGAGTTAATTTTAGAAAAATATGAGTTCTGTAGTTTTTCAAATATTAATTGCAATATTAGATAGTTTTTGACACCCGGTATTGAACAGAAAATTAATTATTTTGAAGCAGTTTATTGACAGCTACTTTATGAACAATTTTACAAAATATATGAAAAAAAAACTAAACTAATTTTGAGGTTTTGGTTGCTGTGATTTTAATGGTTGGATTCCTTCTAAATCGTTGTCTTCCTCTGAAAATGATGAGGGTTCGCCGTCACTACTTGAAGATACCAGTGTGATAACTAAATCATCAATAACCGTTTCAATTTTGCCATCTACTTCCCAGTATTTATCTTCAATAGAACGAACATGTCTAACATAAATCTTTAATTGAAAGTTCACCGGTGTTGAGCTCTCGAATATATTTTTTTACCCCTGCCCATGCAAGTTCAATAGGGTTGAGGTTGCACATGTATGTTGGCAACCTTAAAGGTGTATGACCGAGGTTACGTAAAAGACCGTCAATTTTATTCTTTTTTTCTCTAGGCTTGTTGGCTGATATTACTTCATATAATTGATATTTTCTCCATATTGGATCACATACAAAATTGTTCGATTTAAGCCACGATATAATATGAGCTTTTGTAGAGTATTTAGTTGGCTTTATCTTCTACGTTAGAATGATAAGACGCATTATCCATTACCACGACTGATTTGGGAGCAATGTTAGGTAGAAGCTTCTCGAGCCAGCACTTTTCAAAATTATCTCTATTCATCTGTCCATGATAGTCTCCAGTTGTTAGTCCCGAGCGAAAAACTAAGCAACACCTGGTACAAATCCGGCTTCTGAACCAGCATGAATTATAATAAAGCGACTACTAGAGCGGATTCCCTGAACAACACCTGTAACACTTTCACTTTGCCAGCATTTGTTCACTGTCATAATATTATCTACCCAGGTTTCGTCTAGATACACAATATTGCGTCCTTCTTGCCTATATTGCCTTACAGTTGATAGATATTTCACCCGCCAGTGAAAAATATTTGGTCTCTCAATGAGCAATTTTCGTTTATTTTGGCACTTGCGCCAAACAAAACCGTTTCATTGTAAAAGCCGATTTAAGGTTTTATACCCGTACGGAAAATCTATTTTGTTCTTTACAGCATGAAGTAGGGGTTTCCAGGTCGGAACCTTCTTCAAGTTTATATAAAAATCCTCTATTGTTCGTCGAATTACTTGAAAATCACCATCGTCAATTTTATCTTCGTATGATAATCGGGGTCTTTATGTTGCCTTTGAATCTTTCTTACACTACTTTCCGAAACACCAGTGTAAAATGCAGCGCGTTCTGTTCGATTTTGAATTGGAATATACCGCTCGCAATAACTTCACGTGCAGCGCTTCGAATTGTTTTTCCTCTTTTGCTCGCCATCGTTACTTCGAAATAATAATTCAAATTCAACGCAACGCATTTATATAGAAATGAAAACAAATGCTCGAAATGTATAGGCGCCACTGGAAATAGCTACAACCTTCTAGCGGCAAGTGCATGGAGACTCTAAGCACATCCCAATTACAAGTGGACCAGTGCGAAATTTACTACATCCTCGATTAATTTTCCGTACCGCTTAGCTGGCGCACTTTATAGGTGAAGCGGCAAACTATTACAACAAATAAAATAACAGAAAATTTATTTGCGTACACAAAGTTTATTTTTCCGCTTGCTAAGACTATGAACCTTTATTTTAAGGACCGCCCGGTTTTCTTTCGTGTCCTGCACTTTAACTTTTCCCGTAGAACTCAATTCCGCCTTCGGAATTAGTATACAGGGTCAAGTCAAAAAGTTATCGGACCCTATTTTATTTTTTTAAATGGAACACCCTGTGTATTTATAGACTATAAAATTTGTCTTTTTTTTGCCTTTTTAAAAATATATAATAGTGTGCACTATTTCTCAGAAACACGCAAATTAATGACAATACTAAGCCATGAATAACAATAACAAACAATTGAATGTTAGATATCGCTAACGAAGAATTTGATATCTTGCATATAGGTATCTTCTTATATAAAAATACCGTTAGAATTTTTTAATAACAGTAAGTTTGTAACAACAGTTTTATAGCATAAAGTAACAATATCACAAACACAAAAAATAACATTATTAGAAAAAAATAACAAATTTTTAAAGGTGATGTTTAAATTGACGACCATATTCTCTAATGAATTGCCTCTCGAAGTTCTGCTATACCGTCATATCGTGTTTTATATAATTCATTTTGTATATAGCCCCATAAAAAAATCTAAAATTGAGAGATCTGGAGATCGCGGAGGCCATCTAACAAGTCCGTTGGTTCCTATCCATCTTGGAGGAAATATATTATCAAGAAATTCCCTTAAGAGCCTAAAGTTGTGACTGGGGCACCATCTTGCTGTAGGTAAACAGCATTATATTGGGCTAATGGAATATTTTCGAGCAGTTCTGGAATAATTTCCTCAAGGATTTCTAGGTATCTACGTGCTGTAAGACCTCCTTCAAAAATCCTATAAACTATATGTCTGCCCAAAGTCCGCCAAATAAATCGTTAGCATCTGTTTGTTGCAAATACCACTGGCAAAACAATACCCGGCTCTCGGCATCGCCAGGATGCAAATGATGCACTATATTAAATTTGTATGAATGATACTTATATTTCTTCAAGATCCTCTGACCGTCAGTTTTTGGAACATTAATTTTCTTCTCAATTTTTTTACATGAGGACGAAGGTGTTGCTTTTATATATCCCAAAACATCTATCTCTTTTCTTTCCCTGTTCTCTTTGTTATAGGTTTTAGGTCCCGGGTGAACAAATGATCCGCGTTCAAATAAATTTGCTTTTAAACGAACAAATATCTCGAAAAACGGTTACTTTCTTTTAGGATATCTAACAAGCAAAAACTTATAATGATAATACAGATTTTCATAGCCATAATATCAAAGGGTTCCCAATAAATCAGACCAAAACAGTGTGATATACTTTTCTTTTATTACGATTTTTTTTTATTCAGCAACGTTTCGGCGGTCGTTTACCTTTGATACCTTTGATACCTTGTACAAAAAAGACCGGAAACTATACAATTTGCTAATCTCAAGAATGGGTATTCATTTTCCTGCCTATTTACAACCCTGAGTTTATGTTACATGATGGGGTTTTATGAAGAATGCACCAAAAAATATGGATATCGTACCACCCAAAGACTGAAGAAGCTGTCAAATATTTTAAACCAGCATGATGATGGTGGTAAACGACCGCCGAAACGTTGCTGAATAAAAAAAAATCGTAATAAAAGAAAAGTATATCACACTGTTTTGGTCTGATTTATTAGGAACCCTTTGATACCTTGTACAAAAAAGACCGGAAACTATACAATTTGCTAATCTCAAGAATGGGTATTCATTTTCCTTCCTATTTACAACCCTAAGTTTATGTTACATGATGGGGTTTTATGAAGAATACACCAAAAAATATGGATATCGTACCACCCAAAGACTGAAGAAGCTGTCAAATATTTTAAAACAGCCTGATTATGGTGGTAAACGACCGCCGAAACGTTGCTGAATAAAAAAAAAATCGTAATAAAAGAAAAGTATATCACACTGTTTTGGTCTGATTTATTGGAAACCCTTTGATACCTTGTACAAAAAAGACCGGAAACTATACAATTTGCTAATCTCAAGAATGGGTATTCATTTTCCTTCCTATTTACAACCCTGAGTTTATGTTACATGATGGGGATTTATGAAGAATGCACCAAAAAATATGGATATCGTACCACCCAAAGACTGAAGAAGCTGTCAAATATTTTAAACCAGCATGATGATGGTGGTAAACGACCGCCGAAACGTTGCTGAATAAAAAAAAATCGTAATAAAAGAAAAGTATATCACACTGTTTTGGTCTGATTTTTTTAGGAACCCTTTGATACCTTGTACAAAAAAGACCGGAAACTATACAAATAGCCATAATAGCTTACTTACCTTTGGAAATATAACTCCCATAAACGTACCAGCATATCATATTTTACATAATTTTCATACGCTGCCATTATTCGAAGAAATTGATAAATATCAATTAAATAAAAATACCAAATCAACGTTTATAAAATGCTTTATAAACCAAAAGTCGATCCAAAAACCGATGAGTTAAATATTTGACGTTTATTTTTGTTGGTTTTGTTTTAAACAATAGCCATAGCCTACTATTAAATTATTATGCATTTAATTTCAGAAAATTGTCATTTATTTGCGAGTTTCTGAGAAAAAGTTCATACTGTTATATATTTTTAAAAAGGTACAAAAGACAAATTTTATAGTCTATAAATATACATGGTGTTCCATTTAAAAAAATAAAGTAGGAGCCGATAACTTTTTGACCTGACCTATACTAATTCCGAACGGAATTGAGTTCTAAGGGAAAAGTTCAAAATTTTCAATTTAGTCCTGTATTTTAAAAATTGAAAGGGCTATGAAAATTTTGTTAACGGCATCTTTAGTTTTACGAAAAAGTAGCACAATGACGCAAAAAACTCAACTTTCTATCTATAAAAATAACGTACTCAAAATGGGACACCCTGCAGACTCATCGGAAAAGCAAATGTTAAATAAAAGTCTGGACCTTCAATTAAACGATGGCTCATTTCTTCGCAAAACTTCAGCCTTCTGTCAGGATCATCCTCATTTAGTGCCTGTACTAATTTAATTCGGTACGAATGAAAATTGTAGGCTTTTAAAATCCTTATTATAAACAAACGAGAGATACTTGAGCTAGTTGACCAGTGGTGGCTCGTAGTCAACTTTTCAGGGGGGTCAATATATATACCTAATTTCCTAATTATTATATTTTACACCACAAAGAGTCATCTGAAACAATCATAGACACGAAACAATAAAATGGCTTTATCACTTTTTTTGTTAGTCTCTTAAATAAGCCAACTAGATTAAATAGCTGTATAGACCATATTCTGGGGAAGATTTCAACATACAAAAAATTACTCACTGGTACTATTCCAGTAGGCATTACTGATCACTACGCGACTTTTTTAGTAGTGACAGGAAGCAACATTTCGAACCAATTAAACCAAGAAAAACTAATATTCTCATATAAATTACAGGAAAATCAATTTATTAATAGTATGAAAAACCAGTCTTGGCAGACTGTTTTACAAATAACTGACGATGTAAATAAGGCTTTTTTCTTAAAAATATTTAAAACCAACGAAAGGTCATGTAGCAAAAAAATTAAAATTTGCATTTCTCCGAAAAATAACAAATTAAAACCCTGGATGACAAGTGCGCAAATCTATCAGAGAAAAGAGCAAGTTGGCAGATCTGACAAAAAGAAACCCGAATAACGCACTTCTTAAACATAAATTTAAAAAATATAGAAATAAATTAAATTCTTTGATAAAAACCAGAAAATAATGAATATTATAAAGACAGACTTAATAATGCGAGTCAGAGTTTTAAAAAAAACATGGGGTGTTTTAAATGAAATGTTAGGTAAACAGAAAGAAGCACAAAATAATTATAGCATTAGAAAAAATGATATTTTATTAACTAAACCAAAGGAGGTTTCAGATGAATTTAATTCATATTTTTCTAATATCGGGGCAAAACCTACCTACCTAAAACCTACGGACCCTAACGAGGTAAAAAAAGTCATCCTGTCATTAAAAAATGATAGCTCGGCGGGGCTTGATAATGTTGCAGCGAAAACTATAAAATTGGCCTTAAACTATATTTGCATACCATTGGCTCATATAATAAATTTAATTATGTCGATAGGCGAGTTTCCCACCGAATTAAAAAATAGTTGTGTAATACCAATTTTTAAAGCAGGAGATAAAACACAGTGCAGCAACTACCGTCCAATATCTTTACTTAGTAATTTTTCAAAAATTTTCGAAAAATTAATAAAAATAAGACTATGTAACTTTATGAAGAAGTACAAAATAATAAACTCCTCACAATTTGGTTTTTTAGAAAATTCAAACACAGAAGACGCTATTAACTGTGTTTTAGAAAAAGTTTATAAAGAAGTCAATGCTGGACAAAAAATTTTAGGAGTATTCCTAAACCTAAAAAAAGCGTTCGATACTGTTTCGCATAGAATTCTTTTGGAGAAATTAGAAAAAATTGAGATTAGGGGAGTTCCACATAACTTATTTGTGTCATATCTTAACGAAAGAACGCAATGTACAAAAATAGAGGGAGAAATCAGTGAGAAAGAAAAAATTACATTTGGAATTCCTCAAGGGAGAGTTTTAGGCCCCATTCTATTTTTAGTTTACATTAATGATCTTTTAAAAATAAATATAAAAAATGCCAACATAGTATCATTTGCAGACGATACAGTGATAATTTTTAAAACCAAAAATTGGAATACTTTAAGCCAGATTTCGAGTGATGGATTGAGGGAAGTTAGTTTGTGGCTGCAAGAAAATTATCTAACTTTGAATATCGAAAAAACAAATGCTTTACCCTTTAACTTAAAACATGAAAATTTTTCAACTTTACAAAACATACTAATCCAAAATCAAACTATTAATTATATCAAGCAAGTTAAATACCTTGGCATTATAGTGGACCACATGCTTAGTTGGAAAGAACATATTATAATATTATCCCAAAATATTAGAAAGTTCTTCTATATTTTTGGGAATGTCCGAAATTGTTTAAATATTCGGCAAATAAAAATATTATATTATGCATTTGGACAGAGCATTATTCAATATGGCATAACATCATGGGGCTCAGCTTAAAAAATATTTATTAACAAGATCGAAACAACACAGAAAATACTAATTAAAATTTGTCTAAAAAGACCATATTACTACCCGTCAAACCTATTATTTTCAATTCAATCAATTCAAAGTCTTGTCCATTAAACAACTATATATACAAAAAAAAACATTGCTCTATATACATAAAACAATAAACCAGAATATTTTTATAAATTATAATACGATAACAACCCGGTCTGTAATTAATTGTAATATTGAAATTCCCCAAATGAATTCCCCCAACATAGTATATTATTTTTAGGACCGAAGTTATTTAATTTATTACCAGGTAATATAAAGAACCTACACAGAAATAAATTTAAGCTATTTGTGGTTCGGTGGATTTTAGAAACTAATGCATACTACCGTATCCTTGAAATATCAAGTAGAGAATTTTAAACGTATATATATATATATATATATATATATTTTATTGTTGTTCAGGTGTACGTGATTGACATGCTTATTCCTTATTTCTTTAAAGTTTTTGGGTGTTGACGTCCACCTCGAGTCTGCGGACTGGCATAGTCTGACCCTTTTAATTGTTTAAACTCGCATACTCTTGCAATATGTATGTCTTTTTTTTTACTCTCATGCTCATTAATTGCTTAATAGGCAATGACCCTTTTTATTGTTTGAATGCGCATATTGTTGCAATATGTGTGTTTTTTTCTTACTCTCATGCTCATCGATTGCTTAATAGGGAAAATTACGAATTAATGCATTATATAATGAAAATGTTATTAGGTAAATTAGTTTACATTAATTATAAAAGTGCCGCACACAAGGGTTTACCCTTAAATGGCACATATTTGTAAAAAATGATAAATTGTAGCAACATGTAAATAAATAAATAAAAATATAAAAAAAAAATAAGTAACTTAAAAAAAAAACTTTGCAGTCGCATATCCAGTCACACAAATTGTACATATTTTTACTAAAATAATGATTTCCGTTTTTGTTTTTGTCTTTACTGGTCTGCCGAATTTTAAGTTCTGAAGTCTTAATATTCTGAACCACTGTAGCTACCATTCTTTAAAACAGCCATGTCAAACTAAAAGTCACTGGTGGGCCAAAAGCATGAAGACTATCGACTAGGTGGGCTGCAAAACCTTATCTTAAAGAAGACAAACTACTGAAAATCTTGAGAAAGTACTTATAGGACAAGTCTGTTTATTAAATTTCCAATAAAAAGGACATTACAAAAAACTACAAACATTAAATTCTTTTGCCAGATATTTGACATCTTTTGTCTTTAATTAAGTTATCTATTTGTGGCGCGAATTTATCGTCGGAAATAACTTTTAAAACTGCGTCCAAGTGTGCGTCCGTCAATCGCGATCTTGCGGGAGATTTGTTTCCTTTCATCAAAGAAAATAGTTGTTCACACTTATAAGTACATCTAAATATTGACAGGATTTTACAGGCAAATTTTCTCATTTCTTAATATTGAACAGGCAAGTACTTATAAAATTCGAATGTACCAACACTATCAATTTTTCGTTTTAAATGGGTCTGACACTGAATATCAATTACTTCCATTTGCAAGTGACGGGGAAGTTTATCAATATCGATAGTGAAAAGACCAGTAAATAGAAAAAAATATTTTCTTGGGTCTTAAAATCCTGAAAACTCTTCTCATTTTCTCTGAATATATTTTGTATGATATTGGGACACTTGTGCTTTCCTGATATGCCTTACATGTCAGAAAATTTGACAGATTATCCTCTGCTAACTGTTTGTCCCTCAACATCATCTTACACTTGAAAGCTTTCACATGATCATGCATATCTGTAATAACTTGACGTGGTCCTTGCAATTTCGTATTTAAACCCGACACGTGTTTTGTGATATCTACCATAAATGAAAGATCTTGTAAAAAAGGTACATCGCATAATAAGCTGACATCTTCTCCTTTTGTTTCCATGAAAACGCGTATTTCTTCTTTGAGTTTCCAAAATTGGTCGAGTACCATAGAACACGGAAGCCATCGCACCTCTCCTTATTAAGGTAAACCAGTGTACTCACTTTCTAAATCACGTAAAAATGCAAAAACTGTCACTGATTAAGGCCTCGTGACCTTATGAAGTTTATAATTTTTTTCACTGACTTTAAAACTACAAAATCAACAAACAAGTCTTGAAAACAAAATAATTTTTATTTTAATTTTAATACTCAGTCGTAACCACAACCTATCAGACGATTCACATTAAACGCATAACTGGCAAAAATGTTTAAGTTTCCTCGGCCAGGCTGTTGACCCAAAATTTGCCAATGTAAGCTGTATATTACCTATGCGCCCCAATGCGAACACTCGCCTCCCTTTATAACCACGAGGTCATCGCGGGCCGTCAGCCTCGTGATCCAACGAAACGAAACCTCCTGAGATCCCTGCGCGAGGCATCGATAGTGCGGGTGCCGAAGAATCAAGTAAACGTTCAACGAGTTTACACACTTAGAATATTAGAAGGAATTTCAAAATTTAAAATAAAATAAAAAAATATAAATTATTTTTATTTTCAGTTTGGAAATAATTATTGGGGGTCATTGACCATATGACCTAATGGAGGAACCGCCACTGTATTTGACTTGTCCTTTAAGTATGATCCAATTCAACATGTCGCTACGCTATGGCTGGCATTTCGCATTGGCAAACTTTAAAATTTATTTTTAAATTTGAAAATTTTAAAATCTGAACAAACAAATAAAAAAATGAGCAAACACAAGTACTTATTCTAAACGGTTTCAGGAGAGAAGCTATAGAGGCAGCGATTAGTGAAAAAGATGCCCATTTAGCTCTGATGGAAATGACTGGAATACGGAATGCCCGACAAGCAGAAGAAGCAGACTGTCTTAAAGCTGATAAAAAAAGGCTTGTAGATATGCTTAAAAAAGAGGTGAGTATACCTTAAACATATAACACGTGTTTTAAAAGAGTAGAATTAATATCCATTGAAATAATTATTTTTTATTCTATATATTTCTCTTACACATATTTCTCTTTATTTAATTTATTTAATTTACCTTTATTAAAAATTTTATTATAGCGTCATTAACTGGCGTGTATACGGTAGGGATGGAATGGTCCTAAAATAGTATCTTCAAACACGAGTTTCATGAGAAATGATTTTATAGTACGAGCTAAAGGGCGAGTGAGATAGATTATAGCTATTTATATAACTAGATGCCAAATGAACGATGTCCAGCACATCGTAGGCAAAAACTAGCTGTTCTGCATCGTGTTTTACATAAGATTTTTTGCAATTTAATAGAAGCAAAGAGAATAACATTTTCATTACGTTTCCTTTCATTTATTTATTTAGCATCAAAACCATTTTTGTTTCTTTCTAATCTAAGTAATGTCATGGAAAAACGCCATTGTCAAGGCATATTTGTCAAAATATCCACATTTATTTCTTAATTTTTCTATTTTCCAAGCCAAAAGTAGGGTATGAAACAGTTTATTCTAATTTTCAAAAGTAGTGCGTTACTTATATTTCATACAATTCAAAAATATTCTAAACATTGACGATGTGGAGCAATACCTACTAAACAACGAGGCCTACCAGCTAAAATTAAAATAGGCCAATCGCCTCCCGTAAAAAATGCGTTAAAGCATAGGCCAATGCAGTTTTGCTTATGTCATATCGTGATAGTGAATTAGAGTAAATAGAGTAGTTTTGTCTCCATTTTTGGTGAAAATTTAATTATATTTATAAGTTTTTGTACATTTAAATTCACGTAAACATACCGCTTAAGTGTTGTGCGCCTAACTGCCGGGATAATTAAAAAACCGGACCAAAAGTTCACGTGTTTAGTTTCCCGAAAGACAGTGATTTGCAAAAAAATGGCTACGAGCAATTCCGCTGGATCATTTAGTGCCCAATAAAAACACTAAAGTGTGTGAGCTACATTTTTCTAAAGGTAGTATAATTTGGGATATTTTAGAACAGGATCCGAGAACAGGTAAAATTATTTCAGTACATTTAAACAAGCTCCTATTAAAAAAAAATTCTGTACCAATGGTTTTCCCAAATTGCCCCAATTATTTGTCAAAAACAGGGGCGTGCAGTCCATGGAAGCAAGAGAAGCAGTCCTTCCCCAAAAAAAATTACAAAACATTTCCTAAAATGTAATTTTTGAAATAGGAAACCATTAATTTAGTCTACATTAAAAATGCTAAAATATTATCCTAATTATCAAGCCCATAATAAATGCGGCCTTGACTCCGGCCGAGCCACAAAATCGAATAGAACCTATGCGGGCCGCTAGCTTCTCTGCAGCCAAGTCCTGTATACTTGATTTCCTGTTAATCGAGCCAGAGGTTATTGAACTTTCCACCGGCTGTTTGCAATTTTTGCACTTCAGTCGCGTGCCTTAAGTGGGGGGGAAGCTATCGATGGAGTAGGTTCTTTGTTTGAACGGCTATCCGTGTGTTGTATGATACGTACGTCGCGCCGCGTCGTGCATGGTGCGATATGGAGGACAATAATACGGACGTGGATATGCAAATACCGTCAACTTCGGCTGTCGGTAATAACGTTGAAAATGTTGGAGAATTTCGTAAGAAGAGTGTGTGTGAATGTGTGGTGTGTGTCTTAATAATAAAGAGATTTTCAACATTAAACTTCGCTGATAAGCCTCAAATAATTTCCAAAGGAAAAATGAAAAACTGTATTAGACATTTTAATCCGGAAAAACAATACGAACAATTTAAATGGCTAACAGGGTGTAAAAATACAATTAAATTATTTTGTTGGCCTTGTTTACTTTTTGACAATGAAAAAGGTCTCTGGTTTTTCCGATTTAAACAATTTCCATAAAGCTGTAAAAAGACACATTATGTCCAAAGCGCATTTGCAGGCCTTCATAAAAGAAAAAGTCTTCGGCAAAACCAGAATTGAATACGCCCTTAATAAACAGTTGGAAATTAGTCACCGCCAACACAATGAACTAGTCGATAAAAACAGGCAAATATTAAGAAGACTTATCGATGTTGTTTGTTTTCTCGGACTGCACGAATTGGGATTTAGAGGTCATGACGAAACAAAGGTTTCTTCAAATAGAGGAAATTTTCAAGATTTACTTAGTTTAATGGCTAAATATGATGATTGCTTAAAAAATCATTTAGAGCAGTCTAGTGTTTTTCGCGGAACGTCGAATCGAATCCAGAATGATTTAATTTCCGCTGTTGCAACCATTATTCTAAAAAGAATTAAGCAGGAGATTGGCGAGGCGCGGTTCATTGCTATTGTTCTGGACGAAACAACTGATATGATTAATTTTAGCCAATTATCTATAGTAATACGCTACGTTAAAACAGACAGAAGTATTCAAGAGCGATTTTTAGGTTTTAAGAATGTGTCCGAAAATCGTACAGCAGATGCATTATACCGTAGTTTATAACGTTACTAAAGAAATTAATGGAGAGAAAAAATTGTTGCTCAAAGCTATGATGGAGCTGTAGTGATGGCAGGACAATTAGGGGGTCTGCAAGCTAAAGTTCGAGAAACTTTTCCAAGTGCTCTGTTTGTCCATTGTTTTGCTCATAATTTAAATTTAGTTTTATCCCTGTCCATCAATCACATTAAAGAGTGTAATTTAAGTGACATGGCTGCTTTTTTTTCTAAGTCAACAAAACGTACACAAGTTTTGGACTCCATTGTCCACAAACGATTGCCCAAAGTAGCTCCTACTAGGTGGAACTATAATGGAGGACTTGTGTTAACAGTATCTGAAAATCGTGAATCACTGATTGAACTATTTGAGAATATAATAGAAAATAATGAAACGTGGGACTCAGAAGCAATAAATAGTTCGAGGGGGTTTTTTGGACTGTTTGAAACGAGATTTTCCATATTTCCATTCTCAGACAATGTTTTTAATATATTACAAACTAAAACAAATGATATTGCTTTTTGCCCAAAAAAAGAGGATGATTTTAAGTCCATGTTAAGCCAAAAAAGAGATGACTTTGACCTATTTTGGGAAAAAACGATGACGTTAAAGGTAGAGCCACAAGCCAAGCGTCTTTGAACAGACAAAGTAGGAGATTTTCAAACATTATACACACGCCTCTTTTATGAAATGATCGATCAAATTCAGCAACAAATAAACTATAGAGTTAACGATTTAAATGATTTTAAATTCCTCGAGCTCTGTAATTTTGATGCATTTAAAGGAAAAACTTTTCCAGAAGATGCGTTTAAATCTCTTCTTCTTCATTATGGCCAGTTCTTCGACCGAGTGTTACTGCGATCTGAACTAAAAGTGATTTACGAAACTGATGATATTAGCGCAAAAAATAAAGCTAAGCAACAATGCAATTTTTAAAAGACAAGGAGCTGGAAGATGCCTACACCGAAGTGTCGAAATTGTGTAAATTAGTATTGACAATACCTGCCACAAGTTCATCAGTAGAACGCAATTTTTCAACACTTCACAAACGTATAAAAAATTTCGTGACAAATTCAACGGGGCAGGAAAGGCTTTCGCATACATCGCTGTTATCCATTGAAAATAAACTTCTCCAAAATATGTCGCAGCATCGACGTTTTTATGATGACGTCATTGAGGAATTTGCAAAAAATGATCGAAGAATCGAATTACATTACAAATAGGTAAGTTTCTACAAATTGCTTCCCTTTCTTAAAATTTCACCGCACGCCCCTGGTCAAAAAACTTTCTTGACCGCAAAAGTAAAGATGAACAAAATAAGAATCTTGATGAACTACATCTTTTGCAAGCCATAGAGCAAAGTAAAGAAGAGTTTAATTTACATAGAGAGGCTACATGTTTTCAAAGTTTTGAAGAGCTTATAAAAGTATTTCGAAATTTTAATTTAAAGAAAAGGTGGTATTCGGTAAAGGATACAGATAAAATAACTTTATTTAAACTTGAATATACTCCTGGTCCCCTAAAAACTTGGGCAATTGTTATAAATGGCGATTTAAATTTAGAAACATATAGGTTAGCTCAAATATATATAGCAGCCTCAGCACGATTTTCCAATGATTTTTTTCTTGCTAAATATAAATATACTAAGACTGGCACATTTATATTCAAAGATTCTCTAAAAACTTTAAGAATGTTCTTCATCTCTCTCTTAAACATTCTTATAGCACAATTTTGTCAAATTTCTTGAATGATATTTATAATCAGCAACTAGAAACCCATTTAATGCACATAAAAAATACAAATACAAATAAACATAAGTTAAATTTCCTACATATTTTTAACATATCCTGTAACATTCGCTGAGTGGAGTGTTATAACAAATATAAATTATTAAAAGAAAATAAAAATGCCGACTACCTAGAACTAGTATATTGATATAATAAAATAAACAACAAAACATTCTGGGGATGGTATTGGCTGTAATAATGTCCATTAAGGAATCATGGTTCTTGGCTTTAAATAGCGTCAAATTACTTTTTGGCATTTGGCCTGCGTTGGAAATGTTTAAGGATCTTCCCTGAAGATGCATCGTGCTATGGTAAGCGCGAAACGTCGGAAAGTAATTCCAATTTAAAACGGTATCGACTCAAGAGCCATGATTCTTTATTTGCCTCCAGCTGAAAGCTTGCGTATTTATTATTTGATAATGTTTATTTGTTTAAGGCCGAATCAAGCATTTCGCTACTAGAGGAAAGTGAACTCGAAGACGAGCTTTCCAACGACTTAGTCAGTGAAGAACACCAAGACAGCTGGTCGCCAGAAACAACGTTAACTCTTCAAGAAACGTAGCTGAGTGTTCCACATTGTTGTTTCCGAACTGAATTGTGTACAGACAATAGCAAACTGAAAACTAACGTTATAGCATTCATTATTAATTTTGGTATAGACCTACTGCCCTCCGCATTCTCGCCATTGCTATACTGTTTCGCAATTCTTTAAATTCATGACTTTCTTGAATGCTCGATTTAGGTACTGGCCTAGCTGGATTGAACTCAAGTCTCAGTTGTGAAGATCCACATCTGTTTGCGGCCAATTACCAATTTTATTAATGATATATTTTTTTGAACGTATTTTATAAGTGTAGCAAAAAGACTCCCCTAAAAGCAACAGATTAACACAGTGCTTTTTTTGCAATGTTTTCAGATATTCCAGTTTTGAGTCACTAGTATAATGAATTTTCAATAAAGCCGATCTCACTTTATCCATTTCCTCTTCAGTTCCTTTTGACATTACCTCTACCCTTCTCTAAGAGACGCTTTCTTCTAGACCTAAATAATGCCCACGTGAAGGAAAAATGCCTGACGTCAGAGATATCAATATAAGAACCTCCCTCCACCCATGGGCAGTGGTCCTAAAAGCGCCCCGAGCAGCCGCCTGCGCTTTATATCTGCACTTCCGAGCGACTGCTGACTGGGTCTGTTAAATTCTGTCATTAAACTGTTTTTTTTTAAATTATAAAGTAGTAAACAAATGCAACATGCTGACTCGCGACTGATGATGCATATACAAAAAACGGGAAGAAGTTGTCATAATGATGATGATGATGTCGTTACAAGAGTATTGTAATGGCTGGAAAATATGTTTAATACTTAACTACTATACAGTGAGGATAAAAAGGTTGGAATACATTTTAAAACTCAGGTATTTTTTTCTCGAGAAAACGCTCGGACCCGTCGATTTTTAATTTTAATTGCTGTTTTTTTTAATTATAATTTCATGTATATAGGGTGACCCAAAAGCAAGTTATGACATTTACCTTAATTTTTTTAAATGGAATGTCCCATTTTTTATTTTATTTTCGGATTCTACGAAAAACTTTGATCAAATTTCATGTATCATAATCTATACAGGGTGGTCCATCCCAGCTCCCTTTTTCTGTAGCTCACTTATCATTTGACTCATGAATTTTAAATTTTCCTCAACTCATATGTATATTAGAGCGCATTTTCTAAAAATATTTTTGATTATACAGGGTGAACCAAAAAAGTGTGACGTCACAATGACATATTTTTTTAAATTACATGACCTATATTTTCTTACATATTTAGATGGCTTCCATAATTGTTTACATCATCCTAACATTTTATTGGATTCGATCGGTAAATAACGGCTTAAAAAAATTAAATGTGAAAAAAAGTGAATTTACACCACTGGTTAAAAAAATTTTAAAAATTCAAATATTGCCTCGACATAAGAATCAAACTGGGAGTTCATTAAATAAGGTTTGAAAATCTCACTGACCAAATTTAAACGATCTACATTATACAGAATCTACAAAATTAAGTGTCAAAATTGCCAAACTTCAAAGTGCATTTTCATTCTTATTTTAAACGTCAACCCTATTCTTTTTTTATTGCAATCGATGCGTAATTGAAATATAAAACTTTTTTGAAAATACATCTTTATTAAAATTTCTAACGTATTAAAAGGTATTCGCCAAAAACTGGTAAAGAGTCCTATTTTAGCAGATATTTGAATGAAAAGTAATCCAAGGTGGCTTAGATTATTAAAATGAATGAATTCAATCAAAATGACAGGAGAGTCTTTTTGACAAATTTAAAAAATTATTTAGTTTACAAACGGATTAATATTGTTCTTGATCATAATTATTATAAAGTATTGCGTTATTTTGTTCCAGTAGTATAGTTTGTTTATTGTGGTTATAGTTGTCTGCAGTTTATTTCAAGGAGTTATTTTTTTTTAAGTAGTTTGTTAAGTTGTTCACGTTTTGCATAAGTATTTTTACAATGAATTATACCAAAGAAGAGCTAGTAGATATGATTTTTGTGTTGGGAGAATCTCAAAAAAATAGTTTTTTGGCTAGTCGGATATACGCGGAGCGATATCCGGAACGAAGACATCCCGATAAGAGAAGCCTGCAAAACTTATTAGATAGATTTATTCAGACGGGAGATGTCGAATACTCAAAACCTAGTAGAAATAAGCCAGTTTAAACTGATGAAAAGGAACTGGATGTGCTACTTCATATCACACAAACCCCTTCAATTAGCCAAAGGGTAGTCGCCGATATAGCGAAACCACCGTTCAAAAATCATTTTCATGCCTACCATATTCAGCTTTACCAAGAGCTTTATGAACAAGATTATTATCGGATAGCGTTTTGTAACTGGGCACAATCCAAAATCAGAGCAAATTTTGAATTCTTCGATAAAGTGCTCTTCTCAGACGAGGCTACCTTCCATAAAAATGGATTTATGAATCGCCACAATTTTCATTACTACTCCGATCGTAATCCAAGACATTTTCAGCAGATCGACAGCACAGATGGTCTATTAATGTGTGGGGGGGAATCATAGGAGATTTTATTATCGGTCCTTATTTTTTCGATGGGCATTTAAATGGGGACATGTATTTAAATTTCTTACAACATGAGTTGCTCCGTTTATGTCAACATCTACCCAGACCCGTAAAGGAGGGCATATGGCTATAACACGAAGGCGCTCCAGCACATTATTCTTTACCGGTCAGGCACCATCTTAAGGTAGCCGTTCCGGATCGGTGGATCGGAAGAGGAGGGCCAATTAGATTGCCACCCCGTTCACCTGACCTCACTAAGCTTGATTTCTTTTTATGAGGCTATATTAAAGAAACCGTTTACCACGCGCCCCCAACAACACCTGAGAACATGAAGCTGCGAATTCAAGACGCATTTCGACAGGTAACACCCGGTATTTTAAGGGGAGTGGCAGCATCTTATCATACTCGTCTTCGTTTGTGTTTGGAAGAAAACGGAAAACACATTGAACATGAGTTCTAGTGAAAAAATTAGATTAAATATAGTTGAATTTAGTATAGTGTAGGTCTCAAAGGTGATACTTAAATAGTAAATTTTTAATTTTAATGTCAAGATAAATGATAAATTATAATAAAATTCAATATAAAAAGAAATAAATAAAAAAATAATTTAAAAATAAAAATTTGCGATATATCAAAATTGTCTATTGTCATATTGATTGAATTCTGCGTCATTCATTTTAATAATCTAAGCTACCTTGCATTACTTTTTATTAAAATGATTGCTAAAACAGTATGCTTTACCAGTTTTTGGCGAATATCTTTTAATACCTTAGAAATTTTAATAAAGATGTATTTACAAAAAAGTTTTATTTTTCAATTACGCATCGATTGCAATGAAAAAAGAATAGGGTTGACGTTTAAAATAAGAAAGAAAATGCACTTTGAAGTTTGGTCATTTTGACACTTAATTTTGTAGACCCTGTATAATTTAGATCGTTTAAATTTGGTCAGCGAGATTGTCAAACCTTATTTAATGAACTCCCGGTTTTATTCTTATGTCGAGGCAATATTTGAATTTTTATAAGTTTTTTTATCCAGTGGTGTAAATTCACTTTTTTTCACATTTAATTTTTTTAAGCCGTTATTTACCGATCGAATCCAATAAAATTTTAGGATGATCTAAACAACTATGGAAGCCATCTAAATATGCAAGAAAATATAGGTCATCTAATTTAAAAAAAAATGTCATTGTGACGTCACACTATTTTGGGTCACCCTGTATAATCAAAAATATTTTTAGGAAATGCACCCTAATATACATGTACGTTGTGCAAAATTTCAAATTCATGAGTCAAATGATAACTGAGCTACAGAAGAAGGTATCTGAGATGGACCACCCTGTATATGTCTAAATTAAGTCGTATAAAAATCACTTTTATTAAAAACGCTTAACTTTAGACAATAAATGTCTTGATAACAAAATTATGTAATATCAATTTAAAAAATGT
This sequence comes from Kuschelorhynchus macadamiae, assembly GCA_030620095.1. Taxonomy (NCBI): domain Eukaryota; kingdom Metazoa; phylum Arthropoda; class Insecta; order Coleoptera; family Curculionidae; genus Kuschelorhynchus; species Kuschelorhynchus macadamiae. Next base: position 262,860 of record JAUTXW010003409.1, on the reverse strand, counting down.
TAAAACGGATCACCAGCAACATCCTGAGAATATCCTAGGCGATCTTCAAATTCTCGCCAAAACATTGTGCACTAACACTGTAGATTTTAGCTAACTCTACAGATAATAATCTAACGGGATCAAATCAGGGGATCTTAAATATTGACGAACGTAAAATATATAACAAGTAACAATGTTATTAATGTTAACGCTTTCAGTAGATTTGAGTTTCTTTAATTCTTAATATGAACTGCGTTCGGATATGGATGGTACCTAGTGCTAACTCTTAGATAAAAAAAAATATTTAAGAAAGCCTAAAAAATAGGTGCTAATTAAACAAAATCCTAAAAATATGTAATGAAAAACTAATAAAACGTAATTTAATGTTTATTTAATTGCGAAATAGTATGAAGAAATACAAAGTTCCAGTTGCACCAGTTCCACTTTTTTTGCGGTTTTTTAAATATTTTTTTACCTAAAAGTTGCAAGATTTATCACTAGGTACCCCTCATATCCGACCGCAGTTCATATTAAGAATTAAACAAACTCAAATCCACTGAAAGCGTTAACATTAATAACATTGTTACCTGTTACATATTTTACTTAACTTTGACGCTGATTCCCTGTCAAAAGTAAACATTTGTTCCATTAAAAGTAATTTTTTTAAACTGTGAAATAGTACGATTAAGTGAAAGGGAACACATAGCAATATTAATGATGATTGTCTATAGAGCTCGTTTAACAATAAATACCGAAACGTTAATGTATGAGGATTATTGGAAACAGAATTTTGAGTCCCTTTTGCTTTAAGGAGAGTTTAACTGGGGAAAGATATCTAGAATTTTTAAAATTCGATTTGATATTTGCACTTGCTATATTGTATCCAAATCCAGTAGATCCCGATATTCTCAACGATACTTTATGGTATCAACAGGATGGAGCACCAGCGCATTATACTGGCCCGGTTCGTGAATATTTAGATTCTGTTTTCCCTGGTAGGTGGATTGGTAGACGGGGTCCGACAGAATGGCCTGGCATATTCCCTGATTTGACCCCGTTAGATTGTTGTTTCGTGTTATGACAGTCATTTTGTAATTGTGACATTTAGAAAAATTATTTGTTCAATTGTTAAAAATGTCATCTTAAACCTGTAACTGTCAAGTTAGATCCGGTCTAAATTTAAACCTTTTTAGTGAATACGGCTGTTATTAATTAGAGTTAATAAAACTGATTTTTACAACTTAATTTAGACATATGCAGATTATGATACATATAACAAAAAATGGGACATTCCATTTAAAAAAATTAAGTTAACTGTCACAACTTGCTTTTGGGCCACCCTGTATACATGAAATTATAATAAAAAATAAACGGCAATTAAAATTAAAAATCGACGGGTCTGAGTGTTTTCTCGAGAGGAAAATACCTGATTTTTAAATGAATTTATTCCAACTTTTTCATCCTCACTGTATATAACTAAAGAAAAAAAACAGTCAGAATTCAGTTTTATGGCAGTCAGCAGTTGCTCGAAGGGCAAGTTAAAGCGCTTTGGGGATCATCGTTTACAGCTAGAGATAATTATCATTTTTTGCAAGCGCTAACTAATTACGTATCATGTCATCTAACAATGTTACCAGTCATTGTCAATGTCAAAAATCACCTGTCAATTATCATTTGTCAAAACTGTCATTTTGGGCAGGAACTGATTCAAGATGATTTTAAAAAGTTTGTCGTCTTTTGCCACCAGATCGTTTAACGAAGTGACGTAGCAAGTCATGCTTCAGGTGAGCGGTAGATTTTAACCCCCTCTATCGATCTATGAAAAAAATATCTGGAACAAGATGTAAGATGGCGCCCTAGGATGAGAAAACCCAAAATATTCGGAGACATCAATGCTCAATTACGAAAGAAACCCAATAGTGTTTAGCCATTAGGACCTACTTCAAAGCGCGCTCTATGTCTCACTATATGACCTTGAGAGTGGATGCTGACTCATGTACAGCCTTAATACTACATCATATTAAAATATGAATCATTACAAAACTGTTGCAGTTTCTTGCCAACTCTGGAAACTAGAATAATCTGAAATAAATTAAAGCTTTGTGATGCTGTAATTCATTCGGGGGGGAGTTTTCGCATGGTTACCTTTAAAATACCGTCAAAATTACAACGTTATTGAATATATAACTTAAACAAAGGAATCTTGCAGTAGCTCTCTACCAAACATTAGAAAAAAAAACTTTGCGATATATAATTAAGATGATCTCAGCAATAAGAAAGTATTCAATGGACACTATATCGACCTCACAAGGGGTCACGTTTCTCACTGCCTACTGTGTATAATTGATACGTTAGTGTAACATTAATTATTAAGCTAATGAGTTAATATCGAGGATAAAGAGACGTTTTATGAATTAATTCTTGTGAATGTGTTACAGTTGCTGTTAATATTTCGACGTTAGATATGACAATAATATATCGGGGAATGGGGCACCATTATTTGAAGTCCTAAGAGAACACTTTGTGCGGAATAAAAAAGCCTTTTCACGGAAGTAAAGAACCGGCAAACGTCCTAACTTTAGTAAAGTTCTCGTCTGTATTTCCCGACTTGAACACTGTTGACTGAAAATATCGTAAGCTTTACTTTTACAATTTGTTTATGTAAAACGTATAAACAGCGACAGAAACTGTACAGGATGTCCCACGAATGACATACTATTTGACCTCAGAACTTGTAAAGCATATTAACAAATTAAATACAAAAATTTCTAAGTTTAATTTGAGTTTATAAATTATATTATTTTCATGTATACAGGGTATTTATCCTACCCTAACCAGGTTTTTTTGTTATTTCTTATTTTAAATATAACATCATTTGGGGTCTGAAATATTACGTTTCTGATTTACTCGAATTTATCTTCAGGATTTTTTTAGATCAACTAATTGAGAATCGCCCACATGTTAAAAATTTAAAAAAAAAATAGACCAACGTATATAATATACAGGACTAAACAAAGAGACGTTTTTTACAATAAGTTTAAGAGGCTCTATGGAGAGGAGTAATAGTAAATTGGTCTAAATGAAGGTTTGGGTTTAAAGTCGCATCTATTCTCACCATTTTTGTTTTTGGTTTACATCGATATCTTTATTTTTCTCGAATATATGAATTTTTAAAAAAAATGTTGCAATTTTTATTAACCTTTTTGTGCGAACAACTAAGTTGCACTAAGGTATAAATCAAGGTGGCTGTGACAGTTTCGTGAAATAACGCCATACCTGGAAATGTCATTTATGACTTTCAAAAGTGTGTTTTTTCGTGAGGCTACTTCTTAATTTTTAAAATGGATATGTCTCCGACTGATGCTACAAAGGCAGTTGCTTTAATCCAAGATGTACGATCACAGTATTACGTGGCAAGAGTTTAAAATGTCACAAGAAGTAAAGTACAAAGGGCTGTAAATCGGGTTAATCAGCATGGAGAGTACAGTAACTCACTGTGGTAGGAAAAGATGTACGAATGAACGAGATGATCGTTTTATTACCCTAAGTGTTTTACGTGACCGAAGAGTAACTTCTGTGGAGGTTAAAAACAGATTGGAGTACGTACGGCAGGTCCAAGTAAGTGAAAGAACGATAAGAAGGAGGTTGTCTGATAATGGATAATATACAAGGAGACCTGCAACTGCTCCCGAGTTGCTAGGGAACATCAAAATTGAGGCTCTGGTGAATGGAAAAAGGTCCTATACACCGACGAATCCAGATTTTGTTTAAAATCACCGGATGGTCGTGAAAGAATCTACAGAAGAACAGGAGAACGTTTTGAGCAAAACCATTTTTCGCCTGGGGTAAGCTATGGCGGAGGCTCCATTAAGGTGTGGGGTGGTGTTCAATTCAACGCAAGAACGGAATTGGTAATCGTCGATGGCGGAGCAATGACAGCAGACAGATATATACAAGATATTTTAGAACCACATGCTGTCCCCTTTGCTCCATTTGTAGGAGACGATTTCATGATAACCCTCGACCGCATGTTGCGAGAGTTCTAAGCGAATATTTAGAACTGGTGGAAATTACAAAAATGAATTGACCTCCCCGTAGTCCCAACTTGAATCCGATCGAACACGTCTGGGATAGACTGTGCAGAATAGTACGGGCTCGGGTACCTGCTCCAGCCAATTTGCAAGAACTTAGTCATGTTCTCATTGAAGAATAGCAGCAAATTGATTAAATTTTTATACGGAACCTAATTGAAGGTATGCCAAGGCGTATAGAGGCTGTCATTCGAGCACGTGGAGGAAACACGCGCTACTGATTTATTTGTTATTGTTTCTGTTATTGTTATTGTAAATTGTTATCGTTTTTTTAATTAATTTGCTGGTATAATATTTGTGCTTCGTGTTTAATAATTTAAGTTTTATAATATAGAACGGAAGCTTTCACGGCTTTGGTCAATTAAGAAATCATGGTTCTTGGGATTAGACCGTGCCAAATTGAAGTTACTATCCGACGTTTCTCCTTCGCTTGCACGAGGCATCTTCAGAGATCTTTACTCCACGAGATCTAAATACTCAATAAGCTCGAAGAAATTCCTTTGAGGATATTGCTATAACATTCGCTTCACTAAAACCGAAGCACTGGTTTAGATATGTAGATGATACTTTTACACATACACTTTTGTTGTTTGGCCTCATGGACAGGATAATCTCCTCATATCTCTGGACCACCTTAATCAGCAACATCATAATATTATGTTCACGATGGAAATTGAATCTAATGGAACAATTCTAGATGTATGTGTTCAAAGGAAGGAAAATGGTACATTAGGACATTCTGTGTATAGAAAACCGACGCATACAAATAGATATTTAAATGCAAATTCTCATCACCATCCAGCACAAAAGAAATCGGTTATTAACTCACTAGTATTCAGAGCCATTTCGATTTCTGATCAAGATTCTTTAACATCGGAAACATCAAAACTGAGCGAAGCTCTCAGAGGGAATGGCTATTGCACTGAAGATATTACGCGTTCAATTAAAAGATATAGTAAACCAACTCCGCCAAAGGAGAATGATAAAGACCACCATTAGGTAGTGTTGTTCTTCTCTATATACATGACACTACGGACAAAATAGGACGATTACTTCGGCGGTCCAACATACGTACAATCTTCAATACACATAAGAAGATTGGACAATGCTTGCGATCCCCGAAAGATCTTGTACCTTTCCAAACAGAAGGAGTATATAAAATTCTTTGCTCCTGTGGAGAAGTGTATGTGGAAGAAACAGGACGCTCAATATCAGCTAGACTTAAGGAACATGAACGATTTATTAAAAAGAAACAAATTGTTCAATCTGCTGTAGCTGAACAAGGTTCTAGTAAAGGAAAACAAGGTTCTAGCATCGGTTCCAGGTTTTTATAAACGAAAAGTTAGAGAATCTATTGAAACATTTAAACATACAAAAAATTTCAATAGAGACACGGATTACGGTCTACAGTGTTCAGATCTCGTTGAGTAAAGATCCCTGAAGATGCCTCGTGCAATCGAAGGCGAAACGTCGGATAGCAATTCCAATTTGACACGGTCTAATCCCAAGAACCACGATTTCTTAAGTTTTATAATGTTTTTTTATGGAAGATTAATTAAATTGTGTTAAAAATATTTATGTTTCTTTTTAAAAATCTTATTTGTGACTAAAAATGTAAAACTGAACTTAGCTGCTCGTACCGAAAAATTGATAAAAATTGCAATGCTTTGTTAAAAAATCCATATATTCCAGAAAAATAAAGATATTGAGGTGAACTAAAAACAAATATGGTTAGAATAGATGCGACTTTAAAACCAAAGCTTCATTTGGACCAATTTACTATTACTCCACTTCACAGAGCCTCTTAAACTTATGGTAAAAAACGACTTTTTGTTTAGACCTGTATATTGTATACGTTGGTCTATTTTTTTTAAATGTTTAACATGTGGGCGATTCTCGATTAGTTGATCAAAAATATTCTACAGAATTCATTAAAATTCTGCAATAAATAAAAAAGTTATTTGCAATTGAAATTCGTCAAAAATTTGCGTGGATCAATTATTTTGCCTGTGAGTGTATATTGGCCCATTTAAATCTCAAAATTGTAATTTTGGACTTAGGTTTAAATAGTACTTATCATTAAATATCTTGTTATAAAGACTGATTCTTTTTTTAACGTGATGTTTAATTTGTATGCATTTTTAATCTTAATACTCACAAAAACAAACATCATAGCTAAATATTTATAGTAGAGATGAAAATAAACAATGGCGTTCTAATGAACTTTTACTTTTAGGTTAAGGCCGTTTTACATGCTGCAATTCTTTCTTGCAAGTTGCAATATTCTTGAACAAAAGCATGGCGCAGTACCTTTTGTCAAACTGTGCATGCCTTTGTTCAAGACTATTGCATATTTCAAAGAATTGCAGCATGTAAAACGGCCTTTAGAAAAAATTACTTAACATCAAGTGTCTACGACTGCTCCTATACGCTTTTATAGTTTTGGATTCTTTAAATATGCAACTGTCACTTAAGGCTGTTTTACATGCTGCAATTCTTCTGGATTCTTTAAATATGCAACTGTCACTTAAAACTGTTTTACATGCTGCAATTCTTCTTGCAATATTCAATAGTCTTGAACGTGCGCATGCGCAGTTTAACAAAATCGTGTAAGTCTCTTGCAATTGCAAGAGAATTGCACGAATACAGTTTTGTCTGATTTTTATTGCAAGTTTCGCGCAAGTCTGAAGGAAAACCCCACCGCCTTCTTTGTCTTCTTTCCACCTTGCTGGTTTACAGAAGAAGAGCAGCAGCAATATTTAAGGAAACTGAAGCAGCAATTACTTTTTTCCAGTTGGATTTATTTATTTTACGATCCATTTTAACTTGTAATAATAATTTTGAATAATTTTGAATCAAGTAGGCTGAAATCCGGAAGTAAAATTTCCAAAAGTAGGCTACATATTGCAATTGAAACACAATTGCCGCTTGTAAAACAACTTGCAAGAAAGATTGCGCGCAATGTCTGGCAAGTGCAAGCTCTTGCTGCAACAGACTTGAAGGTCAGTCTTGCAGCATGTAAAACGGCCTTTGTACCAAATTACACTGAAGTCTTGAACACTAAGGTGGTACGAATAAAGTACCAATAACATTAAATTTCATTAATTTGACTTAATGTATTGAAAAAACTAAAAAGTGAATTAAGTCCTAATAAATGTACGGAACTTCATTAAGTGCAAATACTACAAAAAAAAATATTAGTTGATAGAGAATACATCTTGCAAGAAAAATATTGTGTTCATCCTGCAATAACTATTCATCAATAAGTTGAAAAAATACTAGCGAAATTCCAATGCATTTCCTCTAAAATCAATACTTGGGGCTTATAACGGTTTTATTCTAGGACCCAACTGTACAGGGTGCCTCCGATTAAGTCAACACTATTCCTAACGTTATTATTACAGGTACGAGGTCGGCTAGATTAAGAATGTAGTAGCATATTTTCTTTTGATTAAAATGGTTAAAAAAGAAAAAAATTGAACACAGCGTTTCTGAATAAATTGGAAAAATGCATTTAATGAAACCCCAACGTTTACAAACAATATTTCACTTACAGTAAAGTTGGTTACAAAATTCCAAAGTAAAAACAATTGAATGATTGCCTAAGCAAACACATTACTATGTTCTTTTATCCATTAAAATAGAAATCAAAGTGGGTTATGTCTGGGGATCTAGGTGGCCAGCGAATTGGGCCTTTCGTCGCAATTCATTTGTCTCCGAATAATGCCTGCAGCAACATTCTTACATTACCAGATTGGTGAGGTGGGGCTCTATCAGTAGCCAAGTTGAAGCCGGCCAAATATTCTTCTAGCCCTCCATAAAATACAGGTCCAATTATTCGGCTTCCTATCATGCCACACCAAACATTTACAATTGATGTTGAGGGTTTCTGGGATTAGTGAGAAACAAATTTTCTTGTGACCAGTAGTGTCTATTCTTGCGATTGAACACATCTGTATTGGAAAAATTGGTAACAATGTACTTTAAGATATCATTATTTTCTTCATAAATATTAAATATCCAATTGCAAAAAATATGTCTTCTTTTTATCACCAGGCAACAATGTCTGGTCGATACTTATAAACTCAGCTTGTTTAAGATCCGCCATATTGTCAATAAACTGTCACCGGACTCTCTTGATAATTCTCTTGTTGACTTTTCTTTGTGTGTTTCAAAATATGCCAAGTCATTTTAGAACAAGTTTTAGCAACAAAAAGTGTAAATGTATTATTTTCATGTCAAGGCAAAATGAAACTACATGGTAACTGTCATTTAAATGTCGAAGCAACCAATCAATTGTTTTTACCTTGGAATTTCATAGCCAACTTTACTGTAAGTAAAATATCGTTATAACTTTGTTATTTTTATGTTCAAGCCGATAATTTATATGATTGTTCTGTAGACGATTTGCAAATGTTATGTTGGAAATATACAGGGTGTTTCATAATAAAAAGAATATTTCCAATTTATTCAGAAACCCTATATTCAACTGTTTTTATTGTCTTAAATAGAAGAGAAAATGCTACTACTTTGCTAATTTGACTGACCTCGTACATCCAATAATAATGAAGTTAGAAATAGTATCGATTTAATCGTAGGCACCCTGTATATTAAGGTAATATAAATTGTAAATTTAAATGAAACCAAGAAATTTTTATATTGATATTTCATTTACAGTTAATACAGTTTCTGAGATAAAATAGTATTTGATCTATGTGACACAAACTGCACAGTTTTGTTAAACAGTCCAGGTTTTCGGAAATATACCATGAAATAATTATACTGCTTTCCGACGTTTCGTCTCCGGTTCCACGATGGCAATTTTAATTTCGATAGTTTAACATGAATAACATTTTTATTCCGCATAAAGGAAAATTGTACATTATGCATTGTTTAAAGAAACATCTATACCTTTAAGTTGTTGAATTTATTTGTTAAGGTTCATCAATTAAGTTAGCGAAGATATATTTAATATACATCACAGCACAATATAACAGTTTTAGTGATAGACAGACATGTGTGTATGCTGTCAAAAATAGGAGCTTCGGCTTTCGTTAAAAAAATGTGAACTCGAGAACGTAAGTGATTTTGGTTCATTCCCATAAAATTCTGAGCGCATTAAATTTATTTTGAATTTATTTGATTTTTTGTTTAATTATTTTAACATGTTCTGTGTGCCTACTAACAAAAGATCCGTTTTTCCTAAAAAAACACTAAATTCTGTAGTGAATATTACAAGGTTCTGTTCCCATTACTTGTTAAGGAGAGTGTTAACCACCCAAAAATTTGATGCCATAATACACTTTGCTGCGAGAAGGACTATACCAGAAGTAGATTTAAAATCACCAATCATGGAGCTCCAAGCACCACGATGGGATGGCCTTGCCCGCAGGAGTTTCTTTAAAAATATGCACAAATTTCACCCAAGGTTGAAGTACCTTGAAAAATAAAAAACATTTTTTTTAACTGAATACCTATGGTGCTTAAATGATGCATTGATAGAACCCTAGAGATAATGATAAACCATGGTGTTGAGTTGAAATTTTGTTGGAAAACAAAATCATATTGCCAAATATACAGTTCAGTTTGTAGTCAAGTCAAACTGTCGAAAAAAAGGGCGAAAATTGAAAACTTCTCTAGGCAGTAATTTTTTTTTGAAATCGCCAAATTTTTCGGGTGTTTACCAAGGGTCCGACATTGCACATGCGCGAGAGATGGAGCAAAACCTTTAAAAATAGCACTTTTTGCCATTTTTACGTTTTTTAGCAGTTTTTTTTTCAGGTATTTTAGGTGGTATGTGGGGGCGAATTTTAAGGATTTAAAAATGAAGAATTTGAGCCCATTTGGGTGTAATTTAATCTATTTAAACCCGAAAGATCGGTTACTTTTGGCCGGTGGTTCTGTATTAAAAAAAACACTTTATTAGTAAAAAACTAGCTATTCTGTTACAACCATAAAGATAGCCGTTATTGAGCAATTTATTGTCCATTTCAATATATGAAAATTAGTCGAATTTTTAATCATATTTTGCGGAAACGAATTTTCTTTAAAGCCGTTTTTTTCTAACCATTTTATTCAACGAAACTGTTTGAGAAACTTCTTGGTCCTAATTTGTTTTATAGGCTCCAAGCTGTGATTTGAGGCAACACAGAAGTCATTTTGACCATTTGCAGTCGAGAAATCTTCATTTTAACATCATATTTTGTGTTTTTTAGGTAAAATTTCACGTTTCTTGATAAATATATGAATTTTTTTGCACTTAATGTTACAAATATGCTTACGAATGTATAAAACAAATCATTATCAAAATTTTAAGGGTCTTACGGAGCTGTTTTGACCATTTGGGCTTAAAAAAATCGTTCTTTTTAGCTCATTTTTTGCTTAATTTGTGTAAAATGTTCCCATTTTTCAGAGTCAAATTATTTTTTTTTTGTGTTTTCTCATTCTCTTTTAATCAACTTTGTTTGTAATGTGTTTGGTACTTAAAGACAGAATTGGTTTTGACCATTAGAAACCTAAAAACGTTTATTTACCAATAAACGCAAAATTTTAATAAAAGAAGAATAGAAATTCAAGTAAAAATGACGATTCCTTGGAAACAAATGGTTCTAAAACCCCTTAGAATGTTTATTTTTAAGTACTAAACATATTACAACCAAAGTTAATTAGTGAAATTATGAGAAAACACAAACAAATAAAAACAAATCAAAGAAATTGTCCATATTTCTCAAAGAGACCTATTTTTAATAACAAACATAGAAAAAGACTCCAAGTCTCGGTCTCAGGAAATTCTAATTATTAACATGACACACACACAGACAACAGAGAGAACCTTAGTTAATAATCACACTCACAAAGCCAAAAACAATAACTTACGAACAGAATAAAACACACTAAAGTACAACTAAACAAACAACAAATTATACATATTTGATCGACACTAAAATGAGATTAAGTCTCACGGGAATAAACAAAATAAAAAATTAAAAAATTTTCATGTCCCTAGCTGGGATCGAACCCAGACCGCAAGAATGGGAGGGCAGAGTAGGTGCTTATCGACCACTAGACTGGTCAACGAAAATAACCAAAAACTCCCACTTCTATAAATTATTGCACGAAATGAAAGTTGCCTACAATAATTATTACATTAAATTGTTAAAGATTTGGGTTGGTTCGAAATTAAAACGTCCTTAACGCAAGTGAGAATAGGACTTTTTATAGTTCTTGTTATTTCCATTCTGTTTAGTAGTTCAAGTTTTTCCCCCTTCGGACATTCATGTAAATCATCATCGTGAGAAATGCAAAAATCATGACCTGACTCTAACAAATGATTGGCAAAAGCTGAAACAGTTTCAGTAACATTCGAATTTCTGAACTAGTTGACAAGGCTCAAATGTTCTCTCACCCTTGTCGACATTTTTCTACCTGTTTATCCCAGATAGGTCGTGGAGCATTCGCCACAATTTGGAGCGTAAACCCCAGATCTAGACAATTTTTCGGTTGTGTGCTTTGTCCCTACTAAATGCCAGAGTATTTACTGTTTTGAATGAAATGCTGATATTTTTAAAAAATTTAGCCAATTGGAAAGAAATTCTTTCGAAAAAAATAATGCACTTGAAAATATGTCTCATCCCTAAGTTTTGAATATATGGCATTATAGGATATTTTGTACTTGTTTATATATTTATAATATAATTTGTTGATAGACTCCAAATGAAAACCATTATTCATAGCAATATGATCCTTATTAAACGCTTCCCTTGACAATGGCAAATTACACAACAGGTAGAAAAAGGAGTTGGATTCAGCGAATTTATGTGTGTAAGGAGAGTTTGAAGCATACCGAATAATATTATCCGTGGACCATACTTTCCGGTAAACCTCAAACTTTATCCTAGTGTATTTTCTCGATAACAAACGGTCAACAAACGGAAGTTTTTCTTCATCTTCCATTTCCAATGTAAACACAATTTTAAACTAACTGTTGTCTGTTATCATTCCACACGATGCAAATATCATCCACGTATCTTTTATAGGCTGCCAGGAAGGTGCCTATATAACTGTCTATTAAACTTGAAAAAATGTTACTCTAAAATTAAGGTATGAATGAGTAACTGTAGCAAAGAAGATCTCGCCAATAAATCCCTTACCAACTGAATACAATCTGCTGGAGGCACACTACAAAATAAATTCTTTACTTCTAATGAAACCAATAAGGCATTGTCAAGGCAAAGTCGTTGGAATTCTTGGTAGAAAATGTACTATGAAAACCCGTTTCGTTCCTAAGAAGAAGAAAGAAAAATTTAGCCAAGATGAAAGCTTACAACATGGAGAGTCAATAAATGAAACCAGTGGTTTTATTTATTGACTCTCCATGTTGTAAGCTTTCATGAATGAAATGAAATAGATAATATTATTCAGTATGCTTCAAACTGTCCTTACACACATAAATTCGCCGCGTTCAACTCCTTTTTCAACCCTAATATTTTTTAATTAATTTAATGTAATAATTATTGTAGGCAACCTTCATTTCATCCATTAATTTATAGAAATGAGAGTTTTTGGTTATTTTCGTTTACCAGTGTAGTAGTCGATAAGCACCCACTCTGCCCTCCCATTATGGCGGTCCGGGTTCGAAACCACCTAGTGACATGCTACTTTTTAATATTTCACTTTATTTATTCACGTGAGACTTTACCTCATATTACTGTCGACCAAACATGTATAAATAGTTGTTTGTTTTGTTGTAGTTTAGTGTGTTTTATTCTGTTTGTAAGTTATTGTTTTTGAATTTGTGAGTGTGATATTTGATATTTACTAAGGTTCTGTCTGTTGCTCGAAAGGGCTAAACACTTGTCATGTTTATAATTTATCGAGACTGAGACTTGGAGTCTTTTTCTATGTATGTTAAATAAAATTACGAAATTTTAAGTTTAAATGGTGAAAGGGGTTAAACTCTTTAAAATGATTATGATCTGATTTATACAACCAAAGGAATATTTTCAACTTTACAAAATTTATCATATATTTATCAAGGAAGAACTGTACGTAAAAGCGCAAAAATTGAGCCTAAGGTAACGATTTCTCGGGCGTAAATAGTCAAAATAACTTCTGTAAAGGCTCAAATGAAAACTTAGAATCCAAGGAACAAATTAGGACCAATAAGTTTCCTAAACAATTTGATCGGACAAATGGTTTGAAAAAACTGCTTTGAAAAAAATTCGTTTCCGTCAAATCATTAAATTGGTAAAAATAGCCAACTTTATGATTGAATCTACTAAATAATACGTTATTAAAGATGCTTCAATAATTTATAGGTAAAAAAAATTAATAACAGAAACTTCAACAATAGAAAATTTATTGTTGTAATTAGTTGACGTTTCGATCTCTATAAGATTATCTTCAGGACTATACAAATGTTCTTGATACCATTTAATATATGACAATTGTCCTATACTTAATAGTATCAACAACATTACAAAATACCCACCGTCTAAATAACGTTCAGCAAATTGTATATTTTTAAGTTTAACGGGGAAAATCATCTTTATAGTCCTACAGATGACCTCATAATAGATTTTCTATGTGCGTTACATTGACCATCACCCAACCTAAAACACCTCTCCATAAAAGATAAATGTCTATGTGTATGTCTCGCTACAGTTTATATTCGTATTCAAAATTTGCCTTCTACGAGGTGGCGGCAAGGCTTGTACATTAAAAATTGTAACCTGACCTAAAATTTGAACTAGAGACCTCTAAACAACTCTGCGCTGCAAGTGCCACAGTTTAAAGCATTTAACAATTCGCGTGAAACGATGATTCTATTAGAAACAATTTTGTGGTCACCATAGCAAGGGCGCATCGAAGAAGGAGGCTATGGGGCTGCAGCCCTCTTCCCAAAGGCCATAGACTCAATTTTTTTGTATTCGGGTTTTTTTTTAGTAATTGTAATAAAATGACCAACAGAAACGCTGGTTTTAAAGAAATGGTGAATGCGCCACTCAAAAATGTTCAACGTTTAATCTGGATTCAGCCCCACTAGATCACATTCTTAGTATGTACCGCAGCAACAAATTTCTGACGAGTATAAAAAATTTAGAGAAATCTTATCGTTCTTGGGCATTATTTACATTATATAAGACGAAGCTCTTTATTTTGGTAAGTCCATGTTTTTCAAAATTTTGTCCAAAAAAATTGTACTACCATCCGTATTATTTGATTCATATCATTTGGTGGTACGATTTTTATGCAAAATGCATTTATAAATTAGGAACATCAAATTAGAAACACATTTGATCAGTACATAATTGTCATCCACGTCACATAAACCAATAGAAATAATTCTCGTAATATAGGTTAAGTGTTTAAATTTGCCTTTCACAATATAAAAAAATTGGGTTATTCAAAAAATCGACCAAAAAGTATTTTAAAATCATAAGCAATAACTAATTTCCATATCGCTAATACAAAAATCATTTAATGTTGAGACGGATATTTTAAAAAGCTATCAAAAGAAAAAAATAAAAATAGATAGTTATACAGGGTATTTCGCCACAAAACGTACATTAAATAACCGTGGATAAAGTACGTTAAGATATTCTGAAACCCTCTCCCTTAGTAATATACAGGGTGTGAAATTAATTTCTGGCAAAACTTTTCTTTCTCTCTATCTCTACTCTGTATCTACCAAACAATCTAAGGTTTGATTTTGAAACTAACGCTTATGTTTAAGTTAACCTTTACTTTAAACCACCGTGTATTAAAAATTTTGAAATTCCAGGTCCGGACTTAAAAAAATGTATTGCAATTTATTTTTACAAAAACAACACCCTATATAACAATTTTCATATTAAATACGGACAGTTTATGTACTAAATGGGCTCTTCGATCCCGATAGCGGGTATTACATAAATAACCTAATTTTATTTTTCCGTCTTTTCTACATAAACTACTTTAATCAAAGTTTCCATGTAAAAACTTTTGCCAATTCTAAAGTCTGGATAATGGAAACGAAATTTCCTTTGAAAATAGAGATGGCATAATTCCGCAAGATTATTTTTACAATTTTTAAGTTCAGAAAAATGTTTAGAATGCAAAGCAAAACAAAGTTTTCATGTAACTGGTTTCAGGTACTCTAAAGTGTGGAAAATGGAAATGATACAAAAATTTTATATCCTGTCGTTAAGAAGGACTTCTAGAAAGCAAATGAAAGCAGATTTTTTATGTTCTGGGTATTCTAAAGTGTACAAAATTTCCACGGAAAATGGAAACGACGAAATTCCGCAGGAACATTTTGGCATTTTAGTGTTTGAAATGAGATGCAAAGCAGAGTTTTCATGTAACTGACTTTAGTAATTCCAAAGTGTGGAAAATGGAAATGATGTATTTTCGCAGGAAAATTTTTGTTTTCCCGTTAAGGAGGGCAATAAAAAATTGTTTGTTTAAATAACCCATTTCAGGTGAACGAAAGTTGCCCCTAAATAATGAGTATTTTATTAAGGCTTAGACGCCTTTAGTCAAATATTGTAAAAGAAGTAGTTACTACATTAATTACATTACATTACATAATTATCTTTTAGGCTAGGTTAATCAATGTACTGTTTGGCACGTTAGAAATTATTTGCATTGCCACCCTCGAATCATTAATTTTAAGATTTTCTCGGTTTTTTGGATAACCTAATATATGTATATTTTCATTAAATTCATATCATAATAAATTTTGTATATTAGGCCGAGAAACACTGCCAATCACTTTTGCCATTAGCGGTAAACAAGTAAAGGATAGAGGGCAACAAAATAGAAACAGTTTTTAAAAGAGTACAATCCAAAATGGCTACAAAAATGTTAAAACAGGGGTGATTAGATACGATAATATTAATTCCTCAAAGATATAATCTCCTATGTCTCAACGACATTGAAAAATAAACTCGAACTTAAAAAATTAACTTGTTTTTGTCGAGATTTGAACCCAATATTTCCACTTTCTAGACAAGAAGTTAGCACGTATACACGATGTTGCAGTTTTTGGTTTTTCGTTGCCTAGATACTAGAAGTCTTGGGTTCAAATCCCGGACAAAACAAGTTTACTTGTTAGACGCAGTCCTTTTTACACAAAATGGCCAAGGGTCCCGTTTACAGAAGCAGAGTAGTTTCCTCAAAAGTTTCCATATATAATAAAATAATATAAATACAGCGTGTCCTGAAAAGTTTTTAACAAACGGAAAACTTTTATATTTTTCATTTTATGAAAAATGTCACTGTTCATTAAAAGTTCTGCCTCCTCCGAAAATATAATTGGAATTATAAAACTTAAAAAACATTGTACAGGGTGTTCCAGCGAGGACTGAACAGGGACCTATTTTCGACCTTCCTTGTATTTTGGAAAAATTCAAAATAGCCAATCGATGTATTTTTTCTTGTAGAATCCAAAAATGTCATCGAAAAAATATTTGAACCAGAAACAAAAGAGTTACGCTATGCATCAGGTGTTTTTTAAATGGAATGTATCGTTTTTTATACGATTTTTGGAAAGAGTGATTTTTTTTAAGTCCGTTCTGATTAAAAGATTTGATTTTGCGATAGCTGTTTATATTACATTTTAATGTTTTACAAACTAAAATTTTAGCTTCACCTGTTTTAAATATACGATAGGTTGGTATAGGTGATCAAGGTAAAATGACGTTTGAATGCTTTGTCAATTGACATTATTTTAATTATTGTCGAAGTCTTCACCTAAAAAATATATATTTGACTCTGATCAAAATGAAATACTCTTTGGACGAGAGACTACAGATTGTTATGCTATTTTACAAGTGCCAAGAAAATGCAAGAGAAGCAAGAAGAAGATTTATTGCAAATTTTCATAGAAATATATCCATCAATACAATTCTAAGGATAAAAAACCTATTTGAGGAAAATAAAACTTTACATGATAGAAAAAGAAATTCAATAAAAAATAATTATTAAATAATAAAATAAAACTACTAATAACATAAGTTTTCAATGTGACCGCCGTTTTTCTCGAAACAACATCGATAACCCCTTTGTAGCCTTTCTAAACTTGCTGTTACAATATGATTTTCCTGGTTAAGGCGGTTTATTTCGTCGACAATTTTTCCCATGATCTCTTGAATATTTTCGTTTCGTTGTCTGTATACGACGTTCTTCAAATGGCCCCAAAGAAATGTATCCAAAACTGAGAGGTCGGGGCTATTGGGCGGCCAAGCATATGTTCCATTTCGCTCTATCCATTCGTTATGGCGCCGATTTAAAAATTGAACCACATCATGTACGGCATGAGGAGGCGCTCCATCATGTTGCCAAATTAAATTCTGATATTCTGCCAGTGGTAAGTCTTCCAAAAAATTTTCAATTTCGTTTTCTAAAAACTCATAATATCTGTGCCCATTTAAAGTCCCGTTAAAAAATATTGGTCCCAAAATTTTATTGTTTTTTATCCCAGACCAAACATGAATAGAATTCCTCCCTTGAAATTTAATAGTCTGGAACTTTTTTGGATTTTCAACGGCCCAGTGGTGACTATTATGTCTGTTGAATACTCCCGATGTTGTGAAAGTAGCTTCGTCGGTCCACACAATATTTTTGAATAAATCAGGGTCTTCGTTTTCTTGCCGAATTACCATTTGAGAAACAAATTGGAAGCGAAGTTCTTTTTGTGCCGGTGTTAGGTGCTGAAGTGGAAGGATACGAAAAGGCCTAAATTTATGAATTTTCAGAGTCCTGTGAACAGTCCCTCGGGTAACTCTTCTGCGCCTTACACCGCCACCGTACTGAATTTCCCGAACTGCATCCGAAATAGATTTGGTTGGATTAACTTGAAAATAATTTATAATGGCCTGGTCTCGATTTATTCTTCTTTGTATATTTCTTTTTCTATCATGTAAAGTTTTATTTTCCTCAAATAGGTTTTTTATCCTTAGAATTGTATTGATGGATATATTTCTATGAAAATTTGCAATAAATCTTCTTCTTGCTTCTCTTGCATTTTCTTGGCACTTGTAAAATAGCATAACAATCTGTAGTCTCTCGTCCAAAGAGTATTTCATTTCGATCAGAGTCAAATATATATTTTTTAGGTGAAGACTTCGACAATAATTAAAATAATGTCAATTTTTATTGACAAAGCATTCAAACGTCATTTTACCTTGATCACCTATACCAACCTATCGTATATTTTAAACAGGTGAAGCTAAAATTTTAGTTTGTAAAACATTAAAATGTAATATAAACAGCTATCGCAAAATCAAATATTTTAATCATAACGGACATAAAAAAATCACTCTTTCCAAAAATCGTATAAAAAACGATACATTCCATTTAAAAAACACCTGATGCATAGCGTAACTCTTTTGTTTCTGGTTCAAATATTTTTTCGATGACATTTTTGGATTCTACAAGAAAAAATACATCGATTGGCTATTTTGAATTTTTCCAAAATACAAGGAAGGTCGAAAATAGGTCCCTGTTCAGTCCTCGCTGGAACACCCTGTACAGTGTTGCCAAAAACTTAGAAAATCTAAAATTGCCTGAAGAGAAAACTACCCCTAATTTTTTTTTTGTTTTGAGCAAAATGCCATAAGAGAATTATTCTGTGTATTCTGATATATCTGAATGCAATGTACGGGTAAAACAAAAAGTTTTATTTAATAATATCGTATAAAAAATTAACTCAGAATGAACAATGAAGAAATTATGCTTCTACGTGAGCGCCATCCCGTTCCACACAAATTATGGCTCTTATACTAAACTCTGTTATTGCCGCTCTTACCAAAGCTGGCGTAATATCGTGTAAACACTGCTTGATGACTGTTTTCAGGTGATCGATGTTTTGGAATGGCCTTTCTTTTAACACTCCCCAAAGGAAAAATCCCGACGGGGTTAGGTCAGGAGACCTGGCTGGCCACGGGATAGCAGAATATCTTCCTATCCAGCGATTTGAAAGAGATACTGCCCTGCTATTTGGGTATCCAAAATACCATAACCATAACCAAAATTTCCTTTAAATGAGTATTGATTGCGACACTTTATTATAATTTTCGTCACACCATCATCTACAGCTTCTCCTTGGAACGATGCACTGAACAGGAAACGAACATCAAAATCTCTAGGTTAAATTGTATGGATATATCTGAGTTTGTAAGGATGGAATTTATTTGCTCTTAAAATAGTAGTGACTGTTGACTTTAGGATTTTCAACAACCGCTTGCAAAACTTGTATTTGATTTTCTTCGGTAGTAGACAAGGCTTGGTATTTTCTTTTAAACGTATTATCAACTGTAAATTTAAACTTGGTCATGACATTTGCAACAGTAAAATAGCTTATTTGTTCATCTGGATGTCTATTATTAAAATTTTCAGCCCCTTCACGACATGTTTTATAATGATCTCCAACAATTAACATAACTTCAATTTTTTCCTGCTTTGTTAATTTAACTGCCATGATAAAAATAACAGAAAAATATTCAATGTAATAAAATAACCAAACACTTCAATTATCTATTGTCAGTATAATGCAAAATTATGTTTCCGTAACAACAGCATGTTCCATTTTTTTTAGCCTACTCAGTTTTTTTAGTAATTAGCGTATAGGTAAAATATTACATTTTTTGCTACTAGAAAAGTTCTTTCGAATTTCTTTATGAAATTTAGTATTTTATCGCACCTCGGAATACTCACAAAATTCTCTTATAGCATTGTAATCTAAAACTAAATTTATGGGTAGTTTTCTCTTCAGGCAAGTTTTTAACAACCCTGTACAATATTTTTTAAGCTTTATAATTCCAATAATACTTTCGGAGGAAGCAGAATTTTTTATGAAGAGTAACATTTTTCATAAAATGAAAATAAATATGTTTTCAATTTATTAAGAACTTTTCAGGACACGCGGTATATATGTGTATATATATATATATATATATATATATATATATATATATATATATATATATATATATATATATATATATATATATATATATATATATATATATATATATATATATATATATATAGGGTGTCCCACGACGAACTGCGGCGATCGATTTCTCAGAAAGTAGGCTTTGGAAAAATTTGAAATTCTGGCAGCTAACTAAAGTCGATGGGGACAATTCGCGCAAAATGTTTTCAAGATGGCTGCACTTCCGGTTATACCGGATGTAGACGCCAACTTTCTTTTTTTAAATAGAACATCCTGCATATTATCGAATGTTTGGATTCCTCGAAAAATTCGATAAGCAGATATTTATAGTTATGTCTAGACCTGCAAACGTCATTTTTTACATAAAATTCAAAATATCTCAAAAACAATTAAACTTAGATATAGGATATTATGAAATATACCTAGAATTTTTCGAGAAATCCAAAAATTCGATTATATAAAAGGTGTTCCATTTAAAATAAGAAAGTCTACGTCTACTTCCGGTATAACCGGAAGTGCCGCCATCTTGAAAATATTTTGCGCGAATTGCCCCAAAATTTCAAATTTTTCTATCGACTTTAGTTAGGGACTATATATATATATATAAAATTTCAAATTTTTCTAAAGCCTACTTTCTGAGAAATCGATCGCCGCAATTCGTTATATATATATATATATATATATATATATATATATATATATATATATATATATATATATATATATATATATATATATATATATATATATATATATATATATATATATATATATATATATATATATATATATATATATATATATATATAAAATATTATTATATAAAATAAATGAAACTCTTTGAATTTACATTTTTTGATATTTTCAAAATGAACTCAGATAAAGTCGGAATGAAAATATATTGAGACACCCTACACCCAACAATAGACGAAGTGTAAGGAACAAAATTCTTAGAAACCCATATCAGAAAAAATATCTTCTATAGACATGATGTTAAGAATGGATTACATTTTAGTTTTCAGGCGAGTTATTTCGTTTATGATCTGGTCGATATATATTTCGTTTTCCGAGCCACCAAAGTGACCGTACAAAAATGTGAAATCCAATTAAGGTTTAAATGAAATCCCTACGCCCCTTTCATTATATTATTTGTGCTAATTGGGAACACCAGGCCATTTCGGATTATACGGGTTACAAAAATTGAACTCTAATATTATGTTAGTTGCCCGCATTGAAAGATGTTTCCTAAAGATTAATTTTGCAACGTTTCCGTACGAAGTTAAATGAGGGTTCCAGTTTTTTTCAGCCGTTCTCGTGCAAATTTAATTAAAAGTCTTACATCTAATTTTTTTAATAAATGAATATTTTTGAAAATTCTTTGAAAATGTTCAAAAATTTTCAGTTTTGACACTGATAACTTTGAAATATTTAAAAACCGTCACCTCTCAAAGCCTTAGACTCAAGAAATTTCAGGCGCTATGCACTCATCTTTTCATTAAAAAATTGTCTGTAGACCACATTTTTTTAAATTTCCGGAAATTATTTACGCACTTAATAGCATCCGTACTTCTTTTCCTTTTTAATAGTTATTGCCAATTGATTATGTGGAAATCTTAATTGTATTTTTATCACTTTCCTTCTTTCAGTAAAAGGAAGCCTTAATAATTTATTACATTTTCATGAATTATAAAAGAATTGATATAAGGGTAATAAAGAAATTTGAAATCTACGATTTTTGAGTAGAAATACAAAAAAAAACCCTATTTTTTTAACTAGTCTCTTGGTACACCGTATTCCACATAAAAGTATCCACTCCTCTACTATGTGGAAATCCGTATTAGATACGAAAAAAAGTATCATACAAATTTTTCGTTAAATTTGAAGTTCTTTTAAAATATAATGTTTCCATGTCTACAGGATGTCCCAATTTTGCTGCGGCGACACCAGATATAAAATTTTAAATGGGACACCCTGTATTTTTGTCCATTATTTGTTTCCTTGTCATAAATAAAGTTACCAATCTAAACTATATTCGATTCCTGCGTAGTTTCCAAAATAATTAAGATTATGTGTGATTTTTTTAAAACTGGCGCTATTTTTCACTATAAAAAATAACTGAAATCTGAATTTTATGCATTTGGGAGCATTAAAAATGCATGAAAACTTGTAAAGCCCTTCAACCAAAATGTTCTTTTGAGCGTATGGTCAATAGCAATATTCAAATTCTAAAGAGAATTCATATTTTTTACTTTATACAAGACTCTGTAACTAAATAAACTTATTTATCCCTTACACTAAAGGACTTTTTAATGAGGAATGAAGCATAAAATACATAAGTTTTATGAACTATTCTAAACAAATTTTACGTTACAGATCCTATATTTAAATTCAACTGTTTCTGGGAAAATGGCGACTGAAAATTGTCATTTTGGGCTACTTAAGAGCCTTCTATATGCCAAAAGGCAGATTTAAAATTTATTACCAAGATGGCATCAGCGGGAAATGTCAAAACTGTGGAATTTTGACACTCTTGACTAGAAAATGACATTTTCTCGAAAGCCGTTATGTCGTCATAATACTTACCCAGGCGACGTTAGGATCAATTAGGATTTGTAGTCGAAGTAATCAGTTTGACGTGTAAAGTAGTTTTTCAAAATTATCAGGAGTTTTCGAGTTATGGAATTAACCTCTAAATCTAAATGCTCCTCCCTGTATACAGGGTGTTCCTTAATGACATACTAATATTTAAAGGGGTGATTCTCGGACCTATTTAAAAAAAACTTCTTATGAACGTATGCCCTAAACGTCTTTTTGAGAGTGGTAAAATTTTCGAAAAAAAATTTTTTTGTTAAAGATCAATTGTCCATCTTGTTACAATTGGTGATGGGGGCAGGGGGATGTTTCCTGCAGTTTCCCTAAATTTTTCTACCCGAGTAGGAGCTTCTAGGAATACTTTCTTCACCGAGGAAATCAGATCGTTCACTCGTGGATAAAAAGCACGAACTACAATAGCTTCGGTGTTATTATAATAATTTTGCCACTCTGTATCTCAAAAGTTAAGACGTTTAGGACACACGTTCATATAAAGTTTTTTTCTTAAAGTAGGTCCAAGAAACCAAACCTTCTTAAATATTAGCATGTCATTAAAGAACATCCTGTATACAATAATGCACTAATATTGTTGTGAAAAGAAACAGAATGCACATGTTGAACACAGTACACCTCGTGCGGAAAAGAACCCCAAAATTATTCTTTAGAATGTGAAAATAGATAAAAATAATATATAATAAATGTATTAACATAGGAACACCAAAAACCTACCAAACGCATTATAGTTCATTCATCATCATTTAGAAATTTAAGATTAACCAAATTGCAATTGCCAGCACCTAAGTTTACATAAATCTGTAAATTAGTAAAGTAACTGTAAAAAATATAATTACCTAAAAAAAATGTAAGGTTCAGGATAAAATAGGTTTATGTGAGCTTTCGGGTACTAATATTTTAAATAAAGTTAAGCAGAATACTGAATATTGCGAATGATCAGAAATAGGAATTAAATTGCTGCAGAAAATCTTTGGTATTTCTGAAAATTCGTTTTTGAAAGTAGGCGCTTATAGAGTTAAGAAAATTTAGGTTCTAAAATTTAAGTCATCTCATCTGTAGCGACATAAAAACTTTGTAAATATTTTTTTTATTTATTCTACTAGATGATAGATTTTCTTTTTTGGACTGATAGTTTACCCAATAAATGTATTATATTTTCTGTATATTTTCGTCGGGTGAATCAAAACTCAAACGTTTTAAACAAAAAAAAGCAGTTCAAATTCTCACAATATGCTATAACCTCAAGTAAACATTTTCGAAATGAAGAACGGAAGAATTTATTCGATTGAGGTGGCTGTTACTTGAAGAAATCCATAATATAAAGTAAAATACTAAAAATACGAACGTTTGGTTTCCACTATTTTTTTAAAATAAACCATATCAACTGTTTCGGTACACGGTACCTTCTTAAGATAGAATAATTTACAATGCACTACACTTACTTATATTTAAAAGTAAAGAAAGTGTCCATATTATCTCAAAGAGACCTGGTAATGAACAAATTAAACAATATATACACAAAGTCTAGGTCTCAGTCAAAAATGAACAAATACAAACTCTCTTATAACATAATACATAATAATCTATTTAATACAAACAAATTCATAGTTTTAACACACTTTGGAAATATATCTCTACATTTAGCTAAATTTTTAAGTCATTTAATATCTCCATATCATTTAAAACAAACAATACTTTAAAACAACACATAGTTAGAATCAAAGACAAAAAGGATAATCTTGAGAAATCTGGAGTTTATTCCCTTCATTGTGGAGAGTGTCCTGCTGTTTACGTGGGACAATCGGGTAGAAAAATTTCGACAAAGATCCAGGAACACCTCAGATACAGATATTTCTAATACAAAATCTGCCTTTGCGAATCATTTGTTATCCTCAGAACATAGTTTTTCCATATCTGAAAATGTAAGGTAAGAAGTTGGATTTTTTGGAAAAAATGGAAATGACAAAAGCTAAAAAGAGTCCCATCCTTACCTGCGTTAATGAAGTGTTTAATTTTGAGCCTTATTTGATTTTTGAAATATTTCAAAAGAATTGAATTGAACTGCTAGATTGTTGGCGCGGATACTAGTCCATTTGCCAGACTGCTCTCCGTCCGGGGCTCAGAGTCGTTAAATCGGCGACCCTCGAATTCGACCCTGCACCTTATTCCAGTTTGGAGACGTTATCGGTAGGATATCCGGATGGCGAGCTCTAAGCTCCCGAATACCCCGAAGCTTTTTAACATTTCCTTTTTAAATTTTGAAATGCATCTTGGCTTCCACTAGGTGCCCCTTGAGAGTACTCCTGATATCACGAGATGACCCTTTCTTTCAAGCTATCCCCTTACCCCTCCCACTCCCGCCACGTAGCGGCCATTACGCTATTCTATGTAGAACTGCGGCAGACGAACGGGATAGAATGCAGGAACCTAGGCCTCACACGTTCACAGCTTGCTCCCTTTCTAATTAGTTTCAACACTTTTCAACGTTAATAACACAGCGGTCTGCATTCGACGAGACGAACCGGAAGACTGTTTCAAAAGAATTACTATATATTTTTATTTTGTATAACCTTCAAGCTTTTTCTGTCATTTTCAATAATTTTTCTTCGTTTTATTAATGTAGCATGTACTTTAACAGTTTGTCAAGTTCATCGAAAAATCTCTTCCATTTTAACCTATAGCTTCATCAAATAAATTTACATCGCATTGGTCTTTTGTTTCGTATTTTATAGGGCAGTCCAACAATCTGTCATGTCCTACGACAGCATAGGACATGTTTAAAAATTACTAATTGACAGATAAAATAGTAAACTGTCTTAAAATTAAAAAAAAACAGCTGCTTGTCTACGACAGCTATTTGACCAATTTATTGTGGGACTTATCAAACCAATATTTAAGCCTCATTGGCTAAATCAGTTTGTTTCTCCTACGACAGACATGAAGTCAGATCGTTGGAGTGCCTAATTGTTTCTTTGTTTGGTTATGTTTGTTTTATCTACTTTGAAAAGTTTATGGTAAAGTTATATATTATTTAAATGTATTTTCCATTGTAATGTATATTCATTTTAAATCTGATGTTGCACGTTAGGGCGAAACATGTAATCTAGTCTGAATTTATAAACTTATTTTTGACTGAGACCTAGACTTTGTGTATATATTTTTTAATTTGTTACTTATATTTATACAGGGTTCCCCATAATAGACTACCCATTTTAATAGCTCAATAAAATTCTTAAAACTTAATAAAACAAACATTTTATTACACTTAATTACAACCTACTCTTTGGAATTTACTGTAACATTTAAAAATTATATCTTTAAAGTGACCGCCATCAACTTCAATGCACTTTTCAAAATGGGACAAGGAATGATTCTTGACAGGATGAAGCAAAATCTGATCTATTCGCCGAACTCCTTCAGCAATCTTGGCTTTGAGTTCTTGGATGTTTTCTGGACGAGTTGCAAAAACTTTCGCCTTTAAATAGCCCCACAGAAAAAAGTCTGGTGCAGTTAAGTCCGGGGATCTAGAAGGCCAATTTAAATCCCCAAGTCGTAAAATGAGTAGCCCATTAAACACTTCTCGCAGAACTCTCATAGAATTTCTAGCGTTATGAGCTGTTGCACCATCTTGCTGGAGTAATAAAGATTTCTTTCTAAATCGGGAAAAAAAAACATCTCTAGCATATTTACGTAAAGCTCGGACGTCACTGATAGAGGATGGTTATTTCCATCTTCAAAAAAATATGGACCAATAATGCCAAATGATCCTACCGCACACCAAACAATAACTTTTGGATTATGGATATTGTTGTAATGATTTCTTGAAGATTTTCGTTTGACCAATGCGGATGTCTCTTCGATGTAAATTTAAAAATTCTTGGCAAAAAGCTAATCTGACTTGTTTATCTTAATAACTAAGATATTACACCATTTGGTATTTGTAAGATAAAGTCCTTAGAAAGAATTCGATGTAGGCTCCTTTTTGATATTCCCAAAATAAGGGATTGCCTTTTATTAGACCTTGTGTAACTTCTCGTGAACGCAGTTCTGACTCGTTCAATAGTTTTAGGAATACGAATTGTTCTTCAACGTCCAGGCTTCTTCAAATTTTGCAAAGAACCATTTTCATGCCAGTGGCGAATGCACGACATAACCGTCTTACGGTTTGGAGCATAACCCCTATTATTGTTGTTAAATTGACGATCGAATGCATGCCTTATTTCTTCTATTGAGTTACTTATTATGTAATTACGCAAAAAAACTGGTTGTTGCACTAAATAATCCATAAGGATTAAAACTAAACGTTAAATTAGGTATCAAAACCGAATGACAATTAACTAATTTATTAGAAAAATGACGTTTTACGAAAATTAATTTTTTCCTAATTTTGTTACAAGCTCCTATTCGATTAATAACATATTGACTAAAATCCCAATTTCATTGATTTCCCAGTCTATTAATGGAGAAAAAATCAAATTTACCTGTTCGTTTAAAAGTTTACTTAGGTACTTTTGTTTACTGATTTCTATATTTTCAAGATAATTAATTTTTATTGATTTGTTTTCTACATGCAAAATTTTAAAATTGTTGAAATTAGGACCTGCTTCTAATTAATGAAATGCATAAGTCAGTTTTATCTTTTAGGTAACTCCTTTTATGTTCTTTAATAGTTAATTTCTAAAGAAGGTTTAATAATGGGTAATCCGTTAAATTCAATACTTGCCGAAATATTTATGAATAATTTAGAATACAGAATCCATGAACACCCTCCCGCCAAACAACTTCTTATACTGGCAGATATGTAGATGACATTTTAGCTTGGTTCACAGGTTCAGAAAAACAACTTACTCAATTCCTTAATTATATAAATAGTCTAGATAAAAACATTACAGTTACTATCGAAATCGAGCAAACTACATCTAAACATTACCAATACAGAAAATAAACATCATTTTTCGATTTACCATAAACTATCCCATACAGATATCATTCACGCTTCTTCCACTCACCCTTTTAAACATAAACCCCCATATTCACTAAAAAGGTTTAAAAGTTAGATCAGATCTAGTTGCCATGGTACTTAAAACTCTTAATTTGCCAGTTATGTTTCGCTTATGTCAATGTCATTTTGTAAATGTGACATTTAGAAAAATTATTTGTTCAATTGTTAAAAATGTCATCTTAAACCTATAACTGGCAAGTTAGATCTGGTATAAATCTAAACCTCTTTAGTGAATACAGGTGAAAATGTCAACATTTCATTCATTTATTCACCAACTTTTAAATATACCTTTGTCAGTAGAAAATTATAATAAAGAATTAAATATCATTAAACAAATATATTTAAATAATGGGTATGACGCCTCTATGAGAGATAAAATTATTTCTAAAACAACATACAACAAAGCAATTAAGCTAGCTTACCCTATTCATGAAAATGATAAACATCAATATAAAACAAAATCCTACACCGGAAACTTAACGAATAAAACTTCTAAAAGATTACATAAGAAAGGCCTAAACAATGCATTTAAAACTAATAATAATTAAGGAAAATGTATTTAAAAAAAAACAAAAGAAGGTAGAAGTTTCGAAAAAAAGAATTAAGAGAGATAAAAGGAGTTACCTAAAAGTTAAAAACACAAAAAGAGTGCATTTTGAATAAATATATTATTGACTAAAATAGGTTGCTTCCTCTTCAGTAAATAGATCTTCATTGTTCTCAAAGCCATCACTTATTCTCCATTCGCTATTTAATTCATATATATTTTCAGGGTAAATCTTTGAAAATTAATGGAGAAATTCAGCAATACTTTTTACACTTTGTATATATATATATATATATATATATATATATATATATATATATATATATATATAGCTTGCCGAGGCAGATACCACGGTAGCAGATGGCTCCTTGGCCCTTCAACAAACATAGCGTTATGTTTTGGTCGTTTCTCGACACAATGGTGAAGGAGTAAATTTCCTTACTTTTAGTTCATTTGTTTCGTATATTTTTTTACGACCAAGAACCGCACGAAAATTGATATTCCTATTCCTCTTCTATATGTATATCTATATATATATATATATATATATATATATATATATATATATATATATATATATATATATATATATATATATATATATATATATATATATATATATATATATATATATATATATATATATATATATATATATATATATATATATATATATATATATATAATCAGAGTGACTTTTTGAAACAGAATATTAATATCTTAATTGACGGATGTAAAATTAATATTGCAGATAAATCAAAAAATTTGGGCATTATTTTGGATAATGACTTGCGTTTTAGGGACCACTTGAAGGTATTACTTCAGAGAGCATACTTTTCTCTAAAAACTCTATATAACTGCAAACAGTTTTTAAATCCTAAATTGAGGAAGAATTTGTGTGAATCGCTGGTATTAAGTAAGTTCAATTATTGTGATTACATTTATGGATTCTGTTTGGACAACGAAAGTAAAAAAAGAATTCAGAAAGTTCAAAATGCTTGTGTTCGCCTAATTTATAATATAAGAAAATATGATCATGTTTCACTTTGGTACAGGGAACTTAAGTGGTTAAAAATGGATCAACGCAGAAAATTACATTTTTGTTGTTTTTTAATAAATATTATTAACAACCCCTCAGCCCCATCCTCAATTAGAGAACGTATTATTTTTCGAAGTGAAATTCATAATAGAGTAGTAAGGAGTGTATCAAGACTGGATATGCCCATCCATCGGACAGCCTTGTTTCAGAGAAGTTTCTCATACAATGCTGTGAAATGTTATAATGCACTGCCAAGCGAATATCTTAACCTAACGTTAAAACAATTTAAGTTTAAATACAAGAACCACCTTATTAATGACCTCTAATTAAGCAATTGAATATATATTTTGTTAATTATATCGTATGTGACAGCAGTACTATGGACTTTTTTGGTGATTATCTATTTTGCGTCATCGAATTTTGTTTAGTTTATTGTTATTATGTTTTTGTTTGGTTCAGTAGAGTAGCTTTTAGCTAGACTGCGCGAAGCACTGGCATGCTTTGTTTTTTTTTTTTTATTTTTATTCTTTCCTTTGTGTATTATTTTTGTTTTGTAATTTCACTTAAATAAAGGCTATTTTTTGTTATTATTATTATTATTATTATATATATATATATATATATATATATATATATATATATATATATATATATATAATTATATATATTATTTATATATCCTCTAAACAGTGTTTAAATTCTGGTATTGAGAATAAACTTGGGTTTTACTACAGTTTTTTGTAATAAACAAAAATTTTAACAAATAGAGCTGCAAATTCATTAAAACAATAACTTCTTCCACAGACATAGAAAAAAAGGAGAATGTCCTGAGAGAAATACTTGAGAAATATTATGGTGAGAAAAATAAGAAAAAAATTAACTTAAAAGCCATTTAAACTGTGAATTGATTTCTACAATCATCTATTCAAGTCATAAAAACTCATTTGTGTCGTCTTATGTAAGACAGGTATATTTGGTTAAAAAGAATAGTATTTTTCATTCCTATCAGTTGATCAATAGTATATCTAGTGAATCCTCTAAAATGTTTTAATATAAATTAAGGAACGAAATTGCAGAAAATACAACATATTTTTTGGGTAGAGACATTATTAAACCCGTTTATGTATACCCTCTTGATGCATATATTTTTCCTAAATAACAAAAATGATACAAAGTTTAAAAAATTAATATTTCCTGCAATTAAAAAAAAACTGCTGGAACTTTGAAGCGTACTGAGGAAATTTTTACTGGAAATTCAAAATGACAGATTTTCAATACGGATGAAGATTTTGAGTTGCGGTTTTCGACTTTTGTTTGATCGATATCCATTGTATGCAACCTGATAAGGGCAGTCTCAGGACACCATAGCAACCGTCTTATACAGGGGGTTATATAAGACCCTGTCATTTTTTTAAATGTTTATTAGACCGAGTTCCACCAGACTTCTTATTATAGAAGATTTCTCTTTCTCTTTGTGCAACCAAATTAATCCAGAGCTAGGTACGAAAAAAACAATTTCGATTTTGCGATTTTAAAATATTTTCTTCATTTCCGACATACGGGTTTTTTTTTCGAAAAATTGATTTTTTAAAATAATCTGCTGAACAAAGCCCACTTGTGAGAATCAAAGGTATATCTATCAAATTATGAACAAGGTTGACAGCCTTAAATTTTCCAACATGAATATTGTATACAGGGTTCACCAAAAACTAAAAGGTCAACGTTAAATAGTGATGAAATTGGTCGTTTTTCTTCCCACCAAATTTAAATAGCGAAACTTATTTAGACTTCCTGCGAAATGATTTACCCGGTTCATTGGAGAATTTGCCTTTGAATGTTCGAGGGCGCATGTGGTTCATGCACGATGGTGCTCCCCCTCATTTTCGTGTGACAGTGCGCGAACAAATAGATTTAATGTTTTCCGAATCGGTGGATGGGTCGAGGAGGTCCTGTACTTTGACCTCCACGCTTCCCAGATTGCATCCCACTGGATTTTTTTATGGGAATATTTGAAGGCCTTAGTTTATGATCCAGGGCCAGTCCATTCTGCCCAGCTTCTCCATCAACGCATAACTGATGCCTTCGCAGTTGTGAGAGACATTCCTGAAATTTTAGAGCGCGTACGAAAATCCATGAGAAAGTATTGCAGTAGAGGAAGGTCATTTCCAATAACTCCTATAAAAAAGTCAAGGCAGTTTATTTCTAATTGTTATTTTTTATTGTTAAATAATTTTTATGAATTTGTAAGGGATCATGAATTTTTGGTGCACCCTGTATACAATATTCATGGTGGGTTACTTAAGGGTGCCAACCCTGATTATAATCCGATAGACTATACTAAATCTGATTGCCATAAGTATGCTAGGTTCAGCAGAACATTTAAAAAAAATCATTTTTTCTAAAAAACCCTGTATATCGGAGAGTTAGAAAACATTTTAAAACCACTGGAAATTGTTTTTTTGTACCTAGCTCTAGATTATTTTCGTTCCACAAAGAGAAAAAGAAATCTTCGACGGTAAGAGTTCTGGTCGAATAAACTTCAAAATATGACAGGGTCTTAAATAACACCCTGTATAAGACGGTTACGACGAAGTCCTGAGGCTGTCCTTATCGGGTTGCATAATCTAGGCATTGGTCAAAGCTCCAAACCGTAATTCAAAACCGTCATCCGTATTTAATTTCCAGTAAAAATTATCTTGGTGCACTTTGGAGTTCCAGCAGTGTAGTTCATTAATTACAAGTTTTTTGCAAAAAATAAATTAGATCTTCCATGCTTGAACAATTTTTGTTTGAATAATAAAGAAGCATATAGGGTTGGTTGAAAAAGATATTATAAAAATATAAACTACCCGTGTTCAAAAATTTTCGGGGTCCGGCTTTGTTGAAAATTAATTTAAAAAAATTCTTAGTAAAACCTCCCATTTGTAGAATTTCTTCTGTCAGCTTCTGAAAAAGATAATCCAAACAATATATTAATTTTACAAAAATATTAAAATGTAACAATTTTGCACGAACAACTTTGTATCATTTATAGTTATTAGCTGATAATTTTTTTTATTAAGTAGCTAATATTTCTAAGTCTATAATAATATTTGGAACTGAATAGATCACCTTGTCGCAATTTTTAGGATAAGAATCTAACTTTCATAATTCCTCCTATACATATTCCAATACTTTATTATTTAGTGAAGGTTTAGAACTGTTACCCCCAGTCACTTAAAAACTTTGATGAAAATTGTTTTCTATCTCAAGAAAATTTCCTAAATACCTGATTTTTCGACAATTATTAGAAACTGTGGGTTACTTATTAGAAGATATCCAATTTTAACATTATTTTTATTTCTTGACAATTTTAAATTGTTTTTACAGGGTGGTCCAATAACAGAGGATGTCAGTTGTAACTCGGGAACCGTTAATAATAGAATTTAAGGAAAAAAATATTTATAGGTAAATCGGCCAAGAGAAATGGTTGTAAATTATTTTCAAGTTAGAAAGCTGGCCGCTAGGGGGCATTAAAGCAACACAAAAGATAAATGGCAATTTTCTCTTAAATTTCTTAAATTGAGGTATGTCAAAAATATAAGCATTGTAATATTCATCCAATTACACACTTTTTTGCTTGAGTCCGTTTTTGTCTCTTTTCACAAATAGAGTGGTGGGGAAGATCAAACATTTTTACTTTCAGATGTTGATATCTCTGTTTTGGATGAACCGATTTTATTCAACTTGGTGCAGAAAAAAACTGCTTTCTTTGCTCTACTCATGTAGAGAGAGTACTAAACTGTACTTTAATGACTTTGCTAGTGGTCACTAGATGGCGCTGTTTTGGTATTCGCCAAATTATGCTGATTTTCTCAAATAGTAGGCTATGACTTTTATATCACAATTTAATTGGCAGTTATGAAGGGCATTGGATAGTGAAATAAAAAATCCAGGTCAGCATTTCAATTAAGAATCGGATTGGACAATTATCCTTGCCGTTTTGTACAGGAGAAAAAGTGACAACTGCAAACTGGAAATTATTTTCATCTCTCATTTCAGTTAATCCTAAAATTTTACGAATACAAAAAAACTGGAAAAAACAAGGCTTCAATAGAAACTTTAGTGATCTTGCAAGTAAAGAATAAAATTGACAAAGGAATAAAACAAAAAATACTAAAACTTAGTCTCATAGTCACATATGCTTCACAATAAAATAGCTAAAAAGCCAGGGCAGGACTCGGTTTGGGCAAAAATATTAAACCAAGTTTTACCTTCACCTTTTATTGTTTCACTACTTTGAGTAATAACGAAATGAACTAACAAATGACAATAAATTAACAACAAATATATATTTAAAATTACTAAAAACTATTTTTGCAAACGCTCAAAATGCCGGTCGACATTGTGAGTACAAAGTTGCATCCATTCCTGTGTCGATTGGACTGTAACCTCCACTTCTGCTATAGGGATACTGGGGGGGGGGGGGGGGGTGGAGGCTGCAGTCTAATCGACACAAGAAAGATTGCAACTTGGTATTGACAATGACGGCCGGCATTTTGAGTATTTGCGAAAGTATTTTAAATTGTTAGTTTGTTCATTTCGTCGTTTTTTCTTTGTTGTTTCGCTGAAGCAAGGTAGAACTCGGTTTAATCATTTTAACGAAACCAAGTCCTACCCGGCCTCACCCTAGCTTTAGCTATTTTATTTCGAAAACAAAAACAAACCGAAATTTACCTTAAAACAAAACAAAGAAAAAACGAAATGTTAATCGAAAAAAAATCATATTTTTCGATAGGTCAATGCGAATACATAAATTGTAAATATAACATTCGTTATATTCAACATTGAAATATTAATATTTGTTGTTTTCTTCTTTGTTAAGTTTTGTTCTTTACAATATGCAATATTACTAAAGTTTCTATTGGAGCCTTGTTTGTTTTTTTCAATTTTTTGGTTTTCGTAAAATTTTAGGATTAATCGAAATGAGAGATGAAAATAATTTCCACTTTGTCATTGTCACTTTTCCTCCTCCACAAAACGACAAAGTTAATTTTCCAATCCAACGTTTCGGATTCGAGAGACCATCATCAATTTTCTTAATTTAAAGGCGGACTTGGATTTTTTATTTCACTTCATAACTTCCAAATAAATTGTGATATAAAAGTCATAGTGTACCATTTGATTTTTTTGAGAAAATCAGCATTATTTGAAAAATTGCGAAACAACGCCATATAGTGACCTCTAACAAAGTCATTATGGTACAGTTTATGAATCCATGAGTAGAGCAAAAAAAAAAGCATTTTTTTTCCAACTCCAACTCGAAAAAAATCGATTCAGCCAAAACAGAGAAATCAACATTTGAAAGTAAAAAGGTTTGACCTTCTCCACCACTTTATTTTTGAAAATAGACAAATATGGTCTAAAACAAAAAAGTGCGTAATTGGTTTAAGAATACAATACGTATATTTTCAGCATACCTCAATTAGGGAAATTTAAGAGAAAATTGGCTTTTACACTTTTCTGTTGCTGTGGCGCCCTCTTGTAGCTAACTTTCGATCTTGAAAACAATTTACAGCGATTTCTCTTGCCCCCGCCCCCATCGAAATCCTCTATTATTGGTCCATCCTGTAAAAAAATCGGTATTTAAAGTGATGTCCGTAACTTTTAGTAATCTAGAATATTTATTGATTTTCAATTTTTAAAAAAATACAAACAATTTGATTGTATGGTGATTTCTGTTCTCTGTAACTAAGAGAGTATTCATAACACAACAATAAAAGTTCCTAATGAACAATTTTGAAGAATACACAAATCAACTTTTCAAGGAGTTAATACTGCAGTTTTGTTATCAATTGCTTTAATAAAAGAGCTATTTATTTTAAATATATTGCCTTTGCTGGAAAATGACTTAAAAAGATTCCTGGAAGGTTAAAATGGTTTAATGTAACAGTTTAAACCATCCCTAAGAATCACTTTTATCACCTAACATATCTCATAAGTAATATAGACATATAACAAATTGCTTTTTATAATATCATTAAATTTAACTAATAAGAAAAGAACAATATTATACGAAATTTGGATAGCGAGAAAGTAAAATAAACATGGTAGAAATTTGATAATAAATGTTATATTTGTTGAAAAAAAAACAGTGAAATCTCAAATTAAATTCCATGTACGAAAATTTGATAAGCTTGAAAACATAACCAAAAAACAGCTGATGCGAACCATATGCATTTTCTATCTATGGCCTTTGCGAATATATCATGTCGATTTGTTATACCTACAAATTTCTTGTTTTAATCATAGCGATCGGATGGTGCGCAAAAATTTTAAATTTATCAAATTTTTCGAATAATGTAGTATATAGTGTTATTATTGAATAGTTATATACTTTTCTGAGTCCTCATTTTTAAACATGCTGTTGTATACATAATACGTTATAAGAACGATGTAAAATTGTGAGATGAAAAGAAAACATAAAAACTACAATGTGTTTCATTTGAACTCCATTATCAAAAAATCATTAAATTCCTTTACCCGGAACTTCCCTCGTTATAAATTATTACTTTTATGGTGAAGAGTTATTATATAGGAATCACCTGATAAAATGTTGGTATGAATTCAAAATAACGGAACAAAATGGCGACTTGATAAAATATTTAAAAATTCAGCCTGAAAAAATATTTAGTGAACTGTGTACCATATCTAACTGTAGTAGAGACTCAGATAAAACCCAGCGAACACTCCCGTATCGCATGTGCTGCAGGCCGCTTGGCAGCAAGTACGCTGACCGATGGTTATCTCGTCTCGGTAATGTGTCTTCCAACTGCCGCACTGTGGTCAAAAATTAACATCTAGGGTTCCAAAAAATAGGAGGACTTTGATTCTATTTTCTAATAGTCCTTTTGCCGAAATTAAAGCCTTGTATTACTTTATTATGATGTTTTATTACACTATACACTACCACATAAGACATACAGTGTGTCTCCTAATATGGAGTACCTACCCAAGAGAAAAAAACTTTTTTAATTTTTATTTTTTGACCAAAAGTCATTATTTTTTTAAAAAAGTCTTATTTGATAAAAAAACCTATTATATTATAAGTATACAGTGCGGGTTCAAAAATTGAAAAAAATTAAAAAGTATTAACCCTAATTTTTTTTAACTTTGCGAAAATTCGTGTTTTGCATTGATAATCGTATGGATTTTACTTTCGAGTACTCTACTCATACAAGGTTTTTTTGTATAGAAAGGCCAATTTTTGTGATCTGAACGGATGAAAAAAAATCAAATTTTCAAAATGATTATTTTTAAAAAAATTGCAATAATTTTATAGGTTTTAATATGAATTGGAATTACATTATTAATACTTAATATTTTAGGGCCTATATTTCAGTGTCACCTTAAGGTATAGAATAGCGTAAGTCTTACTTAAGACTTAAAAACGTATGTCAAAGTAGGACAGACATTATGTTCAAGTGAAACTTAATTTTAAGGGAACAGAAATATCGGCCCTTACAACTATAAAAAAACATATATAAAATACTAAAGCTAAACATATAGAAATAATAAGTTTTAATCAGAATCTACATCAGATGGTATTTCTGGGGATTCTAACAGTAAAATTACATCTTTGTTGATTGAACCGCTTTGCCTAGGTGCTAAAATTCGCATACTAGAAATTAATGGATCCGATGAAATAAGCAAAATATTAAATAAATCTTCATTGGTTATCTTTCGAGACATCTTTCGTGTATTATGTTCTCTATAATATTTGACTTCTTTGTGTCTTGTTTCTTGTGCATCTTCCCCTAACTGTCCAATTGGCACTAAAAAATGATCGATAATATCTTTTCCGTGTAAAAGTATTTTGTGCACAGTGGCAGGCATTGGATACCACTCATACAACTGCACGTACAACTTTGCGGTTTCATAAGCATAATCTCCAAAAGTGGACGAATTTATTTTAAAGTTGGAGCTTAAGGCTTTTAAAATTACACCAAATCTATGAATTAATTGTTGGTCAATACCCGTAATACGAGACGATAATGCTGGATAAGAGAAAAACTTTCGCGCAGTGTTGCCATTATTTGTTGTACCAAAACCAGGTTTTACGGAATCTACTAAAAGATCCATGTCAGTTCGGAATGATGTTATGATTTGTTGTTTTTTAGCGGAATATAATTTCTTATATTCATGTCCACGAACCTGCCACTTTCTAAAATCTTGTCGATAAGAAATGTGCAAAACACATTCAAAGCATCTAATATAAGCATGTAAGGATGATATACCAAAATCAAGACACAAAGGATCATATGGACGAGATATTACCTTATCTAACTTATTAAATTCGGTTGGACCAGCTTTACAAATGTAGCATTTTTGGGTAGAAGAATTGGAAGTCAAGGCATTACACACTTTTCCATCTACCATTGTTTTAAAAAGCTGATGATTAACAAAAAATTCCGTATTTTCAATGAATAGTCTGGTAGGATTAAGATTTTCAATTTGATTTTGTATATAGCAACATTCCGATTTTATAACATCATTAGTTTCTTTTACAAACTGAATCCGTATTGGCCTACAAAAACGGGTGGAAGAAGTACGTGAATTTTGCCATAAAATCAATTTGGAATTTTGTTGTTGGTGATATAACTGTAAAGGAACTATGGATGTTGTTAACAGACTTGAGTCATCAACGCGATTTTCATTTGATTGAAAATGTTGGTTATTATTGCTTTGACTTCCACTTCCATCTGCCCCCCATTTATAAAGCATGTGTAAATTAATACTGGATTCACTATTAATAATGGAGGAAAGTACTTCATTTTGTGTTTCAGCAATTCTTGATACAGTGTGATTTAACAAAGACTGTAATGGAACTTCAGCAGATGTTTCGGTAACAATAATTTTAGAAGAAGGGTAACATTTTTTTTTAGCTTCCAGAAGTTTATAATAAGGAGGATACAAATGTTTTAAATTTTTGTGTTTAGCAGATTCTCTTAAGTTAATGTACTGACAGCGAGTCAACTTTAGGCCTATAAATAACGCTAAGGCTTCGTCTGCAGAATACACTAATGTTTTTGAGTCTTTCTTTAATCCTAACTTTTTTATTCGTGTTGCGCTTTTAGGAGAATAAGAAATCTTACCAACCAGAGTAGCGGCATCCCTATTACCACATGAGAAGAGTTTCATTTGTGTAGCCAGGCAGAGTTCTTCCTTACTTGTTGAGGCAAGAATTTTTGAGACTCTTCTGCGTTTAGTCTGTTGGCTCGCGTTCTCAAATAAAACTTTTGGGCGGCCACGTCCTGCTTCTGCTGACCCATTAGATGTAGTTTCAACATTATCTGATGTTAACACAACTGTATTAAGCCACTCTTCATTTTTTTGCATAAATCTATTTTTAATGCCGTGATTTTCTTTCCATTTTCTCCAAAGAGCGACGCAAAATACATGTACAACTCTTTTAACTTCTTTCTGATCTTCTATTTTCATATTTTCACTCCCAATTTTATCACATATATATTCAAAAAGAAAATTTTTTGATTTCACCTCGAGGGGACGAAATGGGGATTTACTTTGCAAAAGATCAAATAGGCACATTCTGGAAAAGCTCTCACGGGTACCTAAAAAAATCGTTAAATTTACCTATTGTCGGCGTTTGTGGATAACGTAATTTGTACGTATAAATCAAAACATAATGCAGAATCATATTATGTTAAAATATTTATGTTCTAACTTGTTCTAAAAAAGTAAACTCACTATAACCATAGAATTATTATATTTTTTAAAAATCTGACACCTTATATTGTTTTTTTAAATTTTATAAGTATAAAAAAATTAAAAGAAATTCTAACAATGTGTGATGATAATACATACCTCGGGGAATATAAGCCATTTTAGAATCACGCGTAAACACTACTTATACTGTCACCAACGCTTTGCAAACTAATCAAAATTTGACAAGTCACAACGCGATAAACAGAGCTCAAGGATGACGCGATGTTTGCGGCGTGGTAAAATGTAAAAATAAGCCAATAATATTTTAAAATTGTTAAATATATATTCAAACATTATCTATTAGTATAGTATATCAAGGAAAAGAAAGTTGGGTTAAGTAGTTATTTTTATTTTTGGAAAGCTAGACACTAATTTTTGATCACAGTGTGCCGTGTAGTACGGGTGTTTTTGTCACAGTTTGGATGTTTTTAATTTATTTTTATTTATAATTATGTGAGAATGTAAAAAAATATCGTGTGTACAATATCATTATACCTAGAGACGGTTTACTTTGCTAGAGCCAAAATGGCTGGTTATAAGTGTATTTACTTGTTATGTTCTAACAAAAATAATAGAGGAAAGACTTTATTCAGGTGCCCAAAAAATCGTCAAAAGTTAATATATCTAATACATACATAGATTTAACCAAGTACTTTGATTTTGTTGTTAATAAGTCTTAATAAATGTTTTATAGCAATGGCCTGGCTTGAAGCTGCTGGAAGAGAAGATCTCCTAGAAAATAACTATAATAATTAAGCCTGATGCTAGCCCATCAATTTTCTGTAGACCAAAACGATCTGTTACTGACGTAGGATTTGAAGAGCCTCCTCCAAAAAACGTTATATTATTAGATTAGAAAAAAATATGTATAAAATAAAATATTACTTCCACATCTCCAAGAGATGGGAAAGAATAGTATCAAAACGTGCAAAAACATTATTTCGGAGAAAAAAAAATTGTCTGTCTGTTAGTTTACGCGATAAATTTCCAAAAAATTTGGCCATCGAGTTGAAATTTGGTACACAGGGAGTGATCCATATGAGAACGGTTCAGATTGTTTTTGAGCAAAATCGACTGAGGGGAAGGGGTTGAAATAGGAGGTTAATTGGTAAAAAATTGGGATTTTTCTGTAAATGATCGTGTATTGTGTCCTTTCATGAATCTTTGGTTATATAGATTTTAATAAAAAGCCCTCTTTGATACTTCTGCCGAAAATAAGAGATTAGGGAAAAAAGAAAAGGGGATGAAAATTAAGAAATTGAAAAATCGGCTAATATATCGTTTTATGGGTTCCCGGATATACAGATCCCAAATTAATAACGTATACTCAACAGTTGATACTCAACATTAACTTTAATAATGTTGAGAGGTAGAAAGGGAGGGTTAAAATCTACCCTTTCCTAAAAGAATGCAATGTAAGGTACAAACTAGGATTATTTTATTATGGACAGTATTTCACTGTTTTACCAACTGTTATCTCTTTTATAATATACAGTGGTTTAATTTAGATTTAAGGTTTTCAGAAACGACTCATGATTTTTAAGATTTGTATTAGTAACGTCATACACATTTGCTCGTAATTTAGACAGCTTTTTATAGTTGTAATTCTCAGTTTATTTGCCTAGAAAAATATTGCATGAGTAATAAATTGTTTCAGTTACCAATGAACGATATATTTATTATAAAATAAGTGTTTTGTTTTTGCTACAATTTTACAAACTTAACACGATTTAAATAGAACTGCATTGGTGCGGGCAATTGTCTAACACACGTTGCAATAGCTTTAAAGACACGATGGTGCAGACCGCTTAAATCTCATGCGTCAAGGTCACTGAAACAAAACGATAAATCTAACAGTATTTCGCATCTGGTCTGGTTTTATCTGGGGTATAGCGATGTGGTATTAATTCAAGATAGCGGAACAAAATGGCGGCCAAATAAAATGTTTGTAATCGTGAATAAATTCACTCTCTCAAGTTTCATATATCCACACGTTTTAGCGTCCCTAGATGCCAAAAAAAGCTTAAAAACTACTTATCAGATTTACATCAAATTTTAGTCAAAAATTGAAAGTCATTTGGGGATGTACCTGGTAATATTTTGGTAAAAATCCCATATGCCGGGAAAAGATGGCCTTAAAAAAAGTATTGCTTAAAAAACTAATTATTCAACTTATCTCAAATTTTACACAAAAATCAAGTGTTAAATCCAAGATCAAAATTCAATCATCAAATCAAATTTTGTGCAAGCATTAAGTGTGATCTAGAGATAACTTTCAAAGCTGTGGTACGACTTTAATATGGCGGCCAAATATTTTTTTTTTAAATGAACGTAAGAAAAAATTTTATTCAGAAGACTTTAAATTTTTCAGAAAAACTGAATTTGATATAGGGATAAACTAACACGAATTCAACATGACGCGATGACGTAACAAAATGGCGGTGTATGTTAATATTAAACGTCCTTTTTAAATGTATTTTAAATTATGCCCAAAAATCAAGTGTGGTATAGGTAGAAACTGGTAAAATATTGTTAGGAATCCAATATGGTGGAACAAAATGGCGCCCAAACAAAAAAATTTGTCTGCTCGTCTATCGGGGTGTCTGTCGGTCTATCTGTTCGCAACATGGCTAATAACTACTTACTCATATAGGGATGCACTGGTAAAATTTTGGTACGAAGTCAATATGACAGAACAAAATGGCGGTTCTATCTAAAAACTCTATTCAAAAATCATTTTGCATAGGTTCAAAAATCAAGTTATATATATATATATATATATATATATATATATATATATATATATATATATATATATATATATATATATATATACAGTGTAGGCCATTTTGGTGATACATGTATTCGGATTAAGGATACTATAAGAGATATAAAAATGATTACATGAGCAAAGTTTTACTGAATTTTATTGGTACTTTAAAAATGTTAGCGGCGTGCTTTTTTTGGTTTTCGAGATATTTTGAAAAAACTAAAAACTCGCATTTTCTGTAAAGCCCTGTAACTTCTTTATTTATATTTTGTTTTAAAATCTATGAAAACTTTTATAGCCATGTTTTGTGTATAAAACGGTTATTGCATTAGATTTTAACTACGACGTTTCGGTTATCCTTCACCATCACCAACTTTATTTGTTCTTATTAGATCTTATTAGATTTCTTATTGGATCTTTGCCTCTTTAAAATAAGCAAGAAAAATCATATTCGTTGATGTATAGCATGTGTGTTTCTGTTAATATTAGCAAACACTTCCTGAGCTCTCTCTTCGAATACGGCCAATATCTCAGGAGGTTCAAATTCAAAAAATTAATTTTTAACGTGCCCCCACAACAAGAAATCTAAGGGTGTAATATCTGGCGACCTAGCAGGCCATGATGTAGGACCACCATTGGAAATTAATTTATCCCAAAAAGTTCTTCTTAATAAATCTCTGACAGCCCTGGAATCGTGGGCTGGGCAGCCATCCTGCTGAAACCAAATATTATGAAATTCGTATTGTGCTGCATCTCTAATTGGTGGTAGAATTTGGTTTTCCACAATATCTAAATATCTTTTACCAGTTAAAGTACGCTAGTAAAAAAATGGACCTATAAGTCGATTACCTGAATATACAAGATTATGTATAAAGCAGTTAAACCAGCTAATATGAAAAACTATTTTACCGTAAATGCCACACCAAACGTTCATGCTAAATCGAGTTTGTAACCTACGTTGTGCTAACAATCTAGGATTCTCTGTTGCCCAATGGTGACGTTTGTGTTTGTTAAAGATTGCACAGTTACTAAAATATGTTTCGTCAGTCCATATAATGGCACTGCTAAAATTTAAATTTTCCTGGCATTTATCAATGTACCAGTTACAAAAGGCAAGTCTCCTTAGAAAATCTCCTTCAGTGAGCCCTTGAACAAGTGTTGTCCTAGGAATGTCTAGCTCTGTACTGCTTATTCTTGTCGATGAAGTTGGGTTTTCGGTAAAGTAATTTATAACTTGATTGTCACGATTGATATTGTCTTTGTTATACTTTATAGGCCTTGACGGTTCGAAATTTCCACGCGTTCTTAAATTAACCACAAGTTTTGAAAAATACCTTTGGTTTGATTGTTGTCTCTCTGGGTGAGTATCAGCGTAATTATTTAGGGCTATAACCGCATTTCAATTCTATTTTATATAACACTCCAGGATATCAAATTTCTCTTCATTGGTATAACGCAAAGCCATTTTTAAGAATTTAAAATAAACGATAACAGAAAATAACTAACAAACTTTGAAACGTCAAAAAAATCAAACAGTCCAAAACAAAAAAATAATAATGTTACCATGGCGATCCAAAGCCTACTAGAATAAAATCGGTTTTTGGACATTTTGATGGTTTTTCTTTAGGAAATGTAAACTTGTTATACACCAATGAATAGGATTTTTCTTGCTTATTTTAAAGAAACAAAAATCCAATATGGCGTCCATACGAAAAAATAAAGTTGGTGATTGAAGGAAAACCGAAACTTCGTAATTAAAATCTAATGCAATAACCATTCTCTACACAAAAAATGTCTATGAAAAAGTGTTCATAGATTTGGAAGCAAAATACAAATAAAGAAGTTACAGGGCTTTAGAGAAAATGCCACTTTTTAGTTCTTTGTATCTCTTATGTGTGTGTGATTTATTTTAAAAACGATAGATTGTAATTGTTTTCAAAATAATGTCGTATCAAATTTAATATTTAGAACACTTTAACTAGCTGTAAAATCTAATTTGCATATGACATTTTTTTGACCTCTACCCTGCCAAACAATCTAGTTTAGTTCTCGATATTGTAAATTGTTTTACATATTTTTATGTAACCAAATAAAAATATTTATAGTTTTTCTTCTTAACTGTAAAAATATGGCCGATGAAATCCATTTATGTTTCTATAGAACCCGCTAATGCATCCTGAAAGAATATTCATTCATAAATGTCTTATTTGTATGTACGCGAGGAAATCTGGTGTCTTTAACCACACAAAGACCCGATTATTGAGCCTATATGGAAAAGTAATGAGTTTTTCATGACTCAGCATATTCATTTATTTACTTCGCATGTTTTCAGCTTCATACATAATATTAATCACTGGCGTAGACAGACACCTATTGTTAAGGGTAGGCGCAGTATAGCTTGAATTATATTTTGGTAAAAAAATGTAATACAAAATAAGTATAAAAGTACTATTAACACTTCGCGGCATTTTATTTTTTAAATTAGAATATTGGGCTTTGTAGTTAAATGACCTTTTACTTTCGAAATAGTACATTTTAAAAAGTAAAATTCATAATTTGCACTCTTAAAAGGCAAGTAAAAATACATAAAGGGCAAATTACACAAAGGGCAAGCAAAAGTACATAAAAATTGCCTCTTAGTATTTTGTGATACAAGTCGTTTTCAAGAAAAAAAAACAAATTCTATTTTGACGCACGCCTTTGGCATCTCTGCTCCAGTTTTAGTTATAGTCACTTCACAGTCAATTGCTCAAAACTATATAAAAGTGATTGCTTTCCATCAATTTGAGAAAAAGGTTTCAATAAATGTATATCCGCAAATGCCCTATTTTTGAATTACAGTGTGATAAAGTTTTAAAAAAATTAAAGTTTATTTTTAAC
This sequence comes from Kuschelorhynchus macadamiae, assembly GCA_030620095.1. NCBI lineage: Eukaryota > Metazoa > Arthropoda > Insecta > Coleoptera > Curculionidae > Kuschelorhynchus > Kuschelorhynchus macadamiae. The sequence goes on along the minus strand of JAUTXW010003409.1, from coordinate 218,240 downwards.
TTTAACCAGTGGCGGCTCTTCCATAGGGTCACTTGGTCGATGACCCCCAAAAATATTTCAGAAAATAAATTATTCGTTTGACCGTCCCTCCTAATAGTTGTAATAAAACGCGAACCTTGGGAAAAGTTAAATATTCTACACTATTAGCGGCTCGGCGGTTCGAATGGTCTCGTTGCGTTCCTTAAGCATAATAAAATACACTATACTAAGCTAGGCTGGGCAGTCCGAATTGCCCTGATTACCTTAAAGCTTGACGAAAGTACCTGAAGATTTCGCAGCTACCGAGCGGCAGACGAACGTGATAGCAAAAGGAATATGAAATCGCCATTTGGGTCATCAGCCGATCTCTTCTCACAATTCGATCGATCGGTCGCGGCATCACGTCGGCATGCGGAAGTTCAATTGTTCAGAGGTCGCGCGGTCGATATTCTAACTCGATATTGTTTCGGACGTTTTTAATCGCTGAAAATTGATTTATATACTGGTTTTTGTAATATATATTTTTTATTTTTATGATCCATGTGTGAGTTGGAAATATACAGGAAATAAAATGTTGGTAGTGAGTAGTGCAAAAAAATAAACAACTAAAAAGTGCTTACGAACTTAATTTTGCAAAAATAACCAATTTCAAGGTGGTCTATGTTTGAGTTGTGAATGTAGATGAGATAAAATGTCGGTAGTGCAAAAAACTATAGAGTAAGGTAAGTAGTCGCAATTTGCCAGAACTTAGTATACGACAAACTAGTAGAGACAAAAATAAGGTTCATCGAAACTTTCGCAAAAGTATGTACGATTTAGCTAACTGGATATGTGGTTGTGAAGTCTCTAACTCAGCTATGTCAAACATGCGGCCCAGTGAGCATTTTTCTGCGGCCCAAATCAGTTTTGAAAACAGCCAGATAATGCGGGCCGCGAACAAGTTGAAAGCGCCCGCCACTGCAACAACGATTGGTATAATAAAATGTACAATTGTACATAGTGCCATCTATGTTTAGGAGGATAAACTACACAAACCTAAAACCTAAAGCCAAACGTTATCTGGCTTGTTCCATGAAATTCTATCGCGCAAAAACACAGATGACACTCTCTGAACAGTCTGGAAAAAACTCGAGAAATCACAATCCGTATAAAAGCCGTGTTCGATTGAGTTCTCGACATCAAAAAAGCTTTCGATTCTACGTGGCACAATGGTATAATCATTAAAATGATCCGCTCAGGCATTTCTAACTATCTAATCAAAACAATAATATCCTTCCTACATAACAGAAAATTTATAGTAAACATAGATGGCTTTGAATCCGCACAAAAACTAATTAGAGCGGGTGTACCCCAAGGTTCCCCTCTCTCCCCCATCCTTTTTAATATATACACCTCAGACATCCCTCCCAATCCATTTACCAAACTCTACCTATTTGCTGACGATACCGCCCTAACCGCATCCTACAAAAAATTGGGGTTCATCCGCAACAAACTACAAAACCATATGGACGCTATTTTAAACTGGATGAAAATCTGGAAAATTAATGTCAACCCTAATAAAACCCAAGCAGTTTTATTTGCAAAAGGCGGTAGACTGCCTACCAATAACAAAGTCAAAATCTTAAACATTCCTATCGACTGGGACAAAAAGGCCAAATACTTAGGTGTCATCTTCGATCGTAGACTAAGCTGGGCACAAAATACCAACAATAGCATCAAAAAAGCTAAAAAAGTATTCTCAATGCTATACCCTCTACTAAACAGGAAAAGCAAGCTTAATCCTAAAATAAAAATCACCCTCTTCAAAGCATACCTCAGACCCCTTCTAACCTACGCATCCCCCTCCTGGAGTACCCATCATCCCAACCAAAAAAAAAAGCTACAATCTTACCAAAGCAAAACATTAAGAATCATCCTAAACGCAGAAAGATGTGTACGTAACTCAATTCTCCACAGAGACAGTAAACTCCCCTACCTTCAAGAACATATAAACAAACTCAATACAAATTACTATATACGTGAAGATTTATCTGAAAATAGACTTATTAATAACTCCCATAACTTCTCTAATCCCAACGACAAATACAAACTACCTAAAGACTGCCTCCTACCTTAGTTAACTCAAACCACCACCCCTAACCCACATCCCCCCCTCCCCCCCCCCCCAACTCATTAACTCATACCTTAAACACAATTCAAGAAAGTAAGCCGACGATCCAAAAGGCGTTATAGCTATTTAGCTGACGTAAAAGAGAAGAAGACCCCGAAGAAGTTCAGTCGTTCAGTGTTTAGTCAGTTATGAGTCAGTTGAGATAGAGTTTCGAGTTGAGTGGCGCACTTATTATTACAACACTTAACAGTACTTATAATTTATTTCGGATACAGTTTTTAACATGTCTCTGTCAAAACCAAGTGGAAGTAAGAGGAAACTTGTAGATGAGCATCGTATCTTTCAAGAAAAGTGGGAATTCGAGTTTTTTTGCTGTGAAGTGAAAGAAAAAATTATTTGTTTGATTTGTAATAGTACAGGCGGTGTCCCAAAATTATATATAATATAAAACGTCACTATGATATTCATAAAACTATGTTTGACAAGTATACAGGCATGGTCAGAAACGAAAAGTTAAATAAGTTAAAATGACGGTTGAAAGATCAGCAGCTTATGTTTACACGTCCAAAGCAAGAAAATCAATGTCCCTCAAGCGAGCTACGTACTGTCGAAGTTGATCGCGATACACTCAACACCATTTGTTGAGGGTGCATTTATAAAAGAGTGCCTTTTAAAGGCAGCGGCAATTGTAAGTCCCGGGAGCGTGAAGGCATTTCAAAATATATCCTTGTCATGGAATACTGTCGTTGAAAGAGTTACTGAGTTGGCTGCCAATATAAGTGATCAGATAAAAACAAAATTAGACTCTTTCATTGCATTTTCTATTGCCTGTGACGAAAGTATGGATGTGGGTGGCGCAACTCGCTGTTTTTCTTCGAGCGGTTGATACAGATATCAGTGTGTATGAAGAATTACTGGAATTAGTACCATTGCATGATACAACAACTGGGAAGGATATTTTCAATGCAGTTTACGGACTTCTGCAAAAGTACAATTTAGATTTGTCAAAACTGTGTTCCGTTGCAACAGACGGAGCTCTGTTGGCTTCGTTAAAATATTACAGACAAAGATTAGCGAAACGGGCAGTGACAAACCAGAACCAGATTTTCATCATATTCGTTGTATAATTCACCAAGAAGTTTTATGCTCAAAAGTGATCAAGTTGGAAAGTGTTTTAAAGTCAGTGAAAAAAATTATAAACTTCATAAGGTCACGAGGCCTTAATCAGCGACAGTTTTCTGCATTTTTACGTGACTTAGAAAGTGAGTACACTGGTTTACCATATTATGCAGAGGTGCGATGGCTTTCGTGTTCTATGGTACTCGACCGGTTTTGGAAACTGAAAGAAAAAATAGGCGTTTTCATGGAAACAAAAGGAGAAGATGTCAGCTTATTATCCGATGTACCTTTTTTACAAGATCTTTGATTTATGGTAGATATCACAAAACACTTATCGGGCTTAAATACGAAATTGCAAGGACCACGTCAAGTTATTACAGATATGCATGATCATGTGAAAGCTTTCAAGTGTTAAGATGATGTGGGAAAAACAGTTAGCAGAGGATAATCTGTCACACTTGTAATATCAGGAAAGCACAAGTGTCCCAATATCATACAAAATAGATTCAGAGAAAATGAAAAGCTTTCTAGCAGAATTTGAGAAACGTTTTCAGAATTTTAAGAACCAAGAAAACAATTTTTCTCTATTTACTGGTCTTTCACTATCGATATTGATAAAGTTCCCCCTCACTTGCAAATGGAAGTAATTGAGATTAAGTGTCAGACCCATTTAAAACAAAAATTTGATAGTGTTGGTACATTCGAATTTTATACGTACTTGCCTGTTCAATACCAAGAAATGAGAAAATTTGCCTGTCAAAACCTGTCAATGTTTGGAAGTACCTATAAGTGTGAACAACTATTTTCTTTGATGAAAGGAAACAAATCTCCCGCAAGATGGCGATTGACGAACGCACACTTGGACCCTGTTTTAAAAGTTATTTCCGGCGATAAATTCGCGCCCCAAATAAACAACTGAATTAAAGACAAAAGATGTCAAATATCTGGCAAAAGAATTTAATGTTTGTAATTTTTTGTAATGTTCTTTTTATTGGAAATTTAATAAACAGACTTGTCCCATAATAGTACTTTTTCTCAACATTTTCAGTAGTTTGTCTTCTTTAAGATAAGGTTTGACGGCCCACCTAGTCGATGGTCTTCATGCTTTTGGCCCACCAGTGACTTTGAGTTTGACATGGCTGCTCTAACTCATTTTACTGTTATGTTTGTTTGTTGTTTTCTAAAGACTCGTCGGACTTATTACGATGCAAAACCTGTATTAAAGACTTAAAACACTTAAAAGAAAAAAAATAAAAAAACATGCGTTTTCTGCAGATCACATGAAATGTTCTGTGAACTATGCTACGGTCGGAAGTGTTGATATTCGCACTCAGGTAGACACAGCTTATAGAAAATCCCTTAGAGATTTTAATGAAAATGTATCCAAAAATCGTTATATATTAAACAAAATCATAGATTGTGTAAAATTTTGTGGGGCATTCGAGCTGGCACTACGTGGCCATGATGAAACAGCTTTGTCTGAAAATCCAGGGGTTCTTCGAGGGCTTATAAATTTTGTTGAGGAGTTGGGCCAAGATAGACTATCTCCATTACCAATATTAAGTATCAAGAAATCGTTTATAAAAGGAATGTCCGTGCAATTGTAACGAACGTGTCATTCAGCATTTTTCCAATTCTAAAGAACGAAGAGTAGACCTGAACTTCAAGAGAATTTAAAGCTCAATTTAAAGATAAGCTATTTATTTTTATTTTAAATACGCCTATTTTTAAATTTGTTATTGACCTCCCAATATAACTCACCACGAGCCGCCACTGACTTTAACAAACTCTGTTTCAAAAATAGAGCGTTGGCTGACATAATTCTTTTCTTAAAATGATCGATAAATATATGTCTATAAATGCCCTATGTTTGAGTTTGAGTTACAGGGTGTTAAAATTTTAATCAAAAAAATGAAATTTTTTTTAACTTTAAATCCTGTATTTCAAAAATAGGGCATTGCGAACTAAACTTTTTTCTTAAAATGATCCAAGGAATCACTTTTGTAGTTCTGAGCGATTTTGACCCCAACTACAATTGGACTAGGGATGCCAGAGGCGGGCACACAATAAAATTTGTTTCTTTCTCTAAAACGATTTGTCGTAACGCAATATATTTAGAGGTATTTTTTGTGTATTTTTACTTGCTCTAAACGATCAAGTTAGTATTTTTTTTAATCACTGGAGTAACATTTTTTATTGAGAAAGTCAGGGATGGTTCCCCATACGTACGCCTATTACTGAATAATCAAATAGCTCTAACTGTTTCGAATTTACTAAAAGAAAATCTTTTTTTTTTTACTTTAATACTCTGTATCTCAAAAATAAAACATTTGCGGACACATATTTATAACAACTTTTTTGTTAATCAAAAAAGAAACGCAGCTACGCAGTTGCTGTAAACCAACCGAAAGATATAGTTTTACTAACTCTACAACCTACACTAAACTTGCTAATAAACGACCATATTTTTGCAAACACATGGTATAAAGAGCCTATAAATCCATTAACAAAATGATGCACAAAACAATACACTTAAAACAGTCTTTGGCCTAGGAAACTATGAAACTGTCAACTTGATATATTATAGGAAACCGAGAAATTACCCAGGCTAAAATATAACAAACCATAAACTTGAAATGTCAAAAATATAAGCTTTATACATACTTTCACAGCCGTAATTTTAAAACATAGTGCATTGGACCATGGATAATATCCAAAAAAAAAATCGAAATTCCTCACCGTTAACTCACAATCGTCCACCCCGTTTTGGTTGCACCACACTGTATACAACAATCACACACAGACAACCAAATGAAGTTAAATAAAAACTTGTAGCAAATTTCACAAAATACATTATATTTAATTATTTAATAAAAAAAATACATTGATATATTATAAGAAATCGAGAAATTACACAGGCTAAAATATAACAAACCATAAACTCGACACAGGCAGAAAAAATCCATCAAGAAGTTACACTTAAGCAACAAAGGAAGTTTGAAGCCCTCCTGAACAGAAAACATCCAGTGAAACTTCCGCAGAACACAGTTATCAACCTGTCATCGAAGCCGTTATCCGAAGCAGAACTTTCCGGGGTTAAAAGGGCCAAAACTTCGCAATAGCACCGAGTAGCATTCCCGTAGAAGACATAGTATCTTCTGTTGAAGCAGCAATCAGAAGATTTCCAGTGGAACAAGCCGATGAAGTCAGATATCAGACAGCGAAGATCATTAAAAACTCAAAACCACCGAAGTCGAACCTCTCCGCAGCCGAAAAAACAGCAATAAATACCTTAAACGAAGACGCCCATTCTGGCACTTCCAGCAGATAAAGGCAACGCCACATTGGTCATGGACAGAACAGAATATGTGGAAAAAGTAACTCAGCTTTTGGACAACAACACCTATAAGGTTATGCAGGCAGACCCCATAAGTAGAATAGAAAGACTCATTACCAATTTGATCAACACATCCAGTTTACCACCAGCGGAGAAAAAAATCATTACAACCAAGCAGCTCCAAGATTCCCAGGTTCTACGGTCTTTCGAAAATACACAAGGACAACGTACCACTTCGACCGATCGTCAGTGCAATAGATTCGCCCACATACAAACTAGGTAAATATCTTTAAAATTTTCTTAATCCATTTACTGGAAAAACAGATTCTTTTATTAAAAACTCTGCACATTTCGTGGAAAAACCTAAGACAATCCAGTTGAATCCCGAAGATATTTTGGTCAGTTTCGATGTAGAATCACTTTACACAAATGTTCCTGTCAACGACTCAATTTCCATTAAGGTAATTCCACAGTTACATGCCCCACCGGTACAGATGCCCCGATCGGCAAATATTCGGGCTTAATCGTTAGTTGGCGCCATAAGTATGGTGGTTGTTTACTTGTTGTGTGTTTAGCGAGAGGCACAATTAATAATCCAATAATATCTCTTCAATCGTGAAATATTTAAGAAAAACAGGTAAGAATTAATAAATTACTACTATGATCTAATTTAGGTGAGCACATATCGCAGCGAAAAATGTTTTCGTTTAATTTTTACAGCTGTATTCTTGAATCCTTGTTTGAAAGGGTCTATTGGCTTACTTTAGAATATAAAATGGTTGACAAATTCTTTACTGGTGCATTTTAATATACTGGGGCATCTCTCCCGTACAAAAAGGATAGATGACCAAAAATAATACGGGATAGATGCCCCATATGAATGTTTGTATTTTGTAAATTTAGATAGTATATTAATGACTAAATTTTATTTTAGATAATATGCCGACCCGATACAAACGAAAACAATCTGCTAAGCCAAGAAAGCAGTGGCGTGAAGAACATTTAGTAGCTGCTATTGAGGCTATAAATTTGGTGAGATGGGCACTAATGAAGCTTCAGCTGCCTTTGGTGTACCATCTAGAACGTTACGTCGGCGCATCAAATCAGGAATTACCAGGGATCTTCCTCTAGGCCCTGAAGGATGCTTAGGCACTGTAAATGAAAAACGACTAGTAAAACATGTACAGAAATTGGAAAAATGTGGTTTTGCGCTTGATAGAGAGTCACTTAGATCCCTTGCTTATCAGTTTGCTGAAAAATTGAAAATTAAGCACAGATTTAACCGTGAAACACAAATGGCAGGCTATGACTGGCTTAACTCGTTTTTCCGACGTAACCAAGAAGTGAGTGTTAGAGCAGCTCAAGGATTGTCTATTGCTAGGGCAGAAGGTATGGATCGTACGGAAGTAAATAAATTTTTTGATCTGCTTAATGAGGTTTACACGGAATACAACATGCTTGTAAAACCGAGTAATATTTTTAACATGGACGAGACCGGCTTTCAAATCAACAACGAAGCCGGAAAAGTTATTGCAACTAAGGGAGCCAAAGATGTCCATGTACTCAGTTCAAGTGAAAGAGGTGAGAACGTAACAATAATAGCTTGCTGCAATGCCGAAGGCAATTTTATACCACCAGTGCTCATATTTAAAGGAGTAAGAGAAAAGCAGGAATTTAAAGATGGACTTCCACCAGGGTCAACAGTTTTTATGAACAAAAAGTCGTCCTATATCTCATCAGACCTCTTTCTAAAATGGCTTCAAGAACATTTTGTTCCTAAAAAGCCTCCTGGTCCAACTATTTTAATACTCGACGGACATTCATCCCATAGGAATTCTATGGAAATGCTCAACTTCGCAGAACAAAATGAAATAATTAGGAGCTGCATGGGGTAAAGCAGCTAATGTTGAAACTGGTGTCTCTGGGTTTCGGGCATCAGGAATTTTCCCACTTGATCCGGCGGCCATTCCTGACCATTTTTATCACATTTCGGATAATATGTCTCAACATACAGTGGAAAATTCTACAGGTAAAAAGAGCTCTTCTTTAAAGGAACATCAAAACTCAAATTCTGTTTTAGAGGCAGCCCCGGAAAAAGCTCAGTCCGACAAATCTATTTTAGAAAAAGTTAGCGTAGAACAAGAACCGGTTCCAGGTACAAGCTCAATGATAGTACCAGATGGTGTTCATCCAAAAGAAACCCCTTCAAAATATCTGCAAGATATTAGTCCGGTGCCAATTCTTCCAAAATCAATTAAAAAACGAAAGAAGCAATCTGCCGAAGTTTTGACAAAGCGAAACCCAAAATCAAAAAAAAATATTGAAGACGATTTTTCCTCCTCGGATGATGAACCACTTGCTGTTTTGTAAAAAAGGGTAAAAGATCCCCATCTACAAGTTCTGCTAAGGAATCAGAATCTTGCATAGAATGCTGGGAAAATTATTATGAAACAACTAACAAGGCAGATTGGTTAAAATGTTTGGGATGTGACAAGTGGTTTCATGAGACGTGTACAATATATGGGGACTACTGCGTCACATGTGGACGTGAAAAACTAAGGGCTGCAAATCATGACCGTGCCAAGAAAAAAGTATTCTTATAAACTGAGAGTCTTTGTCATATTATTAGAAAATAAGTTTAAGTTAAAAATTTCCTGTTATTTTTAATAATCTTATTTATGTATGTTAAGATGATAAAAATAATGAAAGTTCCTTCTTTTCCTTTATGGGGCGACTCTCCCAGAGTGGGGCACCTGACCCAAACTGCAAGTGCAACTCTCCTTAACTACCGGGAGAGATGGCCAAAAAAGTTGTTTTTGTTAAAAAATTTTTACAAAAAAAAAATAAAAATTTTAAGTTTTTTAAACATGTTATGTCCTGTCTAAATAAATATGTTATTTTTTTATCATAGGCTTTTTAATTTAAAATATTATTTGAATTTTTAATCACATATTTTGCTTAAGTGAGGCATCTAACCCTGATTTACCTTATATCAGACATACTGGATAATAATAATCTTGATAAGAATTTAATAGACCTAGCGGAAGCTTGTCTTACATCAACTTATTTCATTTTTCAAGGAGCTTCTTATGAACAAACTTCAGGGGCAGCTATGGGATCTCCTCTCTCACCTGTGGTAGCGAATATCTTTATAGAAGGCTTTGAGGATCTTGCTCTAACATCCGCTCCACTAAAACCGAAGCACTGGTTTAGATATGTAGATGATACTTTTGTTGTTTGGCCTCATGGACAGGATAATCTCCTCATATTTATGGACCACCTTAATCAGCAACATCGTAATATCAAGTACACGATAGAAATTGAATCTAATGGAACAATTCCCTTTCTAGAAATGGTACATTAGGACATTCTGCGTATAGAAAACCGACGCATACAAATAGACACTTAAATGCAAATTCTCATCACCATCCAGCACAAAAGAAATCGGTTATTAACTCACTAGTATTGAGAGCTATTTCGATTTCTGATCAAGATTCTTTAACATCGGAAACATCGAAACTGACCGAAGCTCTCAGAGGGAATGGCTATTGCACTGAAGTTATTACGCGTTCGATTAAAAAATATAGTAAACCAACTCCGCCAAAGGAGAATGATAAAGAGCCACCATTAGGTAGTGTTCTTCCCTACATACATGGCATTACAGACAAAATAGGACGATTACTTCGGCGGTCCGACATACGTACAATCTTCAATACACAAGAAGATTGGACAATGCTTGCGATCCTCGAAAGATCTTGTACCTTTCCAAACAGAAGGAGTATATAAAATTCCTTGCTCCTGTGGAGAAGCGTATGTGGGAGAAACAGGACGCTCAATATCAACTAGACTTAAAGAACATGAACGATGTATTAAAAAGAAACAAATTGTTTAATCTGCTGTAGCTGAACACCAGCATAACACTGACCATTTCATAAATGTAAAGGAAACCAAGGTTCTAGCATCGGTTCCAGGTTTTTATAAACGAAAAGTTAGACAATCTATTGAAATATTTAAATGGGTTATGGTCTACATCACACGTGGAAACCAATCTTAACACAGGATCACGGTTCGGCGAGCACAAGTCGGGTATAAAAGCCCGCCTGAATCTCTTCGAGCTCATTCAGTGTTTAGATCTCGTGGAGTCAAGATCCCTAAAGATGCCTCGTGCAATCGAAGGCGAAACGTCGGATAGCCATTCCAATTTGACATGGTGTAATCCCAAGAACCACGATTTCTTAAAAAAGTATAAGCTTTACACATACTTTCACAGCTATAATTTTAAAACATAGCGCATTGGACCACGGATAATATCCAAAAAAAAAATCGAAATTCCTCACCGTTAACTCACAATCGTCTACCCCGTTTTGATTGCACCACCCTGTATACAACAATCACACACAGACAACCAAATGAAGTTAAATAAAAGCTTGTAGCAAATTTCACAAAATACAAACCTCTTATACCTATTTAGCCGGTTTACGCCCAATTATTTAATAAAAAAAATACATTAAAATCTTCAATTGTTATTCTTTTATCACTGTTACATCTTAATTCAAACAGTCGTTCGTCTTCATTCATCAACGACTGCCTTTTCACTACCTAAACGGGAATTAAACTAATAAACTAAATAAGTTCAATCGAGAGGTCTACAAGAGGTAATAAAACATGTTAAGTGTCAAATGTCTCTTAGTGTCACTCATTGAGACGGTCGCCCAACACTCGAACACTTGTCACCAAAATGCGGGAGTCTCCGGAACGTTTTACTAGTTTATTTTAGTTAATTTCGTGGTTCCAAAAAGACGGTGGATGTTTCGGCTTTTCGGCAATACATGCCGGCTTATTCAGCTTAAATAAATGTATATTAGGAGTAAGTTTTATGTGTTTACTTATGTTTAGAAGTATGAATCAAATTTACAGTGCCCGTAGGGGGTTTTACGTATCGAAGTGTCACATATGCTCGGTAAGTGTACTAAAATTTCATTATTTTTTAAATGTAATTCATCATTTTCATTTGGGGGTTGTTCTCCTTAAAACTTTGATAATTGACATTTAAAAAAAAAACAGTAAAAAGGTTATGACAAATTAACTTTGGTGATACTAACAGAGGACAGATTTTTTATAAAGGTTGCCATTTTACATGGATAAATATAAAAGTCGACAGAGGTGAAATAAAGTTTCAATATTTTCAATTTAATTCAACATCTTTCATTTACCAGTACGTGAATAGCGTTAATGGGTTCTCTTTAAAACTGGAAAAGTACTTTAGGTGAATTGAAGTTTCAATATTTTTAAAGTAATTCATCATTTTCATCTACTGATATGTTAATAGCGATATTGGGTTGTTCTCCTTAAAACTTTGATAATTGACATTTTGAAAAGAAAAACAGTAAAAAAGATATGAAAAATTAACAGAGCTGATATTAACGGAGAACAGATTTTTTGTAAAAGTTACCCTTATATATGGATTCTATGAAAGTCGACATAAGTGAACTAAAGTTTCAATATTTTTAATTTAATTCAACATCTTTCATTTACCAATAAGTAAATAGCGTTAATGGGTCGGTTTCTTTGAAACTGGAAAAGTACTTAGGTGAACTGAAGTTTTATTATTTTTAATGTAATTCATCATTTTCATTCACCAATATGTTAATAGCGGTAATGGGTTGTTCTCCTTAAAACTTTGATAATTAACATTTTGAAAAAAAACAGTAAAAAATTATGAAAATTAACGGAGGTGATATTAACGAGGATAGGATTTTTATACAAGTTTTTATTTTATATGGATAATATGAAAGTAGACATCAGTGAACTAAAGTTTCAATCTTTCATTTACCAATATGTGAATAGTGTTAATGGGTGTTTTCTTTAAAACTAGAAAAGTAATTTAGGTGAACTAAAGTTTCCTTATTTCTAATGTCATTCATCATTTTCATTTACCAATATGTTAATAGCGTTAATGGGTTGTTCTCCTTAAAACTTTGATAATTGACATTTTGAAAAGAAAAACAGTAAAAAAGTTATGAAAAATTAACAGAACTGATATTAACGGAGGAGAGATTTTTTGTAAAAGTTATACTTATATATGGATCATATGAAAGTCGACATAAGTGAACTAAAGTTTCAATATTTTTAATTTAATTCAACATCTTTCATTTACCAATAAGTAAATAGCGTTAATGGGTCGGTTTCTTTGAAACTGGAAAAGTACTTAGGTGAACTGTTTTATTATTTTTAATGTAATTCATCATTTTCATTTACCAATATGTTAATAGCGGTAATGGGTTGTTCTCCTTAAAACTATAATAATTGAAATTTTGAAAAAAAAAACAGTAAAAAATTATGAAAATTAACGGAGATGGAAACTGGAAAAGTACTTTAGGTGAATTGAAGTTTCAATATTTTTAATGTAATTCATGATTTTCATCAATTGATATGTTAATAGCGATACTGGGTTGTTCTTTAATTGACATTTTGAAAAGAAAAACAGTAAAAAAGTTATGAAAAATTAACAGAGCTGATATTAACGGAGGACAGATTTTTTATAAAAGTTGCCCTTATATATGGATTATATGAAAGTCGACATAGGTGAACTAAAGTTTCAATATTTTTAATTTAATTCAACATCTTTCATTTACCAATAAGTAAATAGCGTTAATGGGTCGGTTTCTTTAAAACTGGAAAAGTACTTTAGGTGAACTGAAGTTTTATTATTTTTAATGTAATTCATCATTTTCATTTACCAATATGTTAATAGCGGTAATGGGTTGTTCTCCTTAAAACTTTGAAAATTAACATTTTGAAAAAAAAAACAGTAAAGTTAATCAAATTAATGGAGGTGATATTAACGGAGGATAGAATTTTCATAAAAAGTGCCTTTTTGTAAGGATAATATGAAAATTAAAATCAGTTCTTCACTTAAAATTAGTCATTGTATGTTTTAACAAAAAAAACATCTCAACTTGTTTTCTATTATAGGTATGTAATTTATGCTTTACATTTTGCACTAACACTTTTTTTACAAAATACCCTTTTTATGCGTCCGGCGACAATTTTGCATATATGTCTGCCAAAATCAAAATGACGTAAATACAGTGCAAAACAGACAGGAACCACATTGGACTTTATAATATGGAACTGGAACGGCTCCGATCATTGTCCAGATTTTCTTAAAGTGTGGCAGGTTCAAAGGTGAAAAATATAGGCTAAAATTTCAAGTCGTTTGGTTCCTTCTGGTTGAAAGTGCTCTTATGTCGGTAAAAAAGTGATTAAAGTTTTCGAGTGTGATGAAAAATGTAACAAGTGGTTTTAGTTGGTTTTATTCCCTGGGAAGTTAACACTTGTGCATTTGAAAATGTGTGTATTTTGTTGATTTACGTGCAGTGAGTTAGATTATCAGCACACAAAACGATTTTCGGTGTGAAATCTATATACCTACCTATGATTGTTTTTGTTTCGCCAGCCTCTCACATGGCCGATTTTGATATGCATTTTTAAAATTAAATCTATACCTGTAAACGTGATAACACACCATTAAGTTAAAGAGAAAAGTAGAAAAACAGAATCCACCCCTTTTTACCCCCATAAGAGAGGCATTTCAAAAAATCCAGAAATTAAGTTTTAGAAAATAGTTTTCATAATCCACTGACAATTGAATTGTTTTAAAAATTTATCTGGTTAAAAAATGGTAAAAAAAGGAAAAACAGATTTAAAAATGTTTACAGGTTATATGATTATTAATGTGTCACTTTCATTACAAGGAAAGCTCGTTTTAGAAATATTTAGTCAACAGAAAAAGCTATGGTACGAGCGGGGATTGAACCCGCATCTCTAAATCTCTAGCAATTCGTTAGAACTTGTACATATTCAAACCCACCAGTATCAAAGCCATTGTTGATACTGACAAATATTCTAAACTTATGACGCGGCATTCCTGACTGGATGTCAAATAATATGCAAAATGTGTGCAATATATATATATATATATATATATATATATATATATATATATATATATATATATATATATATATTGCACGGATAGCGATATAAAAAAAGTTCAAATACAAAAGTTGTAGAACAATACGGGCTACATAACCTAAAATTATTTTCATTTATACAGGGTGTCTCAAAAATCTGTAGCGAAACAAAATTGTGTTTTTTCTTATGGGACACCTTGTATATTTTTGCATATTTAGATTCTGCTCGTGATTCTACACATTTTTTGTATAACATGTCCTATGTCTAAATCTGATAGTTTTTCTAATTTTGTAAAAAATTATGAATTGCAGTGCCTTTTTTCAAACGACGTGGGTCGTTGGCTTTTTGATATAGGATTATGATTTTTGGCAGGAACATTAACAAAAGTATGGGTTGACTTTCAACGTGAACAAAATTTGTCGGCGTTATACAGGGGGTTCTACACAAGTAGGAGAAATTAAAAAAATTAAAAACATCATATCTTCATTTTTTTAAATGGAATGTATAGTATTTTAATATTTTAGACTATTCGTGACCCAAAACTCTATCTTTCGTTATAAATATGTCCTATACCTATTTGTCATAGTTTCCGAGATTTTGACATGTTTGTATTTATTATTTGGTTTTCAATGGCAATCGCTTTAGAATTTGCTTTATTATCGAATTTTCTAATTATAATACATTACAAGTGATGCAAAATTAAAAATTCAGCTCATAATATTGTGCTAAGAATCGCGACCTAAAGAATTAGAACAGATATTTTACCAACTATTCTTAAATATTTACTATTTTGGCTATTATAAAAGAGTAGGTAGTGACAACATTTAGTTAGAACTTAATGTACGAAGATGTCTTATACAATCCTAAAGTAAAAAACAAATGAAAACGGGGAAAATGATGTCATGGCGAAATGTCAAACTCTTGTATTTGTGTAGTAACGGTGTTCAAATTGATTCAAAATGAATTTTTCTAGAGAAGAATTGATTAACATGATTTATGTTTTGGGCGCAAGTGATCAAAATTGTTTTTTAGCAAGTAGCGTTTATGCGCAACGGTTTAGCAATGCCGAACGTCATCCTCACGAGGTATCATTTCTCAAACTCAAAGAACGATTTGAAAGAACAGGATGTGTCGATTACGAACAAAAATTGGAAAGGCAGAAAAGAGCCGCAAATGAAGAAACTGAATATCTTGTTATGCAAACTTTAATTGAAAATCCTCATATTTCATGTAGGCAGTTAGAAAAGAGAGAGGTGTTGCTAAATCTACGGCAAATAGAATAATTAGAAAACATAAATTTCACCCATACCATATTCAACTGGTACAAGAAATGGATCAAGTCGATTTCAATCGAAGACTTGAATTTTGTACTTGGGCATTAGCAAAAAATAGAGAAGAACATGATTTTTTTCAATAACATTTTATTTACTGACGAAGCGACATTTCATAAAAATGGATACGTCAACCGACATAATTTCCACTATTATAGTTCTGAAAACCCCAGATTCATTATCCCCTTGGATCACCATCATAGATGGTCTCTTAATGTATGGGCTGTTATAATCGGTAACCGTATCACTGGATCTTATTTTTTCGAAAATAGAGCTAATAGAGACACTTTCCTAAATTTACTGCAAAACAGTTTGCAGGAGTGGATTGACGAATTACCTTTGAATCTAGTGAGGCGGATGTGGTTCCAACTAGATGGCGCTCCGGCACATTTTAGCAGGCAGGTGAGGCAATTTTTAGACGCGAATTATGAAAATAAATGGATTGGTAGGGGAGGTCCAGTATCATGGTCGGCAAGGCCTTCGGACCTCACAAAACTAGATTTTTTGTTGTGGGGTTTTGTTAAAGAGCAAGTTTACCAAACACCACCTACTACCATAGAGAATATAAAAATGAGAATTAGAAATGCATGTACAAATATCAATGCCGCGATGCTGAATAGAGTTAACAATTCTTTTGTGAATCGTCTACAAGTGTGTGTTGAAAGAAATGGTGGTCATATTGAACATTTAATTAAGTGATTGTAGGACTTCTTTTTCTGTTGTGTCTCTTTATTTAAAATATTTATTTGCCTTTTTACATAAAGAAAAATAGTAGACTGAATTTTTAATTTTGCATTTTTTACTGTGTATTAATGTACAGGGTGATTCACCCCGATTTGCCACCCCCCTTAATTCCTTTATTTTTAATAACAGAGAAAAAGTTGAAATACAAAAGTGTCCCTCGTATATCAACTTTGTTATTTTAAATATAAATTCGATAATAAAGCAAATTCTAAGGCGATTGCCATTAAAAACCAAATAATAAATACAAAAATGTCAAAATCTCGGAAACTATGACACATAGGTATAGGACATATTTATAATTAAATATTAAAATACTATACATTCCATTTAAAAAAATGAAGATATGATGTTTTTAATTTTTATACATCTAATACAACGCCGACAAATTTTGTTCACGTTGAAAGTCAACCCATACTTTTGTTAATGTTTCTGCCAAAAATCATAATCCTATATCAAAAAGCCAACGGCCCACGTCGTTTGAAAAAGGGCACTGCAATTCAGAATTTTTTACAAAATGGCGGATATTAGAAAAACTATCAGATTTAGCCATAGGACATGTTATACAAAAAATGTATAGAATCATGAGCAGAATCTAAATATGCAAAAATATAGAGGGTGTCCCATAAGAAAAAACACAACTTTGCTTCGCTACAGATTTTTAAGACACCCTGGATAAATGAAAATAATTTTAGGTTGTGTAGCCCGTATTGTTCTACAACTTTTGCATTTGAACTTTTTTTATATCGCTATCCATTATCAAGATATCAACCGAGAACGCACTATTGGGACACCCTGTATATAAATATATATATATATATATATATATATATATATATATATATGTATATATATATAATTTATTTTGTAAATATTTCTTACAATGTTCGTCACATTTTTATACTCTATTGTTAAGCCGAAAGCGGTGACTTACAAATAAATAAAATAAAATAAATAAAAATACGTCTGTTATATTTACATATCTAACAATATTTCAGAATGAAATAAATATACATTTTTCCGACTCCACACGTTTTTAGATATAACATACATACATAAATAAATACAAAACATTCATTCACTTACCATACCTGTTTAACTAAAACCACTGCTTCAATACCCCATTATACCATTTTTTTTTCATAATTTGTAGTTAATTTATTGTAATAATTTTATTATTTTTTATTTTTTGTAAGTGTATTTACATCAGGAATAAAAAACTCATAAAAAGAAAAGTTTATTCTCAAAAATCGAATTTTACCCACTTTTTAAATATACCATTAGACCGCCATTTTCTTTTGCTATAGAGGATTGACAAAATTTTATCAATTCATCTCTGTTTCATACTTGATTTTTGTGCAAATTTTCAACTTAATTCGATAAGTAGTTTTTGGATACTGATATTTTAAAAATTTAATTAGGATGCCATTTTGTTTCACCACAAGTGCTTCTCTCCAAAAATTTTACCAACTTATGTTGACGTCACACTTGTTTTTTGTGCAAAATTTGAGGTAAAATGGATTAGCAGTTTTTTATTAATGATTTTTTTAACATTACATTAAGCTACCATTATGTTCACCCTATAGGATTTTTACCAAAATATTACCATGCCATCCCTATATGCCCCTTAATTTTTGAAGTAAATAGGATAAGTGGTTTTTTAACTATGCCGAAAACAGAGACAGACCGACAGACAGACCAACGGATTGGAGAAAACATGTAAAGATCCGAAATTCTGGAGGATGATTTTTTTCACAATTACAAGGAAACAGAGAATAAACATAAATTTTATACACATATTTCCGGAAATCAAAATTCACGCCTAACGCAATGACTCATCTAATAATAGCTATAGGCGCCAGCACTTACCCAAAAGATAAAAAGAAAATGGCACTAAATCATGTCAGTGAGCGGGAACGCATCGATCGAAAACAAAAGTGTACCATCCATCATAATAATCATCATCATCGGGGCATTCTTCGTTCGCAGAACGGCGGCCTTTAGATTTCACATTCTTCGGATGGTGAAGCGTGTGGTTCTTCGTAGCATTTTTCCCGGTATGAGTCACACTCTATCGATAACCGGCAATTCGTGCGGTGTATGTGTGATTATGTGGGATACCTGTAAAACTTATGTTTACCTTGGCTATATTCAGTAGTGCTTTAAACACCGTATTGTGTAAACTCAAACGGGCTACCTACTCGTCGCAATTGATCGGCAAAAACGCGAACGTTCATTTGTTATGAACTAACAAAAAAAGCTGCAAGAATTCATCGTGCTTTTTTTGTATATTTTTATATTTGGCATCAACAAAAAGTGCGTTTTTTTGCTGAACAAATAGATACAATTTTAAGAGGTCAGAAGAAATGATGAACAACGGATATGCACAAAGGGGTGAATTTTATGTATCAACAGGAAACATGTGTTTCGTAAGTATTTGTTTTTGTGTTTTATTATGTCATTTTGATTATGGAGATTTTTGTAGAAACACAATTAAAACGACACGAAATTTATGAGCTAAAAAAGAGGTACTCCTACTTCTAGGAAAGCCCTGATTTTAAAACTGACCTGCTTTAAAAGATTTTGGGATTTGCTCTAATTTTTTAGATATAAAGTAAAGCCAGTGACAGTCGAGTTGCGAATTTAGATTAAAAATTAAAACTCGTCATAATAATAAAACAATGGCAATGAGGATGTTATATTATTAATTCTAGTTAAAATTAATTATGTTAGGCCTATAAATTTTATACCGATCCGCGGATCCGATAGCCGGTATTATGATATTCAAACGGATTAAAGTTTTCTTGAATCTTAATTGGTATTCGTTATAAAACAAAATAGAAAACCTATTTATTTATAAAAAATTTTACATTAATTCCTAGAAAATAAATTATGATGGATTGCATAATAATGTACTACTATATTTTATGATTTTTAATTTGAAAATTTAATGTCGGTGCATACACGAAATGAAAACTAATGTATTTAATGTTTCTGGTCTGCCTGGAATCAACAAAAACAAAACAGCACTTTTTGCCAAAGAACAAGTGCAGCAAAAATTTTAGAAAAAAAAATCCAATTTAAGGAAGCATTAATAATAGATACACGCAAAGAGATAAGATAGTGCTACCTAGTTTTATGTGTTGACAAGAAAATAAAGATCTCATTTTTTCTTTTTGTATTTGTTTTTATGTTACTCTTATTTACCGAACTTTGGTTAAATTGTGGCGTCAAAATTAAAATTACTCTGCAATGCAAACAGACACATTTTTTTGTATAAAATCATTTTCTCAGTATATTCTCGTTTCGCAGAAGTTTTTTTTGCAAATTTAAGTTAATGATGATTGTTTCCACTAATAGTAAATGATATTTAGAAATAGTTTTCTCTTACCGATATTATGAATATTTCGAGAGATTTGGTATATTAATTATGTAGTAATGAAGTTTTATACCAAAATATAAATATGTACTAAAATATCAGCCTTGATAGGGAATTACATATGCATTAAATATCCTTTTTAATTCCCTCGTAAAAGAGAATTGCAATTGTAATGGTGAAAAAAATCTCTCTCCCAGGTTTTTACAGATCTTCACATTTAGGGTCCCTAGATGCCAAAAACATTTTTTCTCATTTCTATAGGTCTGTAAGTTTGCCTGTCTCTTCGGGGTATAGCTACTAAACTACTTACCCGACTGGCTTCAACTTTTTGTCAAAAAGTAAGGGTCATATGGGGATGATCTGGTAACATTTTGGTAAAAAGCCAATAAGGCGGAACAAGGTTACCTAATGAAGTGTTTACAAATTTATTACATACATACATTATATAGAGATAAACTGATAAAATTATGGTACGAATTCAAGATGGCGGAACAAAATGGCGGCAAAGTAAAGTGTTTTAAAAAAAATGGCTTTTTATTTTTCAACTGGCTTCAAATTTTGCACAAAAATTAGATGTTACATAAAGATACACTTGTAAAATTTTGGTCAGAATTCAACATGACGGAAAAAAATGGCGGTCTAATGAAATTTTTAAAATATCAGTGTAAAAGATTACTTGTAAATATAATGGTGGGTCTCTACAGGTTTGGCATTTTTAGCTCTGTTTTGTTATTACAATTAATAAACTACAATTTAGAAAAGTTACTGGAAATATTGAAAAATTAGTTATAGGTATGATTTTATTTGTGATTTATGATATATATTATTTTACTAACATTCATAGAAAATTTTAACAGCAACATGATAGTTCAAATTCACCGACAGATTTAACATTACTCGAAGCACCACTTCGACCTATCGTCAGTGCAATAGGATCTCCTACTTACAAAATTGGTAAATATCTTTCAAATATTCTTAATAATTTTACAGGAAAAACACATTCAAATATTAGAAACTCTACGCATTTTGTAGAAAAACTTAAATCAATCCAATTAGATCCCAAAGATATCTTAGTCAGTTTCGATGTAGAATCACTATATACGAATGTGTCTATAAATGATTCAATTTCCATAATATCAGACTTATTTCACCATAATAGTATTGACAATTCACTTTTAGTTCTAATCGAAGCATGTCTTACATCAACGTATTTTGCCTTTCAAGGAACTTTCTATGAGCAAACCTCAGGAGCAGCCATGGGATCTCCACTGTCACCGGTGGTAGCCAATATCTTCATGGAAGCTTTTGAGGAGGAAGCGTTAGAGTGGTCTCCACTAAAACCAAATTCAGATATGTAGACGACACTTTTGTAATATGGCCACATGGTCCAGAAAACCTCCTTGGGTTTCTTGATCATCTAAATCAACTACATGCTAACATAAAATTTACAATGGAAATTGAATCAGAAGGCACGATTCCCTTTCCAGATGTTCTTGTACAAAGGAAAGGGAATGGTTCCTTAGGGCACTCTGTATATAGAAAACCAACGCATACGAACAGATACTTAAATGCAAATTATCATCATCATCCAGCAGTCATTAATTCATTGGTTTACAGAGCTCTCGCGATTTGTGACCAAAATTCTTTACAATGGGAAACAGAGAAACTGACTCAAGCTTTAAGAGGGAATGGATATTGTACTGATGATATTAGACAATCAATTAGAAAATATATTAATCCTACTCCACGAAATGGTACTAATAAGGAATTACCGATAGGAAATGTAGTTCTTCCATTTATACAAGGAACCACAGACAAGATTACAAGGTTACTTCGCCGGTCCAACATACGTACAATCTTCAACACACACAAGAAAATTAGACAATGTTTTATTGCCAAAGGACATTATTCCTTTTCAAACGGAAGGAGTATATGTTCCTGTGGTGATGTTTATATTGGAGAAACTGGACGATCCATATCGACTAGGCTTAAGGAACATGAACGATGTATCAGAAAGAAACAAATTGTACAATCTGCTGTATCTGAACATTCTACTGGGCATGTCATAAATGTAAAAGAAACCAAAGTTCTTGCATCGGTTTCGGGACTCTATAAGCGCAAAATTAGAGAATCTATTGAAATTTATAAGCATCCTAACAATTTTAATAGAGATACGGGCGTCAGTCTACATCATACGTGGAAACCGATCGTTACACCGAGTCACGCTTCGGTAAACACAGGTCGACTATAAATTGCCGGCCTGGATCTCTCCGAGCCCATTCAATGTTCCGATCTCGTGAAGTGAAGATTCCTGAAGATGCCTCGTGCAATCGAAGGCGAAACGTCAGAAAGTGATTCCATTTTGACACGGTCTAATCCGAAGAACCATGATTTCTTAATAGGCCACAACCGTGAAAGCTTTCGTTTTAAAAGAACTTATTTATTTCTAAAAGTACTGGTTTGTTGCTAATCACTTGGAAAAATGCACCCATTCTGTGATTTTTTACTTGAAACTTATATTATCTGCATATGAGGACATACACTGATAATATAAAACACTTGTATGTATGTATTAAATGATAGAAATATACTAAAATTCATTTTAACATTTTCTTGCCATCCTTTGTTTAAGATTGTTTTTGTGTCTTCTGCATGGAACCAACGCAAGAAAGAATCGCGCACAAACCGTATGGAAAACCGGCTTTAGTGGTTTCGCTAAATCTTTTATAAGTTCCACTATTCGAAAAAAACGTAACATTAGACAGTGGTGACTAATTTATTTCATAAGGAACCCAAGTTTGGGCTTTAATTCAATTACAATTTATTTCAAAATCAACAACAAAAAAATGTACAAGATCAGTACTAAATATTAATAATAAATAATCTATTCTAATAGTAGCAACTAACATTTAGAAAATTAACATATACACACATATCTCAATTGATTTACTTAATAACTAGGCAACAAGGGTTCTTATTTTTCACTATGTGACAGCCAACAATCAATCCACAAAATAACAACTATTTAAATACCGTACTAAAACTAATCAAAAATTAAACATCTAAACAAATATAGTAATTAACATTAAAATAGCTAGTCTTTCCTCCACCTCACAAAACAAATCTCTTTCAGATAAACATCACAG
The DNA here is from genome assembly GCA_030620095.1 of Kuschelorhynchus macadamiae. Classification (NCBI taxonomy): domain Eukaryota; kingdom Metazoa; phylum Arthropoda; class Insecta; order Coleoptera; family Curculionidae; genus Kuschelorhynchus; species Kuschelorhynchus macadamiae. Next base: position 195,121 of record JAUTXW010003409.1, on the reverse strand, counting down.
CGCCAACAAAATGTTCCATTATAAAAAAAATATATATAAAACTCAAAATAATTTAGCAAAATAATTATTGTAATTTGCGTATATAAATGCAGCATATTTAGTATTGAATTGTTTACCTTTGACATTCAACTCACTAATGCTCAAAGGAAGACAGTTAAATATTTTTGACCCTAAGTACAAAATTGATTTTAAGTACTGTGTATTATTGTAGTTTTAGTTTGTCCACATAATTCAGTCTTGTTTCATACTTATGAGATATTTGTACTTGATTACTCTTTTTACACATAAACTTACCAACAGATAAAATATACAGACTTCGCAAATTAAGGATATTTGCAGAGTAGAGCAGCGATGTGTGGTACAGTCTTGGTTTTTTAAAAATTATCTTCAAAATATAGTTTTGAGCAATACTTAATAAAGCAAGATTAGTCTTATAATTTCCGCCCATACCAAAATCCCATACCTAATAATAGATTCAATCAGTAAACAATTCAATCTTGTAAACAGAAATGAGTAGTCCTCTATTTAAAAATCCCTAAGTAAATAAAATTTATAAATCAATCCCTTAATCCCACCTACAATTTTTTCTACTTGTTGATTCCATTTCAAATGTCGATCTATAATAATACCCAAATATTTAGCATTTTCTACTTCATTTATGTTATGTTCGTTCGAGTCGCTTACAATTTTCACAGAGTCAAATGTAGCCCTATTTTTATTAGTAAGTGAAAAAGCAATGTAATTAGTTTTTTTAAGATTGAGTGAAAGGAAAAACGAATCAAACCACTTCTTAACAATTTTAATTGCGATCTCAGCACTATGTCTAGCCTCATTCCATGAATTACCTGCCACAATTAGCGCCGTGTCATCGGCGTACGACAGTATTATTACTTCTATATTGATTTCCATAAGTAGAGGGTTGATAAATGTAACAAACAGAAGGGGACCCAAAACTGTTCCATGTAGAATACTCATCTTTACAATATTTGTTTTACTGACAACATCATTAATTCTTAGTGCCTGCTGTCTGTTTGTTAGATAAGACTGAAATACTTTAAACACAGTGCCACGAATACCATAGCTCGAAAGTGTATTTAAAAGAGCATCATGTGGGACCGTGTCAAATGCTTTTGCAAGGTCAAGGAAGATGGCAATAGTCCTTTTATTATCATTTATTCTATTTGTAACCTCTGACACCAGGTAGTTAATTGCATCTGATGTTCCAATGCCCTCCATAAATCCAAACTGTTTTGAAGATATTATGTTACTTGAATTTTAAAAATTTAGCAAACGTTCCTTTAATGTTTTTTCTAAAATTTTGCTAAAATTGTTAATTAGACTTGAGCCCCTGAGTTTTTTAAAGAATTGATATGTTTAATAAGTTCATTATCATCTACTGGTCTAAGAAAAATCGATTTGTCATTACTGAAGTTAACTTTGTAAGGATTATCAGGTCTAGTAATTTTTTCGACATTTTTTCTCCGATCTTAATAAAAAAGTCGTTGCAATAATCAGCAAGGTCCCTATCATTTAACAAAACATCACCATTATCATCTATTATTTCAGTTTTACATGTACTTTTCGTAGTTTTTTCATTGGCAGCCTCCCTGGTAATTTGATATATTTTCCTTGTGTTATTAAAATTATTAGAAATTTAATTTTTATGGAAAGCATTTTTAGTCTGATTTATTATTTTTTTAAATTTATTTCTCTATATCTTATATTAATCTTCAAGTTCTTTACTGTGGTTTTTTACTAATTGTTTTTTAAGTTTACCCCTGTCTTTAATTGAATTAATTATTCCAACATTAATCCAAGGTTTTAATTTTATATGTTTATAATTGTAAGTTTTAGTAGTTCTGGACTGATTAAGATATTTAAGAAACGTATCAATAAAATGATGAGTGGCTGACTCGGGGTTATCATCATTAAATGGGGTATTCCAATTTTCCAAATTATTCAATTTAGTATAGTTTATGGTGGTTATATTGTAATATTGTGTAAGTTTCCGTTCTGTATGAGTAGATGTATTATTGATGTTCGACATTATAGGGTAGTGATCTGTTATATCTATGTATATAATATAAGATTGATAATTTAAGAAAGTGCTGTTTAGTTTTCGTGTTATAAAAATGTGATCTATGCATGTGTGTATGTTGTTAGTTTCTCTAGTTGTTTTAATTATATATGGACAAAAACTATGTTGATTCAAAAGGGCATTATACTCTGTTGATATCTTTGAATTCTCTTGTAAATTTATGTTAATATCGCCAATAAATATATCTATATGGTCATTTAAATGGTTTAAAAAATAAACATTAAGGTCATCAAAAAACAGATTTACATCCGATGAGGGAGGTCTTAAAACTTATAACTTTGTATAAATAGAACTAAATAGAACCGACTTAAAAAACACTAAATATTACAAAATTATATTTTATTCCACATTGAAATTTTGACTTTATGAAGTCCGTGTCAAAGTGATAAACGCCGTGTTTATTATTAGATTAATTTCTGTATTTAATGGAAGGTTTGGGGGTTAAACAACTCCCAGAGCCTCTATTATTTAAGCAGAAATGAAAAAAATAGTATAAAAAACAATTTTTCGGAATTGGCGGGCAAAAAAATCTCCCTCCCCAAAGCCAGCTGTTAGTGCGTTTTTCTTTTTGGTTATCAAAATTTCGTCTTCTCAAAATCCCTCCCCTCCAAGAAGCAAAGTCTATATACAATATACACCACTGTAGTTCTACTTATCAAAAATTTTTGCATCTTTTATTTTCGTGTAGAGAACCTGAAAGATTAGAACAAAAAAATTGTTAAATATAAACCGTTGATGTTCTTCTTAAAAGACGGATAAAAAATCGTTTATATTAAAAAGGCCAGTGATGATGATATAATTAGCTAACAGGATACATAAGCCTGTTAACAGTATAATTGTTATATAGCAGGTATTATAATATTCAAAGGCGTCAGATTGTTTAAAATCATAATAAATAAAATGTTAGAACATCGTTTAATTAATAAAAAAAATAGCGATTTTCCTAAAGATTCTTGTAAACGATTAGTTTAATTTAATTTGAATATGTTAATTCAAAGGCAGTCTTATGTGATTTTAACGTTCCTTCTATTTGTTTGAATAGACATTTTTAGGTACCAAAACTATTTTTATTGTGTATAATCGTTTTTTGATTTTTGTCGACGGAGATCATTGTTTTTTAACTACTTTATGTATGTTTAAGGTAAATTTATTAATTTTACCTGTTAATGGAGTCAATCTATTGAAAATGTTCGTGAAAAAGAATCGTCCTCTTGTTTTTTTACCTAACATTTTGGTTGCACCAACTAGGGGGAGGTTCCTGAGTTACTGTATTATGCGACGACTGGAAGCCAGTTTTTCTTTGACAACTTTTTTTACAATTTCATAAATATAGCGGTTTTTGTTGGTGTAACTTGAACAAAAGAAACATAATCTTCGTTTTGGAATTTCCAATATATATGTAATTTACAAAATAACGAAAACCTCATTGCATGAAGAACTTTCAAATTGTATTCATGATGTGCTGAATGCTTATCGAATTTTAATGAAAACTTGTGATAAGGTACTTCCACTGGTCGCTAATAAGCATTCCAAATTTTAAGTCTTTGCATTTAATATAACGGCTAAAAACTGTAGTTCAGTTTTAAAATTAAATCATCTGTCGTTTTTTCCTGCAAAATTGGACGGTTTTATTTTTTAAATGTAAGTTTTTTTTATTCTCTTCAGATGAGTATTAATAACAATATTTATTAAGTAAGAAATTCTATTTATTTTGGAAAAATATTTAAACAATTTGATTCATTTCATATTTTTTATATTCATTTTTACAATTAAATGTAGAGAAAAGCTATTATAAGCAAAAGGAAAATCAAATAAATACAAAAACTAGTTTTTGAACGATAACAAATTAATTATAATTATTAGTATTTATGTTTATAAAAATAATTAATAATAATTGCATTATTGAGTAAATTATTAATTCAAAACAAAATAAAATGTAGTTTATTAGAATTAATTTATTAAAACAAAAGCTGTTGGATTATTTGATTTTAAAATAGCTTTTTAAAACAAAATAGCAATATTTTTTTTTTAAATATGAAATTGAAATATTATTTACCATATTATTTTTATGTCATTCGTACAGAATTCCCCTAAGTACTCATACTTTTTTGATATTTTGTGAGGGACGTCAATAATAATCTTTAAACTGTATTCTCTTAAATTTGTTTATATTTTATATAAAATGTATTGTACTATGATGCATTTGCTAGAAAATACTTAATGTTTTACGGTTTTAATTATTTATTTGGATAAATATTATACAAATATTAATATACTACTTAATTAAATTATATTCTTAAAGAAACAAATACTTGATCATTAGTATTTTGTCGGATCTTGATGATTTTTTATTGCCTGCATATACAGTGTGTTTATTTAAGCATCCTCGCCTCCACTAAGCCTTTTTTTTTAATATTTTTTCAAAAAAGTAAGATGAAACTAATAGACTAAATAGGATGCACATTAATTCAGATTTACCAAAGGAACCCAGTATTTCTACTTGAGAAAAATAAGAAAGAACGAACTTTCCAATTCGAGTTACATAGGAATATATGTACAATGTGTACAGGGTGGATCCTCACATTTTGGCAAGCTCTGGTGGTTTTATTATAATATATAGCGAACAAGTTCAAATACAAAAGTTGTAAGGATTCTCTTAAATCGTAAGAATTTGCTAATAACAGAAACAAATAAACTTCGCAAAGCTGTCAAAAATTGACAACTGTGGTTTTTTGAATGGAACACCCTATATAACATACCATATTTGGATTCCACGAGGAATTCTAGACATATTTGATATAACAAACCATAGGTCTATCTATTTCAGTTTCTGAAATAATGACGGTTTTTCCTCTTTCATATGCTACAGAATTCAAACGAAACAACAGTCAGCCAAACAATTTGTATGTCCCTAGTGTCATTCCATAGCTTGCAGAGGTGCATTCGTCTCGTTCCTAAAATACCTAGCTACACATTAATACCAAAGCGTTCTTGGAAAGATCCTTCTCTAAATAAATGTTCCTTTTCATTTGCCCAATATCTTACGTTGTTCCTGTTGAACATTCCCAGATTCATGAAGAAAGACTCATCCGAAAATAATATTAATATATTAAAGTTATTATTATGGTTAGAATTCTCCATAAACCATCCGCAATATTCAACAGTCAATAATATACAAGTGTTGGTGGATTTGGTATTTGTAGGGCTTGTACTTATGTTTCTTCAAAATGTCCCTTGCACTTTCTCTGGTAACTCCAACTACACTTTCAATTTGGCGAGTAGAAATACTTGGATCAGCATTCACACATGTCAGAAGGTTTATTTCAGCTTTTGCACTAATAATAAACTTTTCCATTTTCATTTTGGGGGACTATTTTCAAATGTTGTACTAGCCACGGAAAATAAACATAGCAGGGTTGGTTTCTGTCGGGGTATCGCTGTGCGTAGAGTGTTTGAACCTGCTTTTTATTTTGCAAGCACTCGCCATAAACGAAAAGCATATCTATTTGTTCCGCCCTTGTAAAACTTGCAATTTTAAAGAGATTACAAATAACTTATAGTCTACACCTATAGAGACATGAAATAAAGCACGAGAATTTACAAAAAGAGCTACAATCTGCCAAGCCTACAAGTGATAAAAGTTAGTTGTCAAAATTCGATTGTTTTTTAAAAACCATAGCAACCTCTGTCAAGGCTAATATGATTACTTTAATTTTAGCAAAACTTTGTTTATAGGTAGTTATCACACTAGGTTAAATTATTATTAACTTACCTTTCATAAACAACTGCAAAATTAAAAATTAGGTACCCTATTTTTATGATGTTAATATTTATCCAAAGCGAAAAACGGTTATTTGACCCGTTATGGTACAGGGTCTGATGAAAACTTGAAAAATCGATTTGCGAAAAACACATTTCTTTTAATCTCGGAACATTTTCTTTTTTGACATTTTCTTGGATGAAGGCTTGAATAAAGAGTAAATAACCGTGATTGTTTTTAGTCTGGCCTACTCCGTTTTTCAGAAAATACAATTAAGTGGGAATTATGGCACATATTTAAGTGGCTTTATTTGGAAAACTATACATTTTAGACATAGGTTATGTTATACAAAAATTGTTTAGAATTGTTAAGAGAGTTCAAAGAACATAAAATATACAGGGTGTTCCATTTAAAATAACATTCAATTGTTTTTATATTACAAATGTTCACAATATTCAACCCTATCAACATACCAGATTTTATATTTTTATTTCGAGCCGTGTTCAAATGGCGCCCTGGGTACACACCATTACTGATCCACCTCCATGTTTAACTGCGCCTCGGAGATTTTTTTAACGCTTCTCCTGCCTTTCTTCATACATAGTGACGTCCAATCTGACCGAAAAATGATATATTTACAGGCTGTGAGTCTTAAGTTTGTAGTTACTATTTTTTTAAAACAATTATCACATTTTATTTTAACATATACCGGGAAAAAAGGCGTCCTTTCGCAGATATTTTTTTAAAAATCAGAAAAAAATTACAACATGAGTAAGTTTTAATGCACCCGCCACCAAAACTGTATATAAAGAAAATCAAGAAACTGATGATGCTAATGTTTTGGCTTCTGTGGAGGCAGAGCCTTCAGTTTCATGTCGGGTATAATAATAATTCTAATTACACCTACTTGCGATTAGACGACTGACTGGTGTTACTTTTGTTTATAACGTGAAAAAAAATTCTATTTTTACATGCTTTTTCAATTTTGCTTCGTTTTCCGCAGTTTTTTTTTTTCTTTTAGCTACACCCGATTGGTATTTTAATTCATTTTATCACAACTAAAACGCTGAATACTCACAAAAGAAAATATAAAATCGGTATCACTGCAATTATACGCCTGTTAGCACCCAAAGCAGAACATAAAATATAGCACCCAAAGCAGGGGCGTGCGGTGAAATTTTAAGAAAGGGAAGCAATTTTTAAAAACACCTATTTGTAATGTAATTCGATTCTTCGATCATTTTTTGCAAATTCGTCAATAACGTCATCATAAAAACGTCGATGCTCCGACATATTTTGGAGAAGTTTATTTTCAATGGACAACAGCGATGTATGCGAAAGTCTCTCCTGCCCCGTTGAATTTTTCACGAAATTTTTTATACGTTAAGTGTTAAAAAATTGCGTTCTACTGATGACCTTGTGGCAGGTATTTTCAATACTAATTCACACAATTTCGACACTTCGGTGTAAGCATCTTTCAGCTCCTTGTCTTTTAAAAATTGCATTAGTGCGTTATTTTTTGCGCTAATGTCATCAGTTTCGTAAATCACTTTTAGTTCAGATCGCAGTAACACTCGGTCGAAGAACTGGCCATAATGAAGAAGAGATTTAAACGCATCTTCTGGAAAAGTTTTTCCTTTAAATGCATCAAAATTGCAGAGCTCGAGGAATTTAAAATCATTTAAACCGTTAAATCTATAGTTTATTTGTTGCTGAATTTGATCGATTATTTCATAAAAGAGGCATCTGTGTGATGTTTGAACATCTCCCACCTTGAATGTTCGAAGACGCCTGGCTTGTCGCTCTACATTTAATGTCATCGTTTTTTCCCAAAATAGGTCAAAGTCATCTCTTTTTTTGGCTTAACATGGACTTAAAATCATCCACTTTTTTCAGACAAAAAGCAATTTCATTTGTTTTAGTTGGTAATACATTAAAAACGTTGCCCGAGAATGGAAATATTTCTGAAAATATGTTCAACAAATAATTAAAATTGTTTCAAACAGTCCAAAAACCCCCTCGAACTACTTATTGCTTCTGAGTCCCACGTTTCATTATTTTCTACTATATGCTTAAATAGTTTAATCAGTGATTCACGATTTTCAGATACTGTTAATACAAGTTTTCCATTATAGTTCCACCTAGAAGGAAGCTTGTGCACGTTTTGTTGACATACCACTTAAAGTAACGAAAAATACTTTACACTCTTTAATGTGATTGATGGACTGGGATAAAACTAAATTTAATTTATGAGCAAAACAATGGACAAACACAACACTTGGGAAAGTTTCTCGAACTTCAGGTTGCAGACCCCCTAATTGTCCTGCCATCACTGCAGCTCCATCATAGCTTTGAGCAACTAATTTTTTCTCTCCATTAGTTTCTTTAGTAACGTTATAAACTACGGTACATAATGCATCTGCTTTACGATTTTCGGACACATTCTTAAAACCTAAAAATCGCTCTTGAATACTTCCGTCTGTTTTAACGTAGCGTATTACTATAGATAATTCGCTAAAATTAGTGATATCAGTTGTTTCGTTCAGAACAATAGCAATGAACCGCGCCTCGCCACTCTCCTGCTTAATTATTTTTAGAATAATGGTTGCAATAGCGGAAATTAAACCATGCTGGATTCGATTCGACGTTCCGCGAAAAACGCTAGACTGCTCTAAATGATTTTTTAAGCAATCATCATATTTAGACATTAAACTAAGTAAATCTTGAAAAGTTCCTCTATTTGTAGAAACCCCTGTTTCGTCATGACCTCTACATCCCAGTTCTTGCTGTCCGAGAAAACAAACAACATCGATAAGTCTTCTTAATATTTGCCTATTTTTATCGACTAGTTCATTGTGTTGGCGGTGACTAATTTCCAACTGTTTATTAAGGGCGTGTTCAATTCTGGTTTTGTCCGGGACTTTTTCTTTTATGACGGCCTGCAAATGCCCTTTGGACATAATGTGTCTTTTTACAGCTTTATGAAAATTGCTTAAATCGGAAAAACCAGTTTTATTCCAGAGATCTTTTTCATTTTCAAAAAGTAAACATGGCCAACAAAATAATTCACTTATATTTTCACACCCTGTTAGCCATTCAAATTGTTCGTATTGTTTTTCCGGATAAAAATGTCTAATACAGTTTTTCATTTTTGTGGTTAAATTTTTCATAGGCGGTTTTGCTCTTCCTTTGGAAATTATTTGAAGCTTATCAGCGAAGTTTAATGTTGAAAATCCCTTTATTATTAAGACACACACCACACATTCACACACACTCTTCTTACTAAATTCTCCAACATTTTTAACTTTATTACCGACAGTCGAAGTTGACGGTATTTGCATATCCACGTCCGTATTATTGTCTTCCATATCGCACCATGCACGACGCGACGTACGTATCACACAACGCACGGATAGCCGTTCAAACAATGAACCTACTCCAACGATAGCTTCCGCCACCACTTAAAGCACGCGACTGAAATGCAAAAATTGCAAACAGCCGGTGGAAAGTTCAATAACCTCTGGCTCGATTCACAGGAAATCAAGCTTACAGGACTTGGCTGCGGAGAAGCTAGCGGCCCACATAGGTTCTATTCGATATTCTATTGTGGCTGGGCCGGAGTCAAGGCCGCATTTATTATGGGCTTGATAATTAAGATAATATTTTAGCATTTTTAATATAAACTAAATTAATGGTTTCCTATTTCAAAAATTACATTTTAGAAGATGTTTTGTAATTTTTTTTTGGGGAAGCACTGCTTCCCTTGCTTCCATGGGCTGCACGCCCCTGACCCAAAGTCATTACCACATCTACAACTTTTCAAAAATAAATAAATACATTTTTTTATAGGTCAGTGAGAACATCCGTTGGTCTGTAGATTAGTGTAGAGACCCGCAAATTCCGTAGGCATTTCGCCAAAATATTATCTGGCATTTTCAATGCTTAGGTACAAGGTTGACCTTTCGTCAGTAAATTCATTTTAAATTAACAATTTCAGTAAGATCATTGATATTTAAAATTAATATTTTCACCTGGCAAATATTGATTTACCATTCTCTGGACAAAATGCGGATATAAATATAAGTCCTAGACATTATTACAGCCGTTCGTGACTAGTTTTATATCTCTGTACATAAATTTAACTTTTTATGGGTCACACTTGTAATTATACGTAATCTTTATTACTGTAAAATGCCAGACTTAAATGAGTTCACTTAAATGTTCATTTATTATTATGAAACATTATGGCGTAAAAAATGCATCTAACTTTTGCAACGAGGTTGGCACTACGTCATGCTGGTATTATTCCTCTCAATTTTTTTTTCTGGCGGTGCACATTTCTCCCGTGCGAAGTGTTGTGTTTCTATTATGTTTCTCCGCTCAATTTAAACACTTCACTTAATTTTTTGAACTGTTCTTAATGCTATGATCGTTCTTTGTCTATGGTAAAGTCCGATTCAAAATTATTGGTTGATTCATTTCTTCCCTGCATTAAACTTACCGCCTACCCTTAGCCGTAAAATCCTATAGATATTGGATATCTGAATACAGGTTTAGATGTTAAAATGTTTAACTGCAAATACTAATATAAAATTTTATTTATATTAGTATATGTGTGTTTGTCAAACTCTGCATTTAGTAAAATATCTGCTATTTTTTCAAAGTTAAAGCTGTGTTATTGTGTTATCAAGTTTAAAAAAGAATGTGGCGATAATGGTAGTAGTATAGTAGGAAGTGGTATTTAAAAGAAAAACATTTATCCCGTGATGCCAAGAAAATTGTAAAAAATGCTAAAAAGTACAAAATAAAATAAACGTAAAAAACAGTTCCCGTTACTGGAATTGACTGAGGTTTGGTATAAATAGATAAACCCGATACAATAAGGCACTCCAACGATCTATCACTTCAACGTCACCGATCAGCTGTTTTTGACGGCCAGGACCAACAAATCGAATTTTTACACAGGGTTATAAGGGACTTTGTTTTTTTATTTTTATTTTTTGACCTTAAAGTGCTTTGTGTTTGTTGCATTGCAAATTGTGGAAGTAGAGGGATGAGAGACAGTATTACTTTTATTTTTAAGTTTCAAAAGTTTTAATTTTAAATGTAAAAAAACGATTGAATGAACTTTCGTCGATGCGGCTGAAGTGGATTACAAGGAGAGGATTTACCTACTACTAAATTAGATTAGGTCCAAGTGTGTGCAAAACATTTCATAATAATCATTTATTAAAAAACTAAAATTAATCTAGCTAATTAACAATTTAAGATTCTCAATGGAGACTCTGATCAAAGATATCTTTAGTTGTTGTTTGAAAAATTTTTATTTCATTTTGTACCTTTACATATTTCAATGCTATATTATTGTTTTATGTTTTACCAATACTAACGGGACTTAAATAATTAGCAGTATTCGTATGTACCATTTTGAAAGAGATTTTTTAAATAATTTTTACACTTATGCAACTCTGTAATTATTTTTTTTTGTCTGGGAAAGCAAGGTAATCCTACGTAAAAGACTAAGACTAAAAGAAAAGTGTCAGCAAAACCTATGCTCAATCGGGCATAGAAAGATCTTTTTATGTATTCAGGGTGAAAATTCTTAAATTTATTAAATTATGAAGGGTGGATATTCCAGATTCAGGATTACAAGTACAGGGTGTCCGGATTTGGTTGCAAAAGCAGGGTATCCCGCCTATTTTTAAAGATAGAACCTTGCGGTTAGCTAATTAACAATTTAAGATTCTCAATGGAGACTCTGATCAAAGATATCTTTAATTGTTGTTTGAAAAATTTTTATTTCATTTTGTACCTTTACATATTTCAATGCTATATTATTGTTTTATGTTTTACCAATACTAACGGGACTTAAATAATTAGCAGTATTCGTATGTACCATTTTGAAAGAGATTTTTTAAATAATTTTTACACTTATGCAACTCTGTAATTATTTTTTTTTTGTCTGGGAAAGCAAGGTAATCCTACGTAAAAGACTAAGACTAAAAGAGAAGTGTCAGCAAAACCTATGCTCAATCGGGCATAGAAAGATCTTTTTATGTATTCAGGGTGAAAATTCTTAAATTTATTAAATTATGAAGGGTGGATATTCCAGATTCAGGATTACAAGTACAGGGTGTCCGGATTTGGTTGCAAAAGCAGGGTATCCCGCCTATTTTTAAAGATAGAACCTTGCGGTTTTCACGAACCTGAGCTAATTTTTTGTGAAACTTATGAAGCCGTAAACAAAATTTTCATAGCCTTCTTCGGTTATCCTTTAACTTAATGCAAAGGGAAAAATTGCTGCTGATGCAGTTTTTTACGCTTGATCCAGTGGCGTAGTCATATTTTTCATTTGAGTTGTTATTTTTTAGATATGACCCAAAGTTGTGTTTTTTTAAATGGGACACCCTGTATATTTGTCCAGAAATTGATTCTCAGCTTCTCAAAAATATATAATAGTATAGGTCTATTTTAATAAACAACAACAAAAATCCTAATTTTTTATAATTATCATCCCAAATTTTGCAGTAGGCCATGCAAAACGATGCCGTTCTCTTTTGTTTTCTTGGAAGCAAATGACATTTCCCAATTTTGTACGCGTATATAAAATATAGCGCTAGTTTTTTGTATTTATTTATTGTGGAAAAATATATTTGTATTATTATGGAAGAAAACCAAACTTTCGAACATCATGAAAAGTACGATATGTTAGCTTGTTTTATATTAAGTAATGAAAATGTTGAAGCGGCTTCTGAGATGTATTTTAACAGGTAAATAGTTAATTTCTAGGTATGTTGAAATACTATTGCTTAATTTTTATTTAGATATCCAGAAAGGAGGCAACCTAATATATCCACTTTTTATCGGATAAAAAGAATTTACTTAATCACGGATCATTTATCAAACCTCGTACGAAAACATAACTGAGGAAATTACGGTTTTGGCTAATGCAGAAGCTTACCCTACAAACTCTTGTAGGGCCAGTGAAAAGAGCACAGGGATTCCAAAAACTAGAGTTCAAGAAATTCTAAAAAAGCACAAATACCACCCATACAAATTTAGGCTCGTACAGCACTTACAGCCAGGGGATGCAGAGCGTCGGGTAGTCTGCTGCAATTGGTTTCGAGAAAGATGCGATATGATTAGAGATTTTGAAAGGAAGGTTATATGGTCAGATGAAGCACATTTCAGTAATTCTGGTATACTCAATAGGCACAATAGTAGATTCTGGTCCCAGGAAAATCAACACCAAGTATATCCCAGAAGACAGCAGGGCAGGTTTGGACTAAATGTGCCCTGCTTCATATTAGGAACACATAAAATTTTATATATTTGAGGGAAATCTAACAGCCAATCGCTATATAGAAATTTTAGAGGCAGCTATACCTGAATTACTTGACGATGTTCCTCTAGCGCAAATTAACGAAATTTATTTTCAACAGGACGGTGCTCCTGCACACAATTCTGGAATGACGAGATTATTTCTGGACAATAATTTTACCAATCAATGGATCGGAACAAATGGACCTATAAGATGGTCCCCTAGGTCCCCAGATTTGTCGATTTTAGATTTCTTTCTATGGGGATATCTGGAAAATAGAATTTACAAAGACCACTATGATAATGTCCAAGATTTAGGAAATGCAATAAGAGAAAATTTTCGCTATTTACGAAATCATCCCGTTATTTTGCTTAATTCCCTAAAACGAATACGAAAATTGTGCGAAGCATGCATAGCATACAAAATGGAAATCAGTTTGAACAGTTCTTTTGATTTCCTTGGTTACTGTAGTTCTCATACGACAGTTGATTTTTGCTGAAAGGCTTGTTACATAATAATTTATTACTGTTTTGTTCTTGTGTTACATAAATCTAGGTAGGTGGTACTTTTTTGGTGCGAAATTATCAATACATATTTTGATAAATAGATTCAATTACATATTTATTTTGATTTATTGTTAGGATGTAGATATTGTTAACGACTTTAAATAAAAGGCAGCATTGTTTTGCATGGCCTACTGCAAAATTTGGGATGATAATTATAAAAATTAGAATTTTTGTTGTTGTTTATTAAAATAGACCCATACTATTATATATATTTTGAGAAGCTTTTAAAAGGACAAATCAATTTCTGGACAAATATACGGGGTGTCCCATTTAAAAAAACACAACTTTGGGTCATATCTAAAAAATAACAAGTCAAATGAAAAATATGACTACGCCACTGGATCCAACTAGCAGCAATTTTTCCCTTTGCGTTAAGTTAAAGGATAACCGAGATACGAGGGGGTCCGAAAATGCAAAATTTTCTATTTCGCCCTGTATCTCATAAACGAAGAAGGCTATGAAAATTTTGTTTACGGCTTCATGAGTTTCACAAAAAATTAGCGCAGGTTCGTGAAAACCGCAAGGTTCTATCTTTAAAAATAAGCGAGATACCCTGCTTTTGCAACCAAATCCGGACACCCTGTACAATAAAACTCGATAACTTCTCAAAAAAATAAGACAGGAACAAACGGGAACTATTTGTTAGGAGTTCGACGGTATAATCCTGTTCTAGAGTGCAAGTATATAATTAAATTTTAGTTAGTCTAGTAAGGTTGGGTAAAGGTTTAATTACTCTGAAAAAAATTGAATTCCTTTACACTCGTCATTATTGTAAATACAACTTTTTATTCTAATTATATTCACTCTAAAATGCATGACAATTTATTTAAATTAAAGCATGTTTGTTTTATTAATATATATGTTTTATTTATAAAAAAATATATATGTACTGGGTGCAAATATTTAACACACAGTCCATATTTGTCACTGTCTTTTGGATCTACACTACAAAAAGATCTAATTTTTACTTTTAAAAATATTTTGTTTGCCCCGCTCGGCGTCTTCTGCGTTCTCACTTCGAAGTTTCAAAAAGTATTCACTTCTCAAAACTAAGTTTAACGCAAACACACAATTGTAAAAAATGCTCATATACAAAAAAAAAATCAGTAGATATATATAAAAATCCTTGAAATTAGCTTTTAAATTATCACGGACTCATATGGAAAAACCAATGTTTGTTCTACGGCCGCCATATTGAAAGCACTTAGCTGTGTTGCTGGACCGCCTAATATTATAGCATCCAATCGAGAATGTAATATACAGGGTGCGTAAAAAATAATGCAAAAAGTAGTACATTTATTCTATTAGACAATCGACCTGGCGCAAATCTTGACGACTCTGGTTCTTTCTGAGCGGCCATATTGCGAAATTTAACCGGCAAGAACAGTTTTTTCATCATCGCAAAAAAAACTTAACCAGGGCTAACCTAAAGGCAATCCGCTTTTTTTAACACATTTTCTTGTGCCAACAACAAAAGAAAAACATTTCAGCCAAGACTCGGTAAGCGGCGGGGCTCGTGCGGATGTTTAAGAATAAAAAAAAATCTTACCGACAACCAGTATATCGAACGCAGCTCTGGAGATGCGCGGCAGACACCAACTAAATGACGTCTTCTGGTTTGGAGCGCTGACGAGATCGACTGAAATGCTATAGCAGCGCATGAAAGTTTAAACATTTATTATACATCGGCCAAAGGTCTCAGCATTTAAAAAAAACGTATATACCAACATAAATATGATTGTTACATAATAAACAACGGCAAACCATAACAAAACAGAGCTCAATATACATTACTTTGACGAAGGATATTGCTTCAATTTTGATGAGATAAAAATATCAGAAGTTGAAAAAAAAATTGAGAAAAGACTTTTCTTGGAAATGGCCCACATAATTAAAAATAAATCGACCGTCAGTTTAAAAACAGATTGTGACAACCTAAATAGAACCTACCATAACATATTTATTTCATAGTGGTTACCATTCATTTACATAGATATGGGTTGTTTAGTTCTTTTTTCTATTTGTTTTATTCTTGGCTATTTCTTTATAAACAATTGTTAGTATTATTATTTCTTAATTCCCTTAGGTTTAAAATAGAATGTTTTGTATACTTTTGGTACATTGATTTTTTTTTTTGCAAGATTTAGCTGTAGAATTAATGAAAATTACCTAAGCTTCTATATTAATTTAATTTCTCAAAACTTTAAGTTAGAATTTAATTAGTAATTTTTGTGAGTTGGTTGGTTTCTTTTTATTTTTTTTTTTGTGTTTTCTTGCTAATTATTATATTTCTATTAATTTCTATAAGTTTACCTTCAGTTATTCCCAACGTTATTTCCCCAATTTAATGAATAGAATTTTATTATTATTTTCTAATCATCTTTAGCTTTCTTCGCTGTAGGTATAATGCTATTTTATCTTGCACCTGTGTGCGCTTTCGATCTGTTGTTATAAAATTGGTGTAAAATACCAAATATAAGTTCAATTTTATTTAACGAGGTCTCAGATACTGTTAAGCTACACTCATCTGCTTATACGCATTTATTTTTTAACTTTTTTTTAGATTTAATATATTTTGTGCTACAGACATTATACTTAGTAAGAGTGTAAATATTATTTTGGCCCATCATTTTTTGGAAATTTCTTTTTTTTTTAATTATTATTAATCTTGTCTTTCATCCTTAAACTTATTTAACTTGCAGATTTGCTAACTAACCTGCTGGACACTCGAACTGCATAACGTAATTTTTTGGGGTATTTTTAACGTTCGATATTTCAAAAACGGTAAGCTAAATTGAAATGCGGTTTTCGACGTCAGCTTACTCAAGGTGTGTAGATTACAAACTCGACTGGTGGATCGCCAGATATGATGGGAAAAGGTTTGTACAGGGTGTAAACTAAAACTCTGCATTTTTTCCAAATTTTATTTAACGATATTTTTTACAAAACAATATTTTATTTATTGTCATATACACCAAAATAATCTATGATTAGATACAAAAAAACAATTTCTCCCGTTTTTTGAAATTGCCATTTTTTCGGAATATACAGGGGATTTTCAAAAATTTGTACATGGTTTTACAAAAAAAATCCTAACTCACCAGTGATAGCTCACATCAAACTGATTGTTGTATTATTCTCATTATTTACAATACTGCCATCAGGAAAAAATACAATTATAATATACAGGAGTCTAAAAAAGCTTACAGTTGATTTCATTCCTAAAATATCATGTTTTTGCATATTTTTATGCTTTGAACATTGAAAACTACAGAAAGTATAATAAAACGTAAAAATTTTCAATCTCGTTACTTGATTTACATAAATTAGAGTCTTTCACCGAAACGGTTTTTTATATTCCATCCTAACCTCACTTTGGGAGAAAGTAGCGGCACAAATGGACAGTGTTGCTTTTTGACAATATTGTAGAGTGTTTTTTAAATCCATTTGACTTTTTAGAGCTGAATAATTATTATAACGAAATTCTAGCATTATTATACCTATAAAACAGGTACCAGTAGCGTTTTATAGGAATTTCGTAGTTTTACAGAGTTTCTCATGATGATGGTTTCTGGCGAACTAAACAGCAGACCTTAGTCTTAGTAAGAATGTGGTTACTCACATAAGGAGACATGTTCTATCAGGTCCGCTTCAATTAAAAATTAGCGGTAAATTCTAGATTTTTTATGAAGCACCCTGTATATTAAATAATATTTTTATTCCTTCAACGATCGAAGAGAATTTATGAAAGGTGCTTACTTGAGGTATGTAGGACCGAGTTATAAATGAAAGCTGTTAGATACCTGTCTACGTTTCGCTTTATTTTAAGGGATCTTCAGGACATTCAAAGACGTTAATAATAATTAGTGTAGTAACCAAGGTAGTAATCGCACCTGGATTACTTTTAAATTAATTATATAAGGTTTTTAAAATGTTACAACAATTTTGAAGATCTTATAGTGTCTTGAAAATAAAACGAAACATCGACAGGACTATAGCTTGCATTTATAACTTGATCCATAACCCAACTAAGCATCTTTCAATACCCTGTATATTGTAACATATTGGATTCCACTCAATATTATAATACCCACAGGTATAGTATAGTATACCTGTATTCAACTCTAAAATTCTAAAATATAATAAACAATTATTTGTTAACCTAATTCAACTACAGCGAAGAAAAAGTTTAGAATAGGAAACAAAATCTGATGGTCATGAAAGTCGGTACCAATGGAGGTATTTGATACTCGTGATAACATTCTTGGTACCTCCTTGTACAGTACTATCAGATGTGAAAAACCCTGGATATTTTGAGTGTACCTAACTACGATGGCACATTTTTAGACACCTTAAAAAAACAAAAAATAACCCTTGTAGGATTGGGATAAGAGAAAGGAGAAGAAAGAAAAGAAACGTAACCATGTTAATATTTGGTTGGCCCTCCTCGCAGACGAATAACTTCACGGCATCTCCGAGACATGCTGTGCACTAAATTATTAATGAAATCTAGGGGGACGTTGTTCCGTTCCTCTTGTATGGCTTCGGACAGCTCGTTCAAGGTTTCTGGGGCAACATCTCTTGATCTCACTAATAATTTTAAATGCGACCACACATTCTCTATAATATTCAAATCCGGAGACTTTGCAGGCCAATTCATACGATTTATATTATTGACCTGCAAAGCCTCCGTTACAATTTGCGCTAGATGAGGCCGTGCGTTATCGTCGACCAAAAGAAAATCGTGTCCATAATTTGCGGCAAATGGCACGACAATGGGAAGTATGATATCGTCCCTATAGACTACAGCATTAACTGTTTGTCTGGTAGTGAAAATATCAGACTGACCCATTGTATATTACCCCCGCCCAAACTGTAATGCCTCCGCCTCCAAAGGCTTCTTGAGGTGCCATGTTTTCCTCGTCATACCTTTCATTCGGCTCTCTCCAAACAAGAATTCTACCATCCGAATGAATGAGGTTGAACCTTGTTTCGTCGTAAAAAAAACAGTTTCTCCACTCATTGATGGTCCAATCTCGATGTTCTTGGGCCCATGCTAACCGTGCTGCACGATGAGGTGGTAGCAAACGAGGACACTTCGCTCTACGTCGTGCTCTAAAAAATTTGTTTGATTTTATTTTTTAGTTCGTACTTGTTGACCTCTACTTGTAATAATAAATTGCTTTCGATGTTACAGATATTTCCATATTACTCATGGTTTGGGAATTTCTTGAATAAGATTTTTTTAAATGTAGATAAAAATTGGACCTTGCAAATTTAATGCTTGTTATGATAAAGTTTTACCTCAAATTGTTTCTGTTTAATGTCCTCCTTACAGTACGATCAGAAACATGCACTTCAGCTGTACGACGCAGCTCATCGTTCAATTTCCTGGAACACTTCGTTCTTTGTTGGCGCGTATTACGTACTAAATTTATTTCTGCCCTTCCTCTAATTTTCCTCACCCAACCACCACCGTGCCGATATGCGTCGTTTCCCGTATTTTCAAATCTTGTTTTTAGCCGCGAAATTTGACTTTGGTTCACATTATATAAATTTGCGACTTCTTGCTGAGACATGCCTTGGTCCAAGAGCCTAAGGGCATTTTGCCTTTCGGCAGCAGTTAGTCTCCGCATCGAGAAGATATGAATTAAATACACAAAAAACAAACAAAATAAAAATCAATAAAAGGTAAAATCACGAAGTAAAATGTAAAAATATGAGTTTAAGAAACAGTACGTCAAAATGACAAACAAGGAAGAATATCCAATTAAGCATTTTGTCGTATCCATGGAATCCATGACATTTTTATCGCAACGCCAACTAAGATTAGACGGTGCACAGGCCATAAACCTTCCATCTTACAATTTAGTGGAAATAATAAAAAATCCAGCGAAAATCGGCATTTCTATGTATTTTTCATTTGCTGTTACGCCCCCTAGCGGTCATCTTAGAAACTCAAAAATTTTTTCCAGCATTTATTTGGCCACTATAGTTAAAAAAAATTTTACAGCAAGTTTCTAAAATCAGTAGTTTCCGAGATACAGTACATTGCACGCTTATTTGGCCACCCGGTATAATTATGAAATTATTATAAAACGCTACTGGTACTTGCTTTCCAGGTATAATAATGCTACAATTTCGTTATAATAATCATTCAGTTCTAAAAAATCGAATATATTCAAAAAACACTTTACAATATTGTTGAAAAGTAGCGCTATACATTTGCACCGCTAATTTCTTTGGAAGTGAGGTTAGGATGGAATTTAAAAAACCGTTTCGGTAAAATACTCTAATTTATGTAAATCAACTAACGGGATTGAAAATTTTTACGTTTTATTATACTTTCTTTAGTTTTCAATGTTCAATGCATAAAAATGTGCAAAATCATGAAATTTTAATAATTAAATCAACTGTAAGCTTTTTTAGACCCCTGTATAATATTATTGTATTTTTTCCTAATAGCAGTGTCATAAATAATGAAAACAATACCACAGTGAGCTTGATTTGAGTTATCACTAGTGAGTTGGGATTTTGTTTGTGAACACATGTACAAATTTTTGAAAATCCCCTGTATATTCCGAAAAAATGGCAATTTCAAAAAACGGGAGAAATTGTTTTTGATTATTTTGGTGTATATGACAATAAATAAAATATTGTTTTGTAAAAAATATCGTTAAATGAAATTTTGTAAAAAATGCAGAGTTTTAGTTTACACCCTGTACAAACCTTTTCCCATCATATCTGGCGATCCACCAGTCGAGTTTGTAATCTACACACCTTGAGTAAGCTGACGTCGAAAACCGCATTTCAATTTAGCTTACCGTTTTTGAAATATCGAACGTTAAAAATACCCCAAAAAATTACGTTATGCAGTTCGAGTGTCCAGCAGGTTATTTTATCCATATATAGCGACATTATTGCATTTACAGAATGAGAGCATACTTATATAATTGAAATATGAAAATTGCTCATTTGAACGTTAGGTCCATGTTCACTGGCTTTAATGAATTCTCCCATTTGGTTCAAGATAATAATTTTGATTTAATATTGGTCACAGAAACTTGGTTGAATGCCGGAGTTCCGCCAGAGTCATTTGCGATTCCTGGTTATAAAATTATTCGCAAAGACAGACTACAGGGCAGAGGTGGGGGCCTAATGGCTTATATAAGGGGTACATTCTCATGTAGTGAAATTTTATTTGACTTTGAAATAAGTGACTCTACTGAATTCCTATTTCTATAATTAAAAGTTTCTAACAAGTTTTATTGTATAGGAGGTATTTATAGACCACCTAATACTCAAAGTGATTCATTCATTGAAGACATAGACAACATTTTTTCTTTTGTATGTAGTATTTACAATAACGTTATATGCCTTGGCGATTTTAATATAAATTTTTTCAATATACCTAACCCTATTTTAACTTGCCTCGAAACTTATAATCTGACTCAAATAATTGACGAACCAACCAGAGTCTCTGGGAGCTCAAGTACTTTGATTGATCCGATATTTATCTCTTCTACATTAAATCTAAATAAATCTGGAGTAATTGATGCAGATCTGATTTCCGACCACAGATTGACTTTTTGTGAAATATTTATACTTAAAAATAAAATAATTCCAAAAATAATTACGTATCGTTGTTTTGATCGTTTTAACTATGCAAATTTCATCTCCGATCTTTTAGCTCTTGACTGGCTTTCAGTAATTAGTAACAATAATATAGATCAAAAACTTTCAATGTTTAATAATTTTATTATTTCTATATTTGATAAACATGCTCCTGTATTAACTCGTAAAATAACTAAGCCTAAGGCAGAATGGCTAACTCCCAATATAAGAATGCTAATCAAAGACAAATCTAAGGCTCTGCAAAAATATAAAATTTCTAAATCTCGGCAGGACTGGAATAACTACAAACAACTAAGAAACTTTACTGTATCTATGATCAGACGCGAAAAGCAAAACTACCTAAATTCAATAGCATTAGAAAATAATAGTCTTAAAACTTGGTCTGCTTTGCGCAATCTTAATATTCAATGTAATAACACCGGCCTTAAGGACCTACCTATAAATCTTTCAGATCCAGAGGCCTTAAATACCTATTTTGCCCAGTTTTTTCAGGATGTTACTAATGAATGCGATGATAAAGTAAAATTTTATAATAGTAATCTTTTTGCTGCAAATAATCAATTGTCTTTTAAACTCAGCGATATAATTGAAATTAACAAAGTTCTTCATGCTTTGAAGAGGGATAGTGTGGGTGCTGATGATATATCTCTTAGAATGCTGCGCTACTGGAGCCCCCACATTGACATAATTTTACTTCACATAATTAATTGCTGCATTGAAAAATCTTATTTTCCCACAGTTTGGAAAAAGGCCATTGGCATCTCTCTTCCTAAACATAGTAATCCGCAAACTTTTTCTGACATAAGAATTATAAGTATTTTACCTGCTGCCTCAAAAATTTTAGTAAGGATAATTTATAAACAAATTTATAATTACGTTAACAATAATAATATAATACCCGATGTTCAGTGTGGATTTAGGTCTGGTTTTAGTACATCTACAGCTCTTGCTACAGTAACTAATAATATTTTTACTAACGTTGATCAGGGTTTTGCTTCTATTCTAATTATTTTAGATTATTCTAAGGCATTTGATACCATTAATCATAATCTTTTGTTGGCCAAACTTAAATATTATGGTTTTAACAATAACTCTTTGAAACTAATTGAATCTTACCTATCTAGCAGAACGCAGAAAATTTCTTATGGTAATAGAAGTTCTGACGAACTTTCGATATTATCAGGGGTTCCCCAAGGGTCAATCCTTGGGCCCCTTCTTTTTATAATTTATACCTCGGATATTTTAACATCCCTTAAAAAAATTTAATCTGACAGCATATGCTGATGATACCCAAATTTACTTTTCTTTTGAGCCTGAAGAAGTTATCGAAGCTAACAATATTATAAATAGCGAGTTGAATTTAATTAACAGCCTGTCTAAAGAGCATAATTTAAAATTAAATCCATTAAAGACTCAAGTAATGATATTTGGTAATAGTACTAAATCTGATTATTTAAAATTGAATATGAATATTTTTGTTGACAATGTCAAGTTAAATTTTGTTCAGTCAGCTCGAAACCTGGGAGTTGTTGTTGATTCAAAGTTGCGGTTTAGTGATCATGTGAGTACTTTAAGAAGAAAAGCATTTTTCAAATTAAAGGTTTTATTTGCAAATCGACATATACTTAACTTTAACCTTAGGAAGATGCTTACAGAATCTTTAGTACTATCGCAATTTAATTACTGCAATTTTATATATTTTCCGTGTTTAAATATCATAGATAAAAACAGAATACAGGTTATACAAAATTCTTGCTGTCGATTAATTTACAATTTGAGCAAAAAGGAACATATTTCACACAAGGTAAATGAATTAAATTGGTTAAGAATGGATAACAGATGGAGGCACCATCTGGGTAATTTTGTTTGCGTCCTTCTAAATAATCCTGTCTCTTGCAGTTCTTTGAGGGAGATTCTGCAAACCCGGTCGTCATCTCATTCTGTCAATGTAAGATCTAAAGACAAATATACTATGCCTCGTTTCCGTACAGCAAATTTTAAACGATCTTTTATTTATAATGCTGTCACATTACTAAACCTACTACCCGAGGAATTTAGACGTTTTAATATTAAGAAATTCAAATACAAGCTTAAGTGTTTTTTGTTAACAAACCAAAAATCTTCGTTGCTTACATTATTTTAACTGGTTCGCTAGTGATTGCGAATATGGACCTGCCCTTTTTTTTCCCTTCTTTTAAAATTTTCTTACGTTTAACATTTTATCCGCTCTTTTCTCATTTCTTATACCGCCAAAGTTTTTACATGTATATGTCTGTACCACTTTATTATAAACTAGTATTTACATAGTGTTAAAATGTACCGGGTGGTCGAAATTGGTCTGTTTTAACAGAGAAAACCTATTTCCTGACTAGATAGAGCAAAACTGACTTAGGTGTCATGGGCTCGATTCTGAGAAATGTTTAATGGCAAAAACCGCCTGCCGATATTTTCACTGCCAACTGAGATATAGGGCGTTTTTCAATTTTCGGCCATTTTGAAAATTGTCCATAACTTTTTTATTTTGCGGAATATTAACATTCTGCAAAGACATTCTAAAGGCACTTTTTTATGTGCAATCCAGTGGCGTACTCAGATTTTTTCTATAGTTGTCCGTTTTATCATAAATAGGCAAAACTTTTTTTTTTCAAATGGAAATCATAGTTGGCTATAAATTATAAAAAATGCTCGCGTTTAGCCCTTTTCAGTGATATAAAGTTGTAGGTACTTATTTTCAAAAATAACGAAAATATTAGGTGTTTTTGGTTTACATCGAAGTAGGCCTTGGAATAATGACGCGCGTTCAATATTTTGAATATATTGCTGTCAGATTACTGTAGTCTGGTGTAATTATTGCGTTTTGGTGTTATCTTTATAAAGTTGTGTTAAGTTGCTGACAAAATATGTTTGAGAATTATGAAAAGTATGATATGTTAAAATGTTACATATTATCTAACGAAGTTCCTGAAGCAGCTAGTGAATTATATTTTAATACATTTCCCGAGCGACGTCAACCGGATAACCGAATTTATCAAACATTAAAAAGTAATTTAGTAAATTACGGAAGTTTTAAAAAGTTAAGAACAAGACATTATGAACTAAAGGAAGAAAAGGAAATCCAGCAGCTAAATATAATTGGTGAGGTATTAGATCATCCTGGCACCTCCTCTCGAACATTGGCTAATATAACGAATGTTCCAAAGACCACCGTTTTAAAAATCCTCAAAAAACATAAATTCAAACCGTACAGAACGAGAAGAGTTCATCAACTCCGTGAAGGGGACGCCGCTAGAAGATTGAGATTTTGTCAGTGGTATGAGCAAAAATTCATGGAGAATGAGAATTTTCCATTAAATATTATTTGGAGTGATGAATCCAGAGTAGATACTTCTGGTATATTTAATAGATATAATTCATATCACTGGTCCACTGAAAATCCACACGTAGTTGTGCAACAAGACCGGCAAGGTCGGTGTGGATTCAATATATGGGTGGGGATATTCCGAGGAAGATTTGTGGAACCTTATTTTTACGATGGAAATTTAACTGCAGATGATTATGTAAATATTTTGCGCACATATATTGTCCCTTTGTTGGAAGACATAGCTTTAGCTGATGTCAGAAATATCTACTATCAACAAGATGGTTGTCCCCCGCACAATGCAAGGATCACAACTGATCTTTTAAACTTCGAATTTCGGGAAAATTGGATTGGTACGTGGGGCCCCATACCTTGGCCTGCTAGGTCCTGTGATTTAACTCCCTTAGATTTTTTTTTGTGGGGAAGATTGAAGGACTTGATATTTAAAGGAAAAACCTTTCACACAAAAGAAGAATTGCAAGAGGCCACTAGGCAAGCTTTTGCATCTATTAGCCCAGTTGAACTAATAAATAGTTGCAACTCGGTACGCAAAAGATGCTTAGTTTGTATTCAACAGGGAGGGGCTCAATTTGAACAACTTCTCTAAATATATTTATCAGAAACCTATCTAACTAAATACCTAGATTTTCATAATTATTTTTTATTTTCACTTGTAGCTGTAAATAGTAGTTTAGTTTGTTAATTTTGTTCAACTTTGCTATGTAAACAAAAAAAAATAAAAAAAATTAATAATAAATAATTAAAATAACGTTAGCTAGTGTTATTTAAAGTTGTGTTTAAGTTGCTAACAAACTATAAATCTTAACAATACATAATTGAGATATTGTCATCACAAATCAAAGCCTACTTCGATGTAAACCAAAAACACCTAATATTTTCGTTATTTTTGAAAATAAGTACCTACAACTTTATATCACTGAAAAGGGCTAAACGCGAGCATTTTTTATAATTTATAGCCAACTATGATTTCCATTTGAAAAAAAAAGTTTTGCCTATTTATGATAAAACGGACAACTATAGAAAAAATCTGAGTATGCCACTGGATTGCACATAAAAAAGTGCCTTTAGAATGTCTTTGCAGAATGTTAATATTCCGCAAAATAAAAAAGTTATGGACAATTTTCAAAATGGCCGAAAATTGAAAAACGCCCTATATCTCAGTTGGCAGTGAAAATATCGGCAGGCGGTTTTTGCCATTAAACATTTCTCAGAAATCGAGCCCATGACACCTAAGTCAGTTTTGCTCTATCTAGTCAGGAAATAGGTTTTCTCTGTTAAAACAGACCAATTTCGACCACCCTGTATATTCTAAGTTTGTGCTGGATAGTCGCATTTCTGGTTGAGCAGAATAGCATTAATTTGCTAGACTTCGCCAGGGGGTTGATGATTCCATGCAAATTATTTATTTTTTGTAATTTTCTTGGTTATATTTCTTATTAAAGGCCTTATTTTATTTATTTATATTAACTAATTTCTAATTTAAATAGAAGACGTTTTTACGACAAATTTTTTGATGTTGCTCGCTGTTCATCATACAGTTGATATAGATCGTAGTCCTGTGAATTTTAATTAGGTGATTTTTACTAGTTTGATGTTCTTTGCACTAGTTTTTACAGATTTGCTTCCTAACGATTTTATAGATTTTTTAATAAAAAGAAACTTAAGACATTGCTTCAAACATTTTTATTTTTAAGCGAGTCAAAACGTTTATTTTAATTGTCGCCCTGAGGAAGATAGAAACCAAACTATCGAAACATTGGCAAAAATTTAAAACTATCAGTAATAAAAAGCCTGTGCAATATTAAGCTCGTAATTTATTCCCCAACGAATATAAAAAAATCGGTAAGTTTTCTTTACCTAGAACTTCCCTCGTTGTGATTTTTTTTTCAGTTTGTTAGGAACAGTGCAGTGTGACCCAGTTTAGTTCAGTACACAGTCACAGTATATAATAAGTGTTAGATATACAGGGTGATTCACGTTGAGTGTCCTATTAAAAGTTCTGGAGAACTATAAAAGGGATTTTTTTCTAATTCGGCATACGGACATAATAGGTAATAATCTATATTTTAGAAATATTTTCGTAAGTGCAGCGATGCCACATCTCTCCGAAACCAATAGCAACATTGAAATTTCAAATAGAACACCCTATATTTTATTGCAGTTTCTGATTCTACGCACGATTTTAAGTAACTTTTGTTAACATCTTCCTATACTTATCTCCTACCATTTTCTCTAAAAAAATTAATTTATAATTTTTTTTTAGAAAATCACCACGTTAATAAAATTCCATATTTACCTGCGTAAGAGAGATAATTACTAGATTTTTTTTCTGGGTTAGAGAGTGCATATATTTAAAATAACTATATGTTAGAATAGCGATATATCATACAGGGTGTCGTATAAAAAGGATATTTTTATCGAAATTTAGCAATGGTGAAAACTCATTTATTTTAAATACAACACCATGTATTTTATGGTATCTTCTAATAAACCAATACCTTACCTACAATATTTCCATATATGTTCCTATACCCATCTCCCACCATTTTTTAGATACGAGCCAACTTTGAATATTTTCCTGTTTTCAAAGACCATCCACAACAAAATCACCCGCCTCGGCATCTGCTTAGCGAATCACTTAACTAGTTAGGCCATGTAAGGTTTTATTTACCTCGTACTGACAAATATTTGAAATAAACAGACAGTTTTAAATACGGTGAATAATCCAAAATGTATTTTTTTAAATACAATTTGTAACCTAAAGGTGTTAGATATTATAAGTGATAATTAAACAAACAAATAATACATAATCGTTAATTTTTAGCAAAAGAAAGATAATTGTTAAATTGCTTAAAATGGTCACCATTCGCATTAAGGCATTCGTGCAAACATGTTAATTGGTTTCTTGTTGTTGCTCTTCGTATTTCCTCAGGATGTAATTCGTCAAAAGCTCGACGTACTGGATTTTCCAGATCCTGGAGATTTTGTATTGGAGACCGAGGTGGCCAATCCCATGGTCCCAAACGTCTGAACCACCTATCTTCGAACATTCCGTATAATTCTTGACTCACTTCATTGCTGCAATGTGCAGGAGCCCCATCCAATTGGTACCAGCAAGAAATCAATAATTGTAGTGGTAACTCATCCAAAAACTCATTAACTGTAGTTCTTAAAATATCCAGATATTTATTCGAAGTTAAATTTTCATCGTAAATACAATAAGCAAATTTATTGTCCATCAGTAAGCAAAAAACATTAAACCCGAACTGAAACTGAAATCTTCGTTCTATAACCAATTTTGGGTTTTCAGCCGCCCAAAAATGACTATTTCGTCTATTAAATATTCCTTCCCTCGTAAATTTCGACTCGTCAGTCCAGATAATTTTTTTCAAAAATAGTGGGTCTTCCTCAATTTTAGTTAGAACTATTTCGCAAAATTCAGTACGTCTCTGAAAATCTTCTGGTAAAAGGTCTTACTGGGTGATAAATTTAAATGGTTGAATGTTATGTTTGCTTAGAATACGTTGAATTGTTGAATATGAAAGTCCTAGATCTATTTCAGCACTTCTAATTGATGCTTGAGGGTAAACGTTAAAATATCCAAGTGCATTTATTTCATTGCCTTTATTATCAGTTTGTAGTTTTGTGTATGATCTATGTTTTATGATTTTGCCGTGATTTTTAAAATTTGCTTCATATCTGAAATATGAAGGCAAAATAAATAGAAAGCCTAAAATGCTGTGTACACTTACGAAGGATTTGTACCAAAAGAGAGGATGTCAGTATTAATGTGTATAATCA
Organism: Kuschelorhynchus macadamiae; assembly: GCA_030620095.1. NCBI lineage: Eukaryota > Metazoa > Arthropoda > Insecta > Coleoptera > Curculionidae > Kuschelorhynchus > Kuschelorhynchus macadamiae. The sequence continues at coordinate 166,561 of JAUTXW010003409.1, read as the reverse complement.
GAGTCCAAGGACCATCATCAAAATATTATGTTATGCACGTTAATACTGACTCCTGTTGTTTCAGCAACATAAATTGATTTTTAAGGAAATAAAAACTATTATTGCATTTAGTACCTTCTAAATTTTTTCCTGTGCATAGGAGATAAATGAGGATACATCTCGTTAAATTTTCTGCAGGTTCTTGAAATAACTTTGTTACACTCTCCATGAATGTAAAATAAATTTAAAATATCAATATTGGAATATTCAATTGCGTTTTCCATTTTTAAGGAGCATCAATTAAAAACTATCTGTTAATGTCAAAAAAATGTCAGGAAGAAGTAAACAAAACCTTCCATGGCCTACCAAGCTAAGTTATTCGTTAAGCGGGTGGTTTTGTTATGGTAATCTATGAAAACAGGAAAATATTCAAAGTTGGCTCATATCTAAAAAATGGTGGGAGATGGGTATAGGAATATATATGGAAATATTGTAGGTAAGGTATTGGTTTATTCGAAGATACCATAAAATACAGGGTGTTGTATTTAAAATAAATGAGTTTTCACCATTACTAAATTTCGATAAAAATGCCCTTTTTATACGACACCCTGTATGATATATCGCTATTCTAACATATAGTTATTTTAAATATATGCATTCTCTAACCCAGAAAAAAAAATCTAGTAATTATCTCGCTTACGCAGGTAAATATGAAATTTTATTAACGTGATTTTTTAAAAAAAAATTATAAATTAATTTTTTTAGAGAAAATGGCAGGAGATAAGTATAGGAAGATGTTAACCAAAGTTACTTAAAATCGTGTGTAGAATCAGAAACTGCAATAAAATATAGGGTGTTCTATTTGAAATTTCAATGTTGCTATTGGTTTCGGAAAGAGGTGGCAACGTTGCACTTGCGAAAATATTTCTAAAATATAGATTATTACCTATTATGTCCGTATGCCGAATTGGAAAAAATCCCTTTTATAGTTCTCCAGATCTTTTAATAGGACACTCAACGTGAATCACCCTGTATACTGGCCTTACAAAATTTTTATTGGGCGCCGTTTTGTTCCATCATATTGGATTCCTACCAATATTTTACCATTTTCTTTCAACCTATGACACACTTGAGTTTTGTGTATAATTTAAAATAAATTCAATAAGTAGTTTTTACATCGACACATACCGACATTTGGTTACGTCATGTTGAATTATTACCAGTTTATCCCATTTTCCCATTTCATTTCACTGCAAAATCTAAAGTGAATTAAACAAGATTTTTTTACCATGATTTTTTAAAAATTTTACTTGGCCGCCATTTCGTTTCGCCATCTTAATTGAAACCCATATTATCAGTCTTTACCTACTCCGTTAAGTTTCTAAATGGTTTTCGTTAACGATCTTCTTGTTGATATGTTAGAGTGGTGTGCTATTTGTGATTAGGAAATATCTGATAGTATATATAGTAGATAAAGACTGTATATAATATATATATATATATATATATATATATATATATATATATATATATATATATATATACTCTTTTACGAGGGAAGTAAAAATATCATAATTAATTATATTTGGGTAATCATATATATATATCATTGCGTATCTTATTTTTAGACACCACTGAAAATTATCAGGGATAAAAAATATACCTACTCAGATTTCCTATCGTATCGCTGGAAAAAACAATTCGGGTTCCAGCATATTAAATTTCCCAAATCAGCTCTACGAGTTAATAAACACAGACTGCATTGTAGTAATTATAAAACAATTAAAACTTTTATGCAATAATAAAAATTTAAGTGACTCGACGACCGGAAAAGTCAATTATCTGCAAGCACAATTTCTTGCTAAACATTTATTTGGCGTTGTTAAAAGGGCAATAACGGGCAATTGTCGTCCGTAAATCTACGAATTGGAAGGTTACTTTTAATGTCCCGTTTAATGAACCGAAAAATCCGATTAAGGAGAGAGAAATATTTTAATGGGCCAAGCTCCGCGGTTCGAGGCATATCAAATTAATTATTCCAAGAGGCTTAGCGTAATATGTTCTTTTTTATCTTTTGACTATTCTAAACTTGGAATTTCTATGTATATTTCCCTAGTATAAGTGTTGCAATTTCGACATTTTAAGCTGTAAATATTATTGCTTAATCATAATTAGCATTTAATATTTGAATGTATCTTGCTTTGAATAAAAATGATTAATGCTAAGTTTTTAACATACCGTAAAGCCGTCTTATTTCGGACAGTTTTGACATAAATTCGAATGTAAAGTTTGTGGTATGAGTATCATGCGCAGTTTTTTCTATTAACTAGTGCAAGCCAAGTACGAGGAATATTTTAGAACACACAAAAAAGTACCACAAGAATAGTTGTAAAAAAAATATAAATTAAGCTGTTCGAATTTAGGGTTACTACACCCCAACTTCGGACGGATGAATTATCAGGCTTGAAACGTTGAACGCTTGAAAAGTTGAGGATAGCTTGCCTTATTTTGGGTAAAAAATGTTTTTTTATAGACTAATAAAATATACGGTTTGTACTTAAGTATGTCCGTTATATTACAAAACTTAAACTATATTATTGTGTAATTCAAAACAAAAATGGCCTAAAACTTAAGGAAAGGTACAAAATAAGCTTCTTCAAAAACCAACAGTTAGTTTTCATAAAATATGGTTTAAAACTTAAAACTAAAAAATAGGGTCACAGAGAAATGTATATTTTTCTCTTTTGCAAATTGGTGTAAAATAAAATATTTACGTCTTCAACATCAGAGAAAACAGAAAATCATTTCTTTTACGCAGACACCTCACTTCAACTGTGTCATCGTCAAAAACTTTAACAATATTCGCACAAAATATCTTTTTTGTTGTGACGGGAAAACAGTTTGACATTTAACCCCTGTTGACAGGTAACAAAATATCACTTTTTATGGATTTTTTTTCTGGATATATATACACTTAACTAAAGATAGATATTTTCTTTTAGAATATTTTATTACAAACGCGTTACATTTCTTTTATATCAAAAGTGCAATTATTAAATGTGCACTGCATAAATGACATGTTCCGTGAACTATTCGGTACAACAATCGAATTTTCCTGTGTTGAAATTAATTTTTTTTCTGCCATGTGTTCACTCACTGCCGTTGATGTACCTGGTACACGTTCTAAACACGTTATTAGCTATTTCTGTCCTACCTTTTCATCAACATACCCTTCAGCGAACCGCCATGTTTCTTTAGTATCATCTAGTCTCTTCCAGATTCAGCTAAAAGTGTAGCAGACGATCTTTGAAATGAATGACCCGTATATGATTTAGCATTTTCAAGTTGAAGAAAATTAGCTATTGTTTCAGGTACACCATAAAATGGATTTTTACCCATTTCTTTGGTTGTTTAAGTTTCACAATAAATATCGTCGCCGAATCTTCAATATCATCTTGTGTTAGCTGGCTGATTTCACAAATCCGACAAGCTCCTGCAATACCAAATACAACAACAACCTTGGCCATTAAATAAACTTCATCGGGAGCATTATTTAAAAAATCACTATTTTGTGTACTCGTAAAAATCGCAGCTTTCTTGGGCGTGTATCCTTTCCCATATTGTGTCAAAGAGGTAATTAGTTTGAACTATTTTGAAATATCTACATTATTGACAAACAAAAATCTTTTTTGGCTTTCTCGCAAATGAATAAAAATATTTAACTTTAATCAGTTGCGAAAAAGCCAAAAAAAAATTATTGTTTGTCAATCTAAACGCAACAAATAATCTGAACACATTTAAAAATCTACATTATTATTGGACTGTAACATAATTTTAATCATTGAATAATTTGAGGACACTGTTAGTGGCTTTTGTTGTAATATAAAATAAGCAAATAACACCGTCTCCGAGAAAGAACTCCATGTCTTTTTCATCTTCCATTCCATAAATCTTGAATACGAGGTTTGGAAAAATATTATATTTTATCCTCGGGCTAAAATCTAATAGTTTTTTTCCTTGTATAATAAATAACTTTTATTGTTTGAGTTTTTTTCCCTCCGTCATACATGAATATGCAAATGACAAAATCTCCGTCTCTACTGTCTTGAAGAAGAGTTATTTTCTTTTGGTAACCAATTTGCCAATGGAAGATCTTTTGATGATGACTATGAATCTAAGCTATCAAGCTCAGTTTCCATAGAGTTTGGAGATTGTTAAGATGAGCTGGTTCTGGGAACTGCAGTAAGATGTTGGGGAATTCGTTTTAAAATTTACATCCTAACCACCGGAAAAATCCCTCATGCACGGAAACCAGACTTTATTTTTTCTGGTTCATAGTTATCCAACAAATTTAAAGTGCTTCTCAGCAAGGATGGGAATTGTTCTTTTGGAACGGCACCTCGATGACGCTTCTTCCATTCCAAAAGAGTTTTTTTCCAGTGAATTTTAAGCGAACGGAAATACGAGATGCCCAAGGGTTAAGTGCGTTGAATTAGCTGACGTTTATGGATACGTGACTCGCTATGTTGTCACCGATCAAGAATTTTTTTCCCGTTCGTTTTTTAAAATAAGGTAGCGCCACCCTTTCGAACCAGTCTTCAAAAATAAATCCATCAAACCATCCACTTGCACTAAATTAGTAACTTTGTAAACCACGTAAATTGGCAGACGCTGTCCGGAAGCTAAACTGCGAACATAACCGATAATGATCACCCGCTCAGCATGTTTTGTTCCACGACGTACCACAACTTTTTATTGACCACTAAGGTTTGTCGAGGCACGCCATCCAAAACTTTTTCGACATTGTCAAAATATTCGTTTAAAATCTCTTTGGATACAGCCGATCTCTGTCTTTTTATGTTTTCGGAAAGTCTAGTGGAAATTTTCTTTTTGTGGCGTTTCTCAACCATTTATCGCAAGGCAAATTATTTTTAAAGCGTTTTTCTACAACTCCTCATTGGTCAGAAAAAATTCACAATTTCTTTTAAATCCAAATGTTTCAGGAGGTTTCCCCATCGGGCAGCCACTACTATTACTAGCACAAAGGTTTTTTCACCTTGTATGGTTGCCTTCCGCGTTTAAAGACATTTGTCAAATAAGGTAGATTTTGGTATGCCACTATTTACAGCTGCCAGACGATGTGAAAGTTTTCCTTCTGCAACATCTCTAAGTGCATTCTCAATTTGTGTTGGTAAATAAGATACGTATCCTTTTTTATTTAGCAGAATTGACGCTTTTCTTTCTTAGTGACACTGCTCGGTATAGAATCTGAAAAATATAAAGGACCTAAATGACATAACATAACTTCGGATACAGTCCTTTTTCGGACGAGCGACCGAAGTTAGGACACAAAAGACATATTTTCAATGTAAAACATGTACAACTACATTGAAAAAATCACAACAAAACCATAGAGTTCCTGTTGACTTGACATATGTTACAAAAATGTAATTCGTCAAAAAGAATAACAAAAAAGCAATAATTACATGGGACTTACCACCAGAGTTTGCAGCAAACGAAACTCCCGCACCGACGATATGTTAATACTAATCAAACTGTTATCATGATATGAAGGTAAAGAGGTTTAGAATAGTATCTCTCCCAATGACATATAAAATGGATAGACTCAGCATTCTTATAAGGAACAGCTTCAAAACTGATCTCATAAACAGACTATAGAGTAAATAGCAACAAGGATCCTAGCATCACGACCTGACTCACCAGTGGCGTAGTTTTTTTACAGCAAATTCAGTTTTAAGAAGTTTTCTGCTTTATCATCAGAGTCCAAGACGAATGAAGTCAACAACTGAAGTCCTCACGTTGTTTTTTAGCATTCAGGTCGCTTTATTAGTTTGCGGCAATAATATATATCAGTTTTAAAATAAATTTAACTTTATGCATTAGCGGTGAAAAAAAATCTTTTATTGAATTTAATGACATTTTCGTGTCCGTTTTGCATTCGGTGTTATGAAAGAATTTTATATGATTTGAAGTTGCCAATGTTAAGCTTGCTCTAATTAGGTCTGTTCGTTTAAGAATATTGTACACTTAATATTCTACAACAGAAAAACAATTAAGGATTACCTGCCCTTTTTATTGTCATAAAATATAATTAAAGTGGAACAGTGGGTATCCGTTGATTTTTCAAAGTGTAAATATTTAAGTCTATTTCAACTAATCTAGGAACTGAATAAGATTGAAAAGAAAAACAAGTAATTCAAACAATATAATTTATTACTGATCCAATGGGATAATATATGCTGAAGATATTAATATACACAATTAAATAATATACAATATAAAACATTTATAAAATCTTAAGTACTAAATACATAAAAATAAGTAAATCGTATTAAAATTAAGTATTGAAAAAATAATATAATAATAAATAATGCACTGTTTTAACCCCAGAAAAATACTGGATTTAATGAAATATAAAAAAAACAGGGTGTCCCATAAAAAAAAATACATGTTCGGGCCATATGTCAAAAACAGAAGTCCAAAAAAATGTTGCGCCACGCCACTGGCTTTTAACTCAAAAACTGCCTGCAAAACGTGTTTGCAGATTTTATATATCTCCGATATTAAAAAAAACTAATGGAATATTTTAAAAGCAGCAAAATTTGAGAACCATCCCGTAGCTCCGTGACGGGTCGCGATAGCCATGATCTGTTTGTGCTATTATAACCTTCTGAAAAAACGAACTCAACGATGAGGTATCGGAATTATAATATCTTCTATGGTGCCCAATTTTTCCATTATGAACAACCAATTCGAGACAGCCTGTACATGTATTTAGTATACTCAGTTTTGTTCCAATCGAATAGTCTAGATTGAATATTTTTATGAAAAAATTTTGGGCATCTATTAATTTACACCTTGTATAAAAACAATTCATAGGGTTAGTGACTTAATTTCTATTTTTATTTCACCGGCTCTTTAAGGCTTAATTATTTAAAATTTCTTGAATTCCATGTTAAATGTCTTTTAAGATGGCATCCTAAAATTTTAAAAATATCCTATTTCTGTTTGTAGGGTTTCTATTTCCTTCTTTTAAATTTTAAGTAGTGTCACTGCATATCACAACAAACTAAGGTTTCATGTGTGCTCTTTGGGTTAATTAAGCTTAGTCTAGCCAGATGTTATGGTCAGAGATGAAATAAGGTGCTAACGATATATGATAAGATAATCGTCTCATTATATTAAATTTAATGAGTTTATTAGTATTTCTGAAGCACATGTTCCATTCATAAAACTGTAACCATCCGAGAATTTTCATTTGTATATTTGTTGAGTAATATGTTATTGGTGAGCACTGAGAAGTTGACAATCATAAAATTAAATAAGTGATTACATTAGTTTACAGGCATTTTGCGACTGTGGTGTAAAAGGCATTTTTTTTAATTTTTGGTGGCTAAATGATCATAAGGTTTTCGAGTTATGATTTTTTCAGCAAAAATTAATAAGTATTTTAATTACATTATTTTAACCAGTAATGTTTGTTGGAATTTTGTATACATTATAGGACCCCGAAATCTCAAATTTAAACTATGGACATCCGTTCTATATGCAATTTTATTTGTTAAGTATGGAGGACAGTTGTTAAAAATAATATTATGAAAAAACACGTCGATTCTGCATCCTAAGCCGTCTTGTATCCTTTTAGTTTATATGTTACTGACTTAAATTTCCGTATACCATAAATAAACCGTAAACAATTTTTTTGTAATTTCTCAATTCTATTTATATCTTCTTTATCTAAACAAGGTCCGTACAAAACATCACAATAATTAAAATGACTAAGTACAGGAGAATCTGATAATCTAATTTCCAGAGATTTACTCAAGATGTGATTATGTGGATACAACATTTTTAAAGACATGTATGCCCTTTGTAGGTTAATTCCGACTTGCTGTTTAAAACGCAAGTCTGTGTCGATTCTAATACCCAAGTTCCCTTCACATTTGCTAAATTTCAAACCCCTACCTGCAATATTTATATTAAGATCAACCTACTGTCGAGATAATTTTTAATAAATTCTCTAACGCTATTTGCAAATCCAACATAATTCAAAATTGACAACAAAAGATCATGACTTATCATATCAAATGCCTTCGAGTAGTCCAAAAGCACTAGGACTGGTATCTTTCCCATATCGGCAGCCTTGATGACGTCATCCGTAAGACCCAAGAGAGTTGTTGCACAACTATACCCTTTCCTGAATCCCGATTGGTTAAAAGGTAAAATAGATTTATTCTCTAAGAATCGTCTAATTTGTTTATCCATTATTTTTTCTAATACCTTCGAAAGACAAGGCAAAATACTGATGAGCTGAAGTTTGTTAAAACAAGTTATATTAGATTTTCTTGGTAAAGGCGTTACACAAGCGATTTTCCAGTCATCGGGAAAAACTCTTTCTAAAATACTGTAGTTAATTATATAATATATAACTAAATAAATGTGTTTTCACTTCATCTGCATTTACAGTAACAAACTCAAAAATTTCACCTGAAATTATTTTTCTATATATATATATATTTATATATATATATATATATATATATATATATAAGAACTAAATGCAAGGAAATTTACTTCTTCACGATTGTGTCAAGAAACGACCAAAACATGACGCTATGTAAGGACCAAGGAGCCATCTGCTACCGTGGTATCTGCCCCAGCAAGGCTCACTAGGCAGTATCCTTGGGAGGTATCAGTATTAAAACCGAAATACCCGTACCCTAATATCAATAAATTAATAAAATAATATACATAAAGAGGTTAGTGGCAACAAAATGCCAATCAATCCTCACTTGATAGTCCCCCCCTAAAAATGCATTGTTTATTCTGCATTCCCTACATGATAATGTATGTTTTTATAAAATATTTTTGATATTTTCGCATTGAAAAGTGGAATAAAAGAATAGTTCAACTTTGCGCTCATAGGAAATAATATCGACATTAGCAAATTTTACAAGCTCTTTGCTCTACTGGAAAGAAAAAACGAAGAATAAAGTAAAAAAAACCAAAATCTTCACTGATAACCAGGTTGATGAATTTTTAACGGATGCCCCAGACAACCAGTTTTTAATCATGAAAGTAGCCTTTATTTTTGGTGTAGAGGGTGCCTGTAGAAGTAAGGAGTTAATTGAGTTGACGGTGGAAGATGTAACTGCTTTGGATCACTCAATTATGATTAATATTAAAAATACCAAAAACAAAAGTGGTAGAAATTTCATTGTTAAAAATTCAATTAGCAATACTGTCAACTTTACTGAAATCTGCCGCAAGTATATAGCTTTAAGAAAAGCTGAGACACCTCAACCTCGATTTTTCGTTCGTTACCAAAACAATCAATGTACAGGGTTTTCCCGTATATTTTTCTACCCACCTAGAGAGTTTATTTGATTAGATACGGAAATGTCGTAAATACAAAAGTTGTTGGGTTTTTTATGAACATTTAGAATATTATATCATTAGTGCGAAAATATTATTGGAAATGTCAAATTTTGACAGGTTGTCAGTTTTTTTAAATGAAACACCCTGTATATTAAATCATATTCTTGAAGATCTTTTTTTTCTAATTTCAAATATATATATACTTTTAATATATTCTGTTAATTAGTTTTGGATATATAAGCGTTTAAACATTAAAGAAATGGTAAGGTAATTTGCGCTAAAACATAGTGAGCCATGGTCAAGACAATTGCAATGAACGACGCCTTTTTGACGTTTACAGGTCAGAAGTATCTATTTACGAGCATTTTTAGTATCTAATACGTTGGACGATGGGTTATTCGGAAGAAGAGAAACTCGGCATGATATAATTATTTTATTTACATGGTAAAAATGCATCGATAGCTCGTAACGAATATCATAGACGGTTTCCAGATAGAACCAACACCGACTCGTAGCATAATATTAAACATCGTTAAACAATTGAATGAAAGAAAAACACTTAAGCGAAAAGTTAGAATAGTGGAAAGAAACAATACCATAAAAAATCAATAATATAAAGTAGGTAAATAATATTAGGTTAAAGAACTAAGTTTTGGTTTTGTATATAGCCTCCTTGGTTTATAATGCATTTCTGAATATTTCTTCTAAATTTTCTGTGTATGGATGCTTAGATAAAATGAGGTGATTGGGTGTTTAAATCGTCGATTGTGTGGACTATATTTTGCTCTAAAGCTTGGATGTAGATTGTAGTATATCTTGTTTTTCGGATAACCCCACAAAAATATGTCCAATGGAGAGAGATCGGGACTATTTGCTGGCCATCTTAATGGTCCATGTCTTCCAATCCAAAATGGATACCTGTCATTTAAAAAAATGGTGACCGGCTGGACATTATGAGGAGAGGCACCATCTTGTTGCCATATCAAATTAAGATATGAATTAATCGGTAGTTGTTCTAAATGCCCCTCGATTTCGTTTTCTAATAACTCCTGATACCTTTGTCCGGTTAAATTCCCATTTAAAAATATAGGTCCAATAACATGATTGTTAAGAAGGCCACACCAAACATGTAGGGATCTTCTTCCCTGAATTTTGACCGCCTGAAGAACTTGCGGGTTTTCTTTTGACCAAAAATGCTTATTTTTCCGGTTAAACATGCCTCCAGTGGTAAATGTTGCCTCATCAGTGAAAATTATGTTTGATAGATTTAGTTGGTTCATCATAACACGTCTTTCTATTTCTTGGCAGAAGTGTAATCGGTCTATTTTATTTTGATCGGTTAATTCTTGAGTAGATAAAAACTTATATGGCTTTTATGCCATGATTTATTAAAAAAAAGTGGCTGCATCGGGAATTGAGCGCTCAGGATTTTCTAAAACAAGAATAAATAAGATAAATAAATTATTTTAATACAAAAATTTCAAAATTACCTTCAAAAGATAATAAAATATTTAAATCTTCTTCAGCGTTTCTTTCCACTATTCTAACTTTTCGCTTAAAAGTTTTTCTTTCATTCAATTGTTTAGCGACGTTTAATATTATCCTACAAGTTGGTGTTGGTCTATCTGGAAACCGTCTATGATATTCGTTACGAGCTATCGATGCATTTTCACCATGTAAATAAAATAATTCTATCATGTCGAGTTTCTCTTCTTCCGAATAACCCAGCGTACAACGTATTAGATATTAAAAATACTCGTAAATAATGGCTTCTGACTTCAAAAAGGCGTGATTGTTTTTGACCAAATGTTTTACCAAATTACCATTTCTTTAATGTTTTTAAACATTAAAGAAATGGTTATATGTCCAAAACTAATTGACAGAATATATTAAAACTATATATATATTGAAATTAGAAAAAAAATATCTTCAATAATATGTTTTAATATACAGGGTGTTTCATTGAAAAAAACTGACAACCTGTCAAAATGATATAATATTTTCTTATATATAATCTCTTCATAAAAAACCCAACAACTTTTGTATTTACGAAATTTCCGTATCTATTCAAATAAACTCTCTAGGTTTTAGGAAAACTCCATAAATATTAAAAAAACTATAGCCGAAATGATTTTTTTATCAAACTCTTAATTTTGAATGTAATCATGTTTTTGATTAGACGAAGTTAGAAGTTTTTCCTTTATTTTTATTATAAAACACGAGTTCTATCACACAAGCCCGACATGTTAAAAAGAGTATCGAATTAAATTTATACAAAACGCAAACCCACAAAAAAAATGTTCTTTAAATTGGATGAAAAGTCCAAGTTTGATATTAAAAGAATACTATTCATTGTCACAGCATCATCATATTATCGCATTAATAGAAGATACTCAGTATAAAATGTCAGATAACAGTGAATCAGAGAATGCATTATTATATCAGATAACAATTAAAATAATATGAAACATCAAACCCAAAATGTGAATCATTGCACATTCCCGACTGCTTTAGATTCACTAGGTATACAATTAAATAGTTGTTATGTAGTTTTTCCCATTTAACCTTGACACGGTCCTGGTGTGCGTGTATATGATTCACGTAACAATAGTGTATTGGTTTACTACGAGGGTAACATAAATAATAGGTAATGATATTCGATATCATTATGAAAAAAATGGGTATTAGTGAGAAGTTTTGTATTTATTTCGCCGTGTACAATATTTTTAAGTACACGTTTAATAATTAAACTAGCTTTTAAAATATATCTATTACCAGGTAGAACTGGAATAAAACAGTTTTCATGGCTTTGGTCAAATTAAACCGTGTCAAATGAAACTGCTACACCAACGCACCAAAATATGAATTATTTTATTGGAAATTTAATCAAATGAAAAGCTTTTCTTTCAGGGTATACTTGTTAAAATGGCAGCTCGTGAGCAGTGTTGCCAGGCAGAAAAAATAAAAATCACCAGTTTGTCTTAAAAAAGTTGCCAGATTTCTAAAAAAAATCACCAGATGTAGTAACTGGGACATATGTAGATAATAAATGAATTTTGAACTAGAAAATAACCACAAATCTTGTTAAAGGATGTACTTTTTGTTATAAAATGGGAGCAATGACTTTTTTGTTTCGTTTTACTTTCCTCGTAAAAGGGAAGTATTTTAATCGTGAGAAAATCACCCAACGAGATTTTTGTCAGATCTTCACGTTTCAGTCAAAAATTAAGGGTCATATGGGGATGAACTGGTAAGGTAACTGGTAGAAATCCAATATGGCGAAACAAAATGGCGGCATAGTGAAATGTTAAAAAAATATTATTAAAAATTGCTCATCCAATTTATCTCAAATTTTGCACAAACATCAAGCATTATGGTGGAATCAACTGGTAACATTTTGGTACGAATCCATGATGGTGGAACAAAATGGGATAAAATATATAAAAATTCAGCCTGAACAAACTGCTTAATGGTTTGATTTCAAATTGTGCGCCATGACTAATTATGGTATAGGGATCAACACAAAAAATTGTGGTACTAATTTAAAATGGCGGTATCTTTGTAATCGTGAAAAAATCACCCTCTTAGGTTTTACATATCTCCTTGTTTTAGCGTCCCTAACTGTATGTCAGTTCGCATTTGACCGAGTAACTTCAAATTTTGAACAAAAATTAAGGGTCATATTACCAGGTCATATTTTGGTAAAAATCCAGCATGACGGAACAATGTTAAAAAAAATGTGTGGTGTATTATTTGGGGATAGGTTTCAGTAAAAAAACAAAAGTCTTTTTAAATTATCGACGTTTCTCAAATTTATTGTTGCATCCTCAGGGCACATATAGATTCTATATCCTGCATGGACCCCATATTATCAGTCTTTACCTACTCCATTGGTCCGCAGATATTTCTGAGATAGTAAGTTTATAAATGGTTTTCATTAACGATTCTCTTGTTGTTATGTTGAAGTGGTGTATTATTTGGGGTTGGGATCCAGTAAAAAAATCTTTTTTAAATTGTCGACGTTTCGCAACTTTATTATTACATCCTCAGGACACATATATAGATTCTATATCCTGCGTGAAGCCCATATTCACAGTATTTACCTACTCCGTTGGTCTGCAGATATTTCCCAGATATTAAATGTCTAAATGGTTTTCGTTAACGAACCTCTTATCGTTATATTAGAGTGGTGTATTATTTGGGGTTAAGATCAAGCAGAAAAACAAAAGTCTCTTTTTAAATTGTCGACGTTTCGCAATTTTATTGTAGCATCGTCAGGGAACATGTATAGATTTCATAACCTGCTTGAAACTCATGTTATCAGTCTTTACCTACTCCGTTGGTTCACAGATATTTCCCAGATATTAACTTTCTAAATGGTTTTCGTTAACGATCCTCTTCTTATTATGTTAGAGTGGTGTATTATTTGGGGTTAGGAAATATCTGCGAACTAACGGAATAGGTGAAGACTGATAATGTGGGTTTCATGCAATTTAAAAATGACTTTTGTTCTTTTTTACTGGATCCTAACCTCAAATAATACACAATTCTAGCATAACAACAAGAGGATCAGTGGCGGCTCTTCCATAGGGTCATTTGGTCAATGACGCCCCAAAAATATTTCAGAAAATAAATTATTCGTTTGACCGTCCCTCCTAATAGTTGTTATAAAACGCTACCCTTGGGAAAAGTTAAATACCCTACACTGTTGACATCGTAAATCATCGTAAAAACATCATATTACACCAGTCTTCTAAAACTTAGATTTATGTTGTGTAGATCAGATAATAGATTTAAATCTCTACTTTTTTTAACATAGAACGAAAGCTTTCACGGCTGTGATCAATTAAGAAAACATGGTTCTTGGGATTAGACCGTGTCAAAATGGAATCAATTTCCGACGTTTCGCCTTCGATTGTACGAGGCATCTTCAGGGATCTTCACTTCACGAGATCGGAACACTGAATCTCTGATACATCGTTCATGTTCCTTAAGCCTAGTCGATATGGATCGTCCAGTTTCTCCAATATAAACATCACCACAGGAACAAGGAATTGCATATACTCTTTCCGTTGGAAAAGGAATAATGTTCTTTGGCGATCTCAAACGTTGTCCAATCTTCTTGTGTGTGTTGAAGATTGTACAGGGAGGCCATTTTATGGTGATACAGTACCTTATCTAGAAAACGGTAATAGTTACGACAAAAAGTTAAATACAAAAGTTGTTTGGATTCAATTAAATTTTTATTTTGTTTCACTTTTGTTTAAACAGGGTGTTTCGTTTTGACGTGGCACATGTCAACTTTCTTATTTTAAATGGGACATCCTATATATTATTACATGTTTCGATTCTACTTTTAATTTGCGAAAGTTTTTGTAATAACATCTATATTTCAATTCTTTATCGTTTTTGAGTAAATTGAGTTTTTAGAATTTTTTAAAAAAAAACATATTTTTAAAAAAAAAATTTTTTTACCTATAAAACTTTAATGGAACTGACTAATATCCTAAACATACATTACTAAGGGTTCAATTCAACGAGTTTCCATGCTGGTCTTACTAATTAATATACAGGGTGTTAAAAATGGAGAGCAAAACAAACAGAACTTTAAATGTAAAAATCTCATGTTTTTCAAATGGAACACCCTGTATATTTTTATTTCATCTGATTCAGCGTTCAATTACCTATCATTACTCATACATATGTCCTATACCTAAAATGAACAGTTTCGATTTTATTATTTCATTTCTGATTTATCCCGGAATTTTGCCAGTAAATGAGATCAGAAACTAAAAAAATCAAGGCTTAGGAAATAACCTAATGCAATTGTTGACTTAAGTTGACATTTGCTCTGTTTGTCGTTTTTGTCAAATTTTTGCTGCGATATTTGTTAAAAAATGGCTTTATATAGTTTAGATGAAAGTTTGAAATTATACAACTGTTTCATAAAAAAATAATAAAAGTCCAGGGTTAGCCCTTAGAGAATATTCGAGGGAATATCCTAATAATCGAGTTCCCTCCAGGACTATATTTTTTCGAATTGTGTGTGATTTGGAAAATGGTGTCCTTAAAAAACTCTAAGAAAAATCGTCCCAATTTTGTCCTCACTGAGGAAAAACAACTGGAGATTTTACTTTATTTCGAGGAAGATGATGAAAGATCCCAAAGAGATGCTGACAGAGACATTGCGGGTGTCAGTAGAGGAAGTATTCAAAAAAACACTGCAGGTGAATGTTTATCATCCTTATAAATTTCTTTCAACTCAATTATTATCACAATTAGACTTTAATGAAAGATTGACTTTTTGTTGTGATATTATGGACCGGAAGTTCGAAAATGTGTTTTTTTCAAAAGTGCTTTGGACTGATGAGGCCTCATTTAATACGGCGGGTATTTTTAATCGGAAAAACACTCGTTACTGGTCTCAAACTAATAAACATCTAATCTAAAAGCAATTAAAAAACAAGGCCGTCAAACCGTGAATGTGTGGTGCGGAATTATTTGCGACCGTATTATAGGACCAATATTTTTTGACAGGTCGTTAAATGGCGAAAGATACTTGGAGCTGCTTAAGAATGAAATCATGCCCCTTATCAACGACTTGCCAGCAAATATTCGAGAAAATATCATTTTTCAGCAGGATAGCGCCACTTACCACACGGTTGCACCGGTAGTAAATTTCCTTAATCGACATTTTCCATTGTGGATAGGAAGACATGGTTTAATATCCTGGCCACCACGAAGCCCTGATTTAAGCCCTTTAGAATTCTTTTTGTGGGTGCACTAAAAAATAAAGTTTATAAAAATAGATCTAATAATAGAAATGAGTTAAAAATAAAAATTAGGGAAGAGATCAATAATTTTAATGCATCTAATTCGGTAAGGAACGCTATTCGAAAAATGGAGACCATTTACACTTCATGTTTCGCTGGCCATATTGAAAATTTTTTATAATCTGTTCTAATCATGTTTAATACTCAGTTAGTTATTAGTTATACCGTGTGGCACAAGATATTTTTTTGTCTCTCCCTTATTTTCGTAAACATTAAATAATAAGAACATAAATTACATAATATTTCACTTTTATTTATATTTTCTAACATTATTTATAGTCGCTATCTGTGTTAAGGAAAAGAGAATAAGGCTTAGTTTACGACATTTTTATTTTAGCCCACTTCATCTGTTTACTTATATTAAAAAAAAAAAGTCAAATCAGAAAACGGCTAATAACATCGAAACTGTTCATTTTAGGTATAGGACATATATATATGAGTAATGATAGGTAATTGAACGCTGAATCAGATGAAATAAAAATATACAGGGTGTTCCATTTGAAAAACAGGAGATTTTTACATTTAAAGTTCTGTTTGTTTTGCTCTCCATTTTTAACACCCTGTATATTAATTGGTAAGACCAGCATGGAAACTCGTTGAAATGAACCCTTAGTAATGTATGTTTAGGATATTAGTCAGTTCCATTAAAGTTTTATAGGTAAATTTTTTTTTTTTTAAATATGTTTTTTTAAAAAAAAATCTAAAAACTTAATTTACTCAAAAACGACAAAGAATTCAAATATAGATGTTATTATTAAAACTTTCGCAAATCAACAGTAGAATCGAAATGTGTAATAATATATAGGGTATCCCATTTAAATTAAGAAAGTTAACATGTGTCACGTCAAAACGAAACACCCTGTATAAGCAAAAGTGAAATAAAATAAAAATTTAATTGAATCCAAACAACTCTTGTATTTAACTTTTTGTCGTAACTATTACGGTTTTCTAGATAAGGTACTGTATCACCATAAAATGGCCACCCTGTACGTATGTTGGACAGGCGAAGTAACCTTGCAATCTTGACTGTGGTTCCTTGTATAAACAGAAGAACTACATCTAATCTACATCTACATACTAATCCTTATTAGTATCATTTCGTGAAGTAGGATTATTATATTTTCTAATTGATCGTCTAATATCATCAGTGCAATATCAATTCCCTCTTAAAGCTTGAGTCAGTTTCTCTGTTTCCGATTGTAAAGAATTTTGGTCACAAATCGCGAGAGCTCTGTAAACCAATGAATTGAACGAACCAACAAGTCAAGACATAGTTCATGTATGTAAAATTGATTTTCTGAGAAATAAATTAATAAATTAGTAAATAAATAAATAAATAAAAATTGAAACATAAAAAACTTCAACTTCAAAACTACCATAGCAAGACACTTAAGCCTTGTAAGTTAAAAGTATAATATCTTTAAAAATTATTATTTCACTTAAAACGCATCCCTGTAAATCTCATACAAGTTTGTAAATAAAAAACTAGACTGGTGAGGGCGCCACTCATTTTACTCGTCGCGAAAAACTAAAAAAATGTTCGGACAGTATTGTCTATAAAACCAATGTTGCATGCTTACAAAGTTTTCAGATGGATGAAGCTACGCATACATACCTACCCAATGCCCAATATGACGAATATGGCTCGCCTATTTTAATGAATTTAAAGAGATCCGGATCTTTAAAAAGATACATCACTAATACTGAGCTGGGCTGGAGAGTCCGATTTGTCCTGATTACCTCAAAGCTTGACGAAAGTACCCGAAGATTTCACAGCTACCGAGCGGCAGCCGAACGTGATAGCAAATGGAATATGAAACCGCGATTTGAGTCATCAGCCGGTCTCTTCTCATAATTCGATCGATTGGTCGCGGCATCACGTCGGCATGCGGAAGTTCAGTTGTTCAGAGGTCGCGCGGTCAGATCACATGAAATGTTCGGTGAACTATGCTACGGTCGGAGGTGTTGATATTCGCACTCAGCTAGGCACAGCTTATAGAAAATCCCTTAGAGATTTTAATGAAAATGTATCCAAAAATCGTTATGTTTTAAACAAAATTCTAGATTGTGTAAAATTTTGAGGGGCATTCGAGCTGGTACAACGTGGCCTTGATGAAACGGCTTTGTCTGAAAATCCAGGGGTTTTTCGAGGGCTTATAAATTTTGTTGAGGCGTTGGACCAAGATAGACTATCCGCTTTAGCAATGTTAAGTATCGAGAAATCGTTTATAAAAGGAATTTGCGTGCAATTTTAACGTGTCATTCAGCATTTTTCAAATTCTAAAGAATGAAGAGTAGACCTGAACTTCAACAAAATTTAAAGATAAGATATTTATTTTTATTTTAAGTATGCCTATTTTTAAATTTGTTATTGACCCCCCAATATAATTCACCACGAGCCACCAATGAAGAGTATCGTTAACGAAATTAAAGTTAAAACATTATTACTAAAAAACTAATTATTCAGTTTACCTTAAATTTTGCACAAAAATTAAGTGTTATATAGGAATGAACTAGTAATATTTTGATATGAATCCAAGATAGCAAAACAAAATAGCGGCCTAGTAAAATATTTAAAAAATCAGCATGAAAATATTGTTTATTAAATTAATTTCAATTTTTGAGCAAGAATTATGGATAAATTGGTAAAATTGTCGTGGAATTTAAGATGGCGAAACAAAATAGCGGCCAAATGAAATTTTAAAAAGTCAACGTAAAAATTAAATGTGAAAATGGGATAGATGTCCCGTGTTTATATATACTGAGATGCATGTTGTGTGTTCAAGATAATGCTTCTGAATATGAAAGGCTAGGCGAAAGTAATTCGCATTTTACTAGAAATACTGAGATACTTAAGATATCTAAACATAAAAAAAACTTTTTTCAGAGGATCCCCTTTATACAACTGCGTGTATTTATACAATAAACTGTCACAAACAAGATTCAAACGGTACCAAGGTAAAATTTTTAAAAATGTTGTAAAATAATTTCTCCTGGACAAGGCTTTTTATTCTACAGCCGGGTTTATAAATTACAAGGAGTGAAAACGAAGGAGTATTTGGCAAATTTATATTTATTTTATTAAGATTTTTGTTGTCTTTTGGTGATTGACCCTGATGATTGTCAGGCTTGGTAGAATGTTTATTGTTTATTGTTTTTTGTTTTATTTATGTCTATTTATTTATTTATTTGTTTATATGCTATTTAAATTCTATTTATTTTGATATTGATTAGTTTGGTTATATTATTTTATTGTATTTATTCATTGACTATAATTTATTTTATTGTAAATTTCTTGACGATCCTTTGTACGAAATGTATGATTTTCTGGTAATATTTATTTTTTTTTTTTTTTTTTTTATTTATTTATTTATTTATTCATAATAATAACATTTGTTTGACATTTATATTTCCTAATCTATTTAGTGATATCCTAATGTATTTAATGATGCACCTAGGTACATTTGCACCTGTATTGTGCATTTAGTATAATAAACCTTATAAACTAGTTAACATTAATAAATAATCGAATAATTCAATATAATAATTTAATAAATTCTATACACTATAGTTAACGGTAATAGAATTAGCTCGAGTATTATAGTATTAGTATCAATAGTAACAATACGAAAACAGAAACAATAACAATTCCCAACCTTTTTCCTGTAAGTATTTTTAAGGCACAAAAGGCAACAGTCACACCCAAAATCCCAAAAATGCCTCTTTGTTATCAAAAAGGTATTTTTTTAGAAGTCCATTAAATCTTTTTGTTTTTGTTATTCTTTTAATCTCTACTGGAATTAGATTGTAAAATTTTGGCCCCAAGTAATTTACAAAATGCTGGTTAATTCTTCTACTCGAATTTGGTATATTCAGCCCTCCGTCCGCTAACATTCTGGTTTGATAATTATGCTTTACTACATCATTTTTTATTTTTGGATGCGAGTGAATGAAATTGCACACTGCTAGCACATACAAGGTTCGAACATCGCAAATTATTGGGGAATAGAGCATAGAAGTGGAGTGTAATCTAGGTTTATTCAATGTAAGTTTGACTATATAGTTTTGGACGATTTTAAGTGGCTGAATATTACTTGAGTACATTCCCCCCCAAATCAAAATACCATATTTGAGTATGGGCTCAACAAGTGCTCTGTAAATCATTATCATAAGTTTTTGATTTAGTATATCTTTGAGTGTATAAAATTTGTAAATTAAGCATCTGACTTTTTTCGTTAAATGTTGCACATGCAAGTCCCACCTCAGATGATTATCAATTATGACACCAAGATACTTTACCGATTTTGTCTCTTTTAAAACCTGTGTTCCGACCCCATCCGTAAATTCTACATTATTAAAATTCGGTCTGTTTGCCTGTGTAATTGAAAAAGCAATATATGTTGATTTCTGCATATTAATCGTTAGTTTTAGTGTGTCAAATATGTTTTTTATCTGCAAAAAACCCAACTTGAATTTTTGTTTTACAGTATTCCAGGAATCGGCATAAAAAATAGCGACTGTATCATCAGCATATGCAATGATTTTTCCATCTATTTCAGCCTCAAACAGGTAGTTTATGTAAACTAAAAATAGGATAGGTCCCAAGACAGTGCCCTGAGGAACCCCATACTGCACTATTAAAGGATCACTTATAGTGTCGCCTATCCTGACACACTGTGTTCTTTCTAGAAGGTAGTTTTTAAAGACCTCCAACACCACGCCCCTAATCCCATAGTCCTCCAAAATTTTAAGTAAGATAGGATGGGCCACAGTGTCAAAGGCCTTGGCTAAGTCCAAAAATAAAGCTATACATTTCTTGTTTTTGTCCAAGCAATTAACTATTGTAGATGTTAGTTCATGCATGGCATCAGATGTGCTTTGACCCTGTTTAAAACCATATTGGCTAGATGATAGTATGTTGTTTACATTAAGAAAACTAACTAATCGTTTCTTGAGACATTTCTCAAAAATTTTTGCTACATTAGAAATTACACTTATTGGTCTGTAGTTGTCTATGGTCTCTTTATTACCTGCTTTATAGATGGGGGTCACTACAGACTCTTTAAATTGGTGGGGTACTATACCTGTCTTAAATATCAAATTAAAAACATGCGCAAGAGGATTCGTTATGTACCTATGGAGATATTTTAGTACTTTAGTTGGAATCTTGTCGAGTCCTGGTGAACAGGTATTCTTTAAGCTGTTTATATGAATTATAATTTCACTAGCATCCACAGGAGTGAGGTACATGGAATACAACATACTTTTCTGACCTTCATAGGGTACGGATGGATTTTTTATGTTTTGCGACATCTTTTTTCCTACATTTACAAAAAACTCATTACAAAAGTTTGCTAAGTCTTTATCCTTGGAGATAACCGTGTCAACTGTCTTTATTTGCTTTATGTTGCCACTATTAGAGTTTTCATTAGTTGCTTCTGAAATGAATTTAAAGGTTTTTCTTATGTTTTTGCCACAGTCATTTATTTTGGTTAGATAATAAGTGTTTTTTGTGTTTTTAATTAATTTGTTTAATTTGTTTCTATAGTTTTTGTATTCAGCTATATTTTCAGCACTAGAATTTATTTTAAGAGATTTTTTGAGTTTGTCGCGTTTTCTTATAGAAGTTATAATTGCGTTTGTTATCCACGGTTTAATTTTTTGATATTTTTTACCTATATACAATTTTTTTTCTGCATTTATTATCAATTCTTTTATGTTTTGTAAAAAGCATTCGGTGGCGTTTTCAGGAATGGTTTCATGTAAGATATTATCCCAGTTTGTTTGAGCTGCAAGTGAAAGTAGTTTCTGAAAATCAAGAGTTTTTATTTCTGTTATTTTGCCTGCATTACTCTTTTCTGTATTAACATTAACATTGGGGATATGCAATAGAAGAGGTAGATGGTCAGTGATGTCATGTTCAATTATGAAAAGATGTTGCTGATTTGATCGTATATTTATTTTTTCCCTCATAAAAACATGGTCCAAGCAAGTCTGACTTTCATCTCTAGTAACACTCCGACACACTGCCCTAAAGCCATGCGCATTTAGTAGAGACAAATAATTTAATACGCTTATATCATTCCTATTAAGCAAATTTACATTGATGTCCCCCACAAACACATCCCTACCCTTCAATTTGCATGCCTTAAAAAAGATATCCAATTCATCCAAAAATAGAGCCAAGTTTGATGATGGTGACCTGTAGGTAGCATAAATATTAAATTCAATATTATCAATTAGAGTGTTAACAGCTGTTATAGTAATACCAGATTGATTCATTTTAAAGTTATTAAACTGAGGATTTAAATGATTTTTATAATATACTATGACGCCATCAAATGAGTTAAAATCTGCTTCATTGTAGTATACTGTATATCCAGGTATACTAAAATTAATAATGTTATGTACTTTATGACATTCACTTAAGATAATGAAATCACAATTTTTCAGATTATAAGTTTCTAGAAATACAAGCAGATTCGTAAAATTTGTGGCTATACCCCTAATATTTAAATGCATTAAGTTAAGACTGTTTACATTATTCACAAAACTTGCCAAATGTTGTGGATCTACCCTAGTATCATGGTCTTCTTCCTCTTGAATGCTATCCAGAACATTGTCTTCCATGTTATCCATAATCCACTCTAGATTTTGCTAGCTCTAACTGATATTTGTAGCTCGGGCAATCCACATCACTTGATTGGTGGTTTAGATCATAACTACTGTTATACTTCGTGTTGCTTATCTGGCAGTTGACACATCTTTTTTCTGTGCTATGACAGTCATCAGCTTCATGTCCATCAGACGAACATTTATAACATACTTTTTGATTTTTGCACTCGGTGCTTTTATGGTGAAATTGCTGACAATGATAGCACTTTAATATGCTGATATCTTCAAAGATAGTGTATCTTTCCCATCCAATATATAGTTTTTTATGTGCCATAAGTGTATGGAACAAACTTGGGGAACATTCAATAAACACTGTTTTAGAACTTTTGGTTTTAAAAGTTTTTAAGTAGGTCACTTTAAAGTAGTCCTTATCAGTTATCACGGCGTTTTGTTTCTTAATTATCTGCTCCAGTTCTTCCTTATCATAGTTTTTTGTGACTCCAGGAATTTTTAATCTTGGCTTTCTTAAACTAGTCTCAATTATTTCATAGTTTCGGCCCAATAGTCTAGTGGCAGTGCTTTTTAATAAATCTATGTCACTCTTTGATGGAAATTTTAACATTATTTTACCACTTGATAGGTCTTTTTTATTTTTAATTCTGACACCGATTTTATCAGGTTTTATTGTGTTCTCTAATTCCTGTAAGGTTTTTTTTGAATCCTGCAACTGCTTAGGTTTTATAATTATGCTAGGTAGGTTAACTTTTCTTGTCTCTGGGGTGGCAATTGTACCCACAGCCTGTGTATAGGGTGGCCTTACCGTGATCTTACTTGCAATTGAATCTAATTTTTGTTCAATTTTACTTACTTGCTGTGTAAATTTATCCATGTTATATACGGATTTAGCTTTGGACATAAGGTTTTCAAAGCTATTTTTACATCCAGTACACATCCATATGACGATGTCCTTAATATCTGAGGAAATTTTTTTGTATTGCTGCAGGGATACACCTACACATGTGTTATGGAACCAGCTCTGGCATTCCCCCTCACAAAAAAGTCCACATTCACTATCTTTAACTGTCTTTTTACACTTTTTACATGTCTCGGTATCGTTATCCGCGTCAGCCGCACTCATTTTGCACCGAAAGAAATTCCAGATGGTAGATTTGGCAACTATGTGTGGCCCAGCAGGTGATTATCACTTGTTTTGGTTAGTAATTTGTAGTTTATTTGAACACAAATGCCGGTACCTTCACTTGCTGGTGTATAGAACCAATTGTTTTATGTCTTAAAATGGTTTTGGCGATTTATTACACTTGATAAACTCACTAATTTATTAAAAATGTTACGAGAAGTAAACAAACACAGTTGCACTGTTGCCGCCGCTCAATCATTATCAATCCTATTCTATTCTATAAAAATGTTTGAAAAGACAATATAAGTAGCACATATATACTGACTATGTACTGAACTAAATTGGGTCAAACTTCACTATTCCTAAAAAAAGAGGAGATTCATAACAAGGGAAGTTCCGGGGAAAGAAAATTTACCGGTTATTTTTATTAAGACCTATAATTTTGTATGAAGTTGTGTTTTAGAAATCGCTTTGCGTTTAGTTGGCCTTGGTCAGGCCTTTTTTTTAGGTGGTGTAAAAAAGTGTATCTATATTGACACAAGGAGTCATACTTTTTAGTTTTTTTTTAACAAAAGTCCTTTTTGTTCATTTTCATGTTATATTGCACTAAAAGCTTATTTTTTCGGACAGTGCTGTGGAAGTCTGAGAGCGCCTTTTTCACTTTATTAGGCTACAGTATACGATAAAATTCAGGCTGTTATACAACAGTGTTCTCATCCAAGATAATCCTAATTCTAATCACTAAATATTTAATATTGGGAATATTGACACCTGTCTTGTCTAGTAAACAGGTAATCAGTCTGTGAATGATACTAAATTATTTAACACTTACATACGAACGTCAGCCTTATCAAAAAAATGGTAGTAAATACGTTTGTAAATGTTGAGCATGACGAATAGATATCGGTTTTTCATTCTCTTGTGGTTTAATCGAGAATATTACGCATACGTTTTTTTTTTCAAGATAATAACCTAATACATGTAATGAATCGAGAAAGCAAGGGGTTTAAGTATTATACCTTGTAATTTAAACCTAATATCATTATTTATCGGTACGAGTGAAATTTGTTGAAATTAAGCGTTAATTACCAGAAAATAATTGTGTTACCTAGTAATTCTGCGAAATGTGTGTTATTTCAGTTCAAAACTCATTCGTAAGTACATGCTACATTAATAACTAGATATTTTGTATTTTTTACGTACCATGTTATTAATTAATTATTATATCAAGTAGATCAAATTGTAACAATTAATATGTAACAGATTTCCGATGTTCATTTGTTATGGTAATGGCAAATAAACTTTCTGGTAATTTTTCTTTTAAGCTAACCGTCGTCGATTTTGATGGTTTTTGATACATTCATAGATTTTGTGCTGCCGTTTTGCAGATTTTGTCAACGTTTCGTTTTTGAGTTAACCTCCATCAAATTATATATATATATATATATATATATATATATATATATATATATATATATATATATACATATATATATATATATATATATATATATATATATATATATATAAAGGGTGTTTGGTATATATAGAAAGTTTTAAAGGGGTGAAAGAGGAGGTCATTTGGAGTCATTTGGACCAAATATGTCTATATACAAAGTCGTACCGATTTCGAGATATAGGCCTTTTCTAGTATTTCCATTTATTAAGGTAATTTCGGCAAATAAAAAATATTTTTGTCCCTGTCACTGATTTTATTTTTTGCAACTATTTTTTTTTATAATATTTAATATGTATATCAGCTAAAAAAATTAACAACAACTTCTTTGAAAACCACAAAAACACACCGCACGCCAATGAAAATGATTTTATGCTATACAGTGGAACTAAGGCTCAACTTAAAACGCCATTTTATCGGAAATCACCCAATAAAAAAAATCTCAAATATGCTTAAAAGCTACCTTATGTTATACCCTTCTCAGGAATATATCAGGTTATGATCGATTATCACTATTTGGAATAATTTGTTGAAAAAAATGGAAACAATTACAATTATTTAGGTAAAACAATTGTCAGATTTACTATCTAATTTCACATCTAAAATTAAATCATAAAGAGAAACTTCGAATATGTTGTTATTATTATTCATTTTCAAAATGCCAACCCTGATTCCGAATACACTTTCGAGCTCTCTTTCTTATTTCGGTGGTAGTGACAGCGTATCGCAACTCTACCCTTAATCTTTCAGCTGATTCATTTATTCGTTGAATAAGCTGCTCGCGGTTGATTATTTCGACCTCGTAAACAAGTTCTTTCATGCGTCCCCACACATGAAAGTCCCGAGGTGTTAAGTCTGGGGACCTTGCAGGCCACAGAATTGGTCCATTTCTTCCTATCCACCGATTACGAAACGTTTGATCGAGAAACTGCCTTACTGTTAATCGAAAATGAGCTGGACATCCGTCGTTTTGGAATATTATCCTGTCCCGTACATTCAGAGGCACATCATCCAAGATATTGGGCAACTCGATGCGTAAAAATTCCAAATAGTTGTCTCCATTTAGATTATCTGGAAGATAATAAGGACCAATAAAAGTTCGACCAATGACAGCTGCCCATACATTTACACTAAATTTATGTTGGAAAGAAACTTGTTTTTTCATATGCGGGTTCTCGTCCGCATCAGTCCAGTAGTGAAGGTTATGAAAGTTTGTAATACCTTCACGAGTAAATTTTGATTCGTCTGACCACAGAATACTTTTCAAGAAAAGCCCATCCTCCATATCAGTGTTCAATGAAAATCGACTAAAAGCCATTCGTCGTACAGGATCGCCTTCTTCAAGGCCCTGAACGGGGTTATAGTGGAACGGATGTTTTCCTTCTGTCTTGAGAACAGACCACACTTTCCATAGAGACAAATTCAATTCATCAGCTACTTTTCTGATGCTGGTTGTAGGATCTGCTTCAAAAGCTTGAAGTATTTGTTCTTCCACTTCAGGATGATATCTTTCAACATGATCACGTTCTACTATGTGATGAATGTTACCGGTTTCACTAATTCGTCGATAGGTATTAATAAAAACTTGCACATTAGGAACACGTCTAGCGGGGAATCGATCACGATATAATCGTTGAGCAGCCGCTGCATTGCCATCGGCTCTTCCATACATAAACAAAATGTCTGCATATTCGCTATTAGAAAAAGCAGCCATCTTTAGAAATTGTAATTGTTGTAACTTGAAAAACTATGAAATCAAAGCGAACTATTAGACCACAAGGTATTCAAGGCAAATATTGCAAGCCCAATGCTAAACGCACTACTGGCCTAAAAATATGCCAGGACCCATTCGACTAAAAACTGAAATCCGATAGTGCATTGTTAAAGTAATAATTATTGTATCGTCTAAAGAATTGATAAAAACCATCAAAATAGGGATAGTGGATTTAGGTATTTATTGAATTATTATTTAGGCCAAGCGACGGATATTTTGTTGACATGATATTTTTTAATGTTTAAATTCCTTTAATTCCAAGGTATTAAAATAAAAACGATACGTTTATGGTCAACCATTTTTAATGATGAAAATTAAATGATTTCTCTAAGTACATTATTTTATCATTCTAGTACTTCATTACATAATTGCAAAATCAAAAATAATTAAACTTTCCAAGTTGTGTCTTCAATATTTAAGAAAATACATAATTATAAAATCGGATAGTAAATCTGTAAATTATTCTACTTAAATTAAGTGTAACCGTTAAATTTGTAGTGATAATTATAATTATTGATCATAACCTGATAGTATCTCCGAAGAGGGTATAAAATTGCGTAATTTATAGGCATATTTGAAATTTTTTTTATTGAGCAGTTTGCGAGAAAATGGCATTCAAAGTTGATACTTAATTCCAGTGCATTGCATAAAATCATTTTCATTGGACTGTGCTGTTTTTTTGGGGACTTCAAAAAACGTGTTCATATTTTTTTTTTAATAAATACATATTAAACCGTATGAAAAAAATTTGTTGCAACAAATAAAATCATTGACAGGGTCAAAAATATTTTTTATTTGCCGAAATTACCTTAATAAATAAAAATATCAAAAAAGGCCTATATCTCGAAATCCGTACGACTTTGTATATAGACATATTTGGTCCAAATGACTCCAAATGACCTCCTCTTTCACCCCTTTAAAACTTTCTATCGATGTACCAAACACCCTGTATATATATATATATATATATATATATATATATAATATATATATATATATATATATATATATATATATATATATATATATATATATATATACAGGGTTATTCATATTCATTAAAAGTTTTTGATGATGCCACTTAGATAAAAATTTCAAATTTTGGGATTAAGGTAAGGTCAAGGGATACTTCTTTTTTGAAATATTTTCATATAACTTTATGCACTATAAAATGTAGAATTTCATTTTCTATCGAACTGTATTAAGGTTCCCTATACCTATTCTACCTAGAATAGAATACCTAGAATTTTTCAAGGAATCCAAAAATTCGATTATATACAGGGTGTTTTGTTGTTTAAAATAAGAAAGTTGACGTCTACTTCCAGTATAACCGGAAGTGCCGCCATCTTGAAAATATTTTGCGCGAATTGCCCCCATTGACTTTAGTTATAATTTTTCTAAAGCCTATATATATATATATATATATATATATATATATATATATATATATATATATATATATATATATATATATATATATATATATATATATATATATATATATATATATATATATATATATATATATATATATATATATATATATATAGATATATATATATATATATATATATATATATATATATATATATATATATATATATATATATATGTATATATATATATATATATATATATATATATATATAATATATATATATATATATATATATATATTATATATAAATATATATATATATATATATATATTATATATATATATATATATATATATATATAAATATATATATAATATATAAAATAATATATATACCTGTTCAAGCGTTTTTTTTTGAAAAACTAACTTTAAATACAAAATAATGTAATGTTTAAGGGGCGGTTCTATCCCTTTGAAATTTGATTTTTGAAAAATTCCATTTTACTGAACTCTCCACATCCTACAGTCAACCTGTATGCTAAAATCAGCTTTTTACGTCAAGTGGTTTGAGCAGAAACGTGATTAATCAGTTACTGGATCTTTTTTAACACCCTGTATAAATTTACAATACAAAAAATAGTGTTGAAAGCTCTCAGTCACCAGACGATCATTTCAAAAAATCATATAAATCGGTGCAGTAAACTATCTCGCGAACTTGCCGAAAAATTTGGCTTTTTTTGTTTTAAATATATAAATTAAATCATTAAAATGAAACTTTACAGATATTTCTATAGAATCTATATTGCAGGGCTTTAAACTTTGTAAACATAAACAGTATTAAACGTGTTTCGTGCTAGTGATTTATAACCAAACAACTACTCAAAAATTACCCTAAATCGTTATTTCAGGATGGCTGCGTATCATATTATCATTTTACCGGATATTGTTCCTAAAAATACCTCCAAACAGAGCACCTATTAAAATTTATAACCCAATAAAAGTTCTAGTGCAACTTGGTCCACGGTGGATATTGCATGCATCAAGTGTAAATTGATCTGATTAAAATTTATTTTTAGATTATACATTATAACTAAACGTAAAATTAAGGGTATACTGTAACAGACAACGCTTCAATTTCGAAATATAAACTGACCTACTTTACAATGATGATCTGTCTAATTAGCAAAGAAGAAAGTTTATTGCGAGGCTTTGAAACCAGACACCAAATATTTAGATATACTATTTATGTCGGAAAGTTTTTCATTTAAAAAATCATACATTAGAAAAAAATCGGTACACTTCGCCCATAATGTGTTTTGTATATCTACTAATACGTCAAAATTTTCAAAATTTCATATGAATATATTTAATTAAATAGGTAGCAAAATAATTTCGGTTTTTTTGTTTGACTAGCATCATAAGATAGCTTATTAAAAACTAAGATGGTAATGTCAAAATTATTTTGCTCTAGGTCCAACCGTTCAGGTGCTATGACGGTTCAAAGAAGCAAAAATGTCATTTTTCAAAAATTAATAAATCAAGAACAGTTGAAGATATAGTACCCTTATTAAAAAACAGTTAGAATTCACCATAGAATCCAAAAATGTAATAATATATAGGGTGTTGGGTTTAAAAAACGCAACATCCTAGGCGTAAGTCTTTTGTTTCTCATTCGAGCTAAAATACATCTATTGGCTATTTTGAATTTCTTGAGAAATACGGGGGAAGTAAAAAAAACGTTTTTTCTCTTCAATGGAAGACCCTTTATATAAATAATGTTTTAAGCATTCATGCAATAAATTTTTTTCTGCTCTCCTTCTTACTTTTTTGTTTTAGTTTTTTCAGTAGGGCATTTATATGAATGTTAGTTTTTAATAGATAAAATAAGATTTATTTTGTATTTATTATTCGTTTAGTTGTCGTATCAAATATTTAATCTAGCTTTATCGTAATTAAATTATTTAATCCAGCTGCATCTCATGACTCTGAACACATGCTTTCGCGTGAGACAGTTTTAACATGTCTATAAATCAAAACTTCACTCTTCTTATCTTGTATAATAAATTAACTCAAGAGCCACTTACCTAAGAGATGCGGAAGTAACGTGGTATACTACTCAGTAAAAGTACTTTAGTTTAAGTAATTATTAACTATTTTAAATATGTATGTGAAACGTTGAAACGTATAAAAAGTGTGTTAATAATAGCAAACATGAAAATAGTGTAGTAAAAGTATGTTATTTAATGAGCAAGTAATGATGGTTATTACGCACGCAGATATGAAGTTTACGTCGTGATTATCTGATTGAGTACTTCTGGGAAAATATTATACTTTTTCTACGAGTATAATATAATTAAAACACGTTTAATGTATGGAGTTTACAAATATATAATGCTAATACTATATACAGTGAAACCTCTCTTAACGGACACCTTCGAACAATGGACACCTCTGCTGAACGGACAATTTTGAAGTCACCGACCATCCATTCCTGTGTATTAAACCCTCTTGAAAACGGACACTATCAACAACGGACACGGACAGTAAAATTTGGAACATTTTTAATAAAAACAGTAAAATTTACCTTCTCAGAACGAACAGATGTTCAGATAATTTTTGAAAAACCCAAATTTAATGCCGGTATTTTTATTACACATTATGGGCAATATTTAGATCTATGTGGCTTGTAGGTAAATTGCGGTGAATTTCATAATAAATAGAAATCCTTATTTTTATAAAATGTAGTCTTCATCAGTAGAATATCTTAGTTTTGATGTTACTCTGATGCGATCAATATGTCTTCAAACAAAAGAAAGTTTTTGAGTCTTCAAGGAAAAGTTGAAATAATCCAGTATGCCGAAAAAAACAAACTTAGTGTTAGAGCATTAGCCGAAAAATTCTGTGTAGGAAAACCTCAAATTAGTGATATTTTGAGAAACAAGAGCGATCTTAACAAGCGGTCCGCCGAGACCGGGAACATGAAAGAGAAAAAGAAATTTGCGAAAACTAAGGGTGCTGCCATAGACCAAATTGTCTTCGACTGGTTTTGTAACGTAATTTATGATAGGATACTAATATTTTCTGTAATAGCAAGCGCACCCTTTAACATCGAGTAATGAGGAAGATTTATAGTTTCTTACAACTCTGCAAAATAAGCAAGAAAGACATTTTTCGAAAATGAATTAACATTCTTTTGACTTTGCCACTGCATAAATAGTTTATACACGTTTTCATGCTTTTTCCTTGAAATTTCACTAAACTCATTTTAAAGGAAATGAACTAACTTTTAAGAAAGAAATTGAAGGAAAACAGTTTACTTTCAATATAAATGTGACAGCGTATACAATTATGGCTTCACCTGAGGTGTCAATAATGCTCTTTTGTTTTCTCATGGCATTCGCGATGAATTGTTTTAACCGCGGTTTAAGCCGGGTTCAGACCAAGCAGACAAAAAGTGAATACGATTTTGAGACAAAAACACGACAGAATTGCGAAAACATTGTAAGGTGTTCAGACAAGGCAAAATTAAGACAAACTGTCCACACTATAAGTTGTTGTTTTGTCTGCTTGGTCTGGAACCGGTATTAGATACTGTATTGAGCAATACGAACCGTTAAACGATGGAGTAGTCTCAGAGCAAGCATATTAAAAAAAATGTTAAAAATGCCGGAATGGCTGCTATTTTGTTTTGTTTGTACATCGGTTACTCCGCGTTGGTTTGACCAATTTACATTAAATTTCCAGGGCATATTTAGGATATTACCGGAGTGTATTCCATAGCAAGAATAAAAAAAAATGTTAAAAATGGCGGAATGACGCCATTTTGTTTTTTACCAAGATATATTGCAAGAAGTTTTTTAACTCGCATAGATAAAACTAAAAAGGATGAAAGAAAAATGATTATAAAAAAATGCACTAAAGAGTGAAAAATAATATTTTATTCCACCTTGAAATATTTACTCCGTGAAGTCGGCGTTAAAATTATTCTTAATTATTTAATCACAAAAATATAATCATGTATTCAGTCAATTCGGTGTTGTTGTTGTTCGGTGATGTCTAATTCTACGCGTATAAGGTCTTATTAGCTGTATTAGTTTGTTCCCAACTTCACGGAGTAAAATTTTCAAGGTGAAATAAAATACTATTTTTCACTTTTTAGTGCATTTTTTTTACGTCGGTTTCATTTGTTTATAACGATTTTTATATAGAAGCAAGTTGTCCTTCATGAAAATATCTTTATAATAAACTTAGAATTTATAAGAAGCTTTCTACACTTTTTTTTTCTCTAAGCAGTTGGGTTTGCTTTTTTATAATAATTATATTTTGTTTAATTTGTGTCAAGATTGTAATAAATAGCATCTAACAAACATACTGTTTATTTGTTAATGCATAGTGTTTTGTGTGACCTTTGCCTTGTTCCCACGTATCTTTCCATCTTCTTTTACTCTTTTTTTTTTAACTTGACGCTCCCAGTCTATTTATCTATGTAAGAATTCTAAAATGATCTGGTAACAAAGATTGAAGATATGATTTGAAGATAAAAGGCAAAAGCTGGTTTTGGTTTATTCAAAATTTAAATATGTGGGACTATATATAAAGAAATTTCATAAATCATATCAGGAATAATAGAAGAGACATCTAAAGTTAAATATGATTTGTTCATTTTAAAGAAGGCGTTTAAAATATTCATTTTTTATGTATATCTTAATTTAAAATATTCCATATATCAGTAGTAATATAGAATTTATTCTAAGGGGTATTTGTATATAAATATGTTATTCAAATTATGCTTTTTAATTTTTGCCTAGTGACAATATTTTTTTCTAAATGTTCTAAAAGATTATTTGTTGCGTTTATATTCACAAACAAAAATCTTTTTTGGCTTTTTCGCAACTGAATAAAAATATCTAACTTTAAATTGATTGAAGCAAATATTTAATAAAATTATTTAATGTTTCTCCACAGTCCCGACAGGATGAAAATAGTTGTACAACTACTGTGTGTCTATAAAAGCTTAAGGTAAATGACACAATTTCTTATGCTTGCTTACATAATATTTTTTTAGATTATGTATCGCAACGTTCTGTAGACCAGCCATGTCAAACATGCGGCCCAGTGAGCATTTTTCTGCGGCCCAAATCAGTTTTAAAAACAGCCAGATAATCCGGCCCGCGGACAAGTTGAAAACCGTTTTTGAAAGCGCGCGCCGCTGCAACAACGATTGGTATAATTAACTGTACAATTGTACATAGTGCCATCTATGTTTAGGAGGATGAACTACACATACTTAACCTAAAACCTAAATCCAAACGTTACCTGGCTTGTTCCATGAAATTCTATCGTTCAAAAACATATATGACTAATATGAACATTCTGGAAAGAACTCGAGAAATCACAGTCCGTATACCGGGTGTCAACGATATCGTTTTACACGATGCCATTCATTTGCTTTTTAGGTTAGGATATTTATATTTGGGTTAACGAAATATGGTATTAAGACACATATTTTTCATGAAAAAACAATTGAATATTACTGCCAGTTTTTCCGATATCAGAACTAAGTTAAGAATTTCAAATGGAACCCTGTATATTATTTTACATAGTTTGATAGAGCTTAGAATTACCTTTTCAATGACATATCACTAGTTATATTTTTTTTTTCAAAATGGCGAACCAGGAAGCGCTTTTTCAAAATTCAATACGGCGCCGGCGGTCGTTTCCCGATACCGATGAAATTTTGTTTAACAAATTATTAAAATATTAAACAAAATGGGGTTTTCAATGGATTTTAATCAAATTTAAAATCAAATTTTTAATTTATCACAAAATGGGATAAGTTTAATTTTTTCTTTAAAATGTGAACTTTTTCTTAAATTTTCTCAAAGATTTTAAATAGAAAGTTGTATTTATTAAATATTAGTATTAAAGTATATCTCATTAGCTACACGAAACCGCATAACAAGCCGTATTTTTGCTTTTTGTTTCAGAAAAAATTGACAAAACCTTGCCGATACACATTTTTCCTAATACATAACATGAAACAAACACACACATATTATTAATCGGAAAATCCTGGAATATTTTTTATTGTTTATTGGTAAGTAATTTTGTATTATTTTGACATTTTGTGACTGTTGTCTTATTTTAGGAAAGCGAGAAAAAATCACAAGTAGTATTAATTTTATTTTACCAGTAGATACGGTGCAGTAACATGAAAGATGACTTAACTAAGATAAGTAGGTCTTGGAAACAATTGCATAGGGATGCCATTATAATTTTCATTAGATTTAACCAGAAACGTCAAAAGTACTGTTTTGTATCGACATTTCTGATAACTTTCGTTACATTTTTACACTGAGAAAAACAAAAACCAAAAACAAAACCGCATAACAAACCGTATTTTTGCTTTTTGTTTGAGAAAAAATTGACGAAACTCTGCCGATATACATTTTTCGTAATACATAACATGAAACACACACATATTATTAATCAGTAAATTTCGGAATATTTTTTATTGATAAGCAATTTTGTATTATTTTGACATTTTATGATTTTTGCTGTCTTATTTTAGGAAATCTAGAAAAATTCACAAGTAGTATTAATTTTATTTTACCGGTAGGCTTTTGGTTTTTCCGGAAATACCTAGACCTAAGTCAAGAAGTTTAAAAAGAACCCTGTATATTTTTTCACACAGTTTGATAGAACTTAGAATTCCCTTTACATTGACATATCACAAGTTGATTTTTTTTCGAAATGGAGGACCAGGAAGCTTTTGTTCAAAATTCAATATGGCGGCCATTTTCTAACACCGAAGGTATTTTTGAATTATAGGTAGAAATAATAAACAAATATGGGGGTTTTTATTGGGTTTAATGCTAATTTAAAATCAAACTTTCACAATTAATACAAAAGTCACTCAATTAAATGTTCTATGCGCTGTCCGCCTTGTTCTTGGCATAGTGTAACTCTCTCAACATTTTCCGCGAGCAGGTTTCGTAAATGCTGTTCTGAGATACTCTCAACGGCTCGTCTTATTCTATTTTCTAACATTTCCAACGATATTACAGGAGTTGCATACACTTTTTCTTTCAGATGACCCCATATAGAAAAATCAAGCGGGGTTAGGTCAGGCGACCTCGCTGGCCATCGAATTGGTCCATTGATTCCCAACCAGTTCTCACCAAATCGTTCATTCAAGTAATTTGCAACAATTCTTGAATTATGAGCAGGGGCGCCATCTTGTTGGTAAACTAAATCATCATTTTGCTGCAAATCTAATATATAAAATTCTCGTGTCACGGTGTTTGTTACCAAACTCCTCCGAAACAGCTAAACCGATTTTCATAAAATTTTCTGTGCTTATTGGGTAGGTCTGAGAATCGGCCAACATCTATTTTTCACACCCCTAAAAATTAAGGGTGGTTCACCCCAAAAATTTTTTTTTTAATTTTTGGACAAAATTGTTTGTTTTTATTTTTTCACGATTCAGCATTAAAAAATACATACAACCCTAAATTTTCACCCTTCTACCATCAACCCCTATTTTTTAATAGCTATTTTTGTATTATTCACGTTTTACAATTTTTTCGAGTCCCGTTGTAAACTACTTTTTTTTTTATTTTCTACCACATTTTTTTTATATTTCCTTAAAAATCGGGTATTACATATTTAGTTTCAGGTTTTTTTTTAAAGAAAATTATTTTTGTTCTTTTATGTTATTAAAAATATTTATTGATTTAGCTGGCGGTCCCGCATAAATAAAACATTTTGAATTGAATTTCCCGTACAGCAACGCAACCGCAACCCCACATACACGGGTTATACGCGCCTGCGCAAGTATCAAATCAACTCTACGGAGTACTCAGACAGGATGAAACCTGTATTGTTTTGTTTTTAATATAGTTTTTTTGTTTTAATTGTGTCTCGACTGATACGCCTCTCAAGTTAATTTACTTTAGTTCAGTTAATAATTAATAATAGACATTTATTTTGTGCCAACAACGCCCTTACTTTAAAGGTATGTAATTTATTATACTTTAACATTTTGTGGAAATAAAGTGATGGACAGTTGTTTTGCTAAATAAAATTTATCCAAATTATCTGTTTTAAACGTTAACTTTTGAAGGAGTTGAGTTACCAAATTGAAAGAGAGGGTTGAAATAAATATATTCTAACAGCGAAAAAAATGAGTAATATATTTTATGAGAGTGTTAATTTCAATTTTAGGACTCACTTTGCAATTGAACAAAAAATTCAAGACATTTAATAAATTTATTTTATGAAGGGGTTTTATGATGTTGAAGTAGCTATTCCATCGACAGCGGTTTTTAGGGTTCCGTACCCAAAGGGTAAAAACGGGAACCCTATTACTAAGAGTCTGCTGTCCGTCCGTCCGTCTGTCACCAGGCTATATCTCATGAACCGTAATAGACGGACTGACCAAAAATATTGTACACTCCATTGCGCTAAGAGAATTCAAATTCCCACACACTTATAGTGTCAGATACTTTTAAAAACATTTCCTATTGTGTATGGCAAAACAACGTTTGCCGGGTCAGCTAGTTATTTATAAAATGTTCAATTTCATTTTCGAGAAAGTCCAAATACATCTCGCCAGTTAAAGGCTGATGGAATAATATTGGACCAATAACGCTTACTCCTACAACGCCTAACCAAACATTAACTCCAAAACGTTCCTGGAAGGCACCTTCTCTTACTAATCTTTGATTTTCCTTTGCCCAATAACGAAAATTATTTCTATTAAACATCCCTAGATTAGTAAACCTTGATTCGTCCGAAAAAATAATCTTATGATGAAACACACTTATTCTATAATTATCTAAAAACCAATTGCAATAAATAAGTCGTCTTTGGAAGTCATTTTCAAATAGGTGGTGGTGAATTTGATACTTAAACGATTTAAACCCGTGTTTCTTTAAAATTTTTCTGGCGCTTTCATGGGACGTATTGCACTGTTTGCCTAATTCACGAAGGGAAGCTGTACGGTCATACTCGATGTACGCTAAAACGTTTGTTTCCACTTCTTCGCTTACTACGAACCATCATTGCCATTAGCATGGACACCACCATTATTTTCATTTTTTAATGTTGTACTAGCCAAGGATAATATGCATGTGAAGGAGCGTCACGATTCGGAAAGCGTTCCTGGTATAATCTCTCTGTGTCCCTTGAATTTTTGCGACATTCCCCATAAAAAATAAGGAGCATGTCAATTTGATGTTCTCTTGAATAAACCATAATATTTATTTTTAAAACTAACTAGAACCACTTATCAGTGTAAAAATGTAACGAAAGTTATCAGAAATGTCGATACAAAACAGTACTTTTGACGTTTCTGGTTAAATCTAATGAAAATTATAATGGCATCCCTATGCAATTGTTTCCAAGGCCTACTTATCTTAGTTAAGTCATCTTTCATGTTACTGCACCGTATCTACCGGTAAAATAAAATTAATACTACTTGTGATTTTTTCTCGCTTTCCTAAAATAAGACAACAGTCATAAAATGTCAAAATAATACAAAATTACTTATCAATAAACAATAAAAAATATTCCAGGATTTTCTGATTAATAATATGTGTGTGTTTGTTTCATGTTATGTATTAGGAAAAATGTATATCGGCAAGGTTTTGTCAATTTTTTCTGAAAAAAAAAGCAAAAATACGGCTTGTTATGCGGTTTCGTGTAGCTAATAAGATATACTTTAATACTAATATTTAATAAATACAACTTTCTATTTAAAATCTTTGAGAAAATTTAAGAAAAAGTTCACATTTTAGAGAAAAAATTAAACTTATCCCATTTTGTGATAAATTAAAAATTTGATTAAAATCCATTGAAAACCCGATTTTGTTTAATATTTTAATAATTTGTTAAACAAAAATTTCATCGGTATCGGGAAACGACCGCCATATTGAATTTTGAAAAAGCGCTTCCTGGTCCGCCATTTTGAAAAAAAATATAACGTGTGATATGTCATTGAAAAGGTAATTCTAAGCTCTATCAAACTATGTAAAATAATATACAGGGTTCCATTTGAAATTCTTAACTTGGTTCTGATATCGGAAAAACTGGCAGTAATATTCAATTGTTTTTTCATGAAAAATATGTGTCTTAATACCATATTTCGTTAACCCAAATAAAAAAATCCTAACCTAAAAAGCAATTGAATGGCATCGTGTAAAACGATATCGTTGACACCCATAAGCCGTGTTCGATTGAGTTCAGTCGTTCAGTGTTCAGTCAGTTATGAGTCAGTTGCGATAGAGTTTCGAGTTGAGTTGCGCACTTATTATTACAATACTTAACAGTACTTATTATAATTTATTTCGGATACAGTTTTTAACATGTCTCTTTCAAAACCAAGTGGAAGTAAGAGGAAACTTGTAGATGAGCATCGTACCTTTCAAAAAAAGTGGGAATTAGAGTTTTTTTGCTGTGAAATGAAAGAAAAAATTATTTGTTTAATTTGTAATAGTACAATCGGTGTCCCAAAATTATATAATATAAAACGTCACTATAATATTCATAAAACTATGTTGGACAAGTATACAGGCATGGTCAGAAACGAAAAGTTAAATAAGTTAAAATCACGGTTGAAAGATCAGCAGCTTATGTTTACAGAGTTAATCGCGAAACACATTTGCTGAAGGTGAATTTATAAAAGTGTACCTTGTAAAGGCCGTAGAAGCGTGAAGGCATTTCAAAATATATCCTTGTCCCGGAATACTGTCGCTGAAAGAGTTACTGAGTTGGCTGCTAATATAAGTGATCAGATAAAAACAAAATCAGACCCTTTCATTGCATTTCCTATTGCCTGTGACGGAAGTACGGATGTGTATGGTGTGGCGCAACTAGCTGTTTTTTTTTCGTGCGGTTGATACAGATATCGATGTGTATGAAGAATTACTTATGAACTTCTAAAAAATACAATTTAGATTTGTCAAAACTGTGTTCCGTTGCAACAGACGGAGCTCCTTCAATGACTGGAGTAAAAAATGGCTTCGTTAAAATATTACAGATAAAGATCAGAGAAACGGGCAGTGACAAACCAGATTTTCATCATATTCACCACCAAGAAGTTTTATGCTCAAAAGTGATCAAGTTGGAAAGTCTTTTAAAGTCAGTGAAAAAAATTATAAACTTTATAAGGTCACGGGGCCTTAATCAGCGACAGTTTTCTACATTTTTACGTGATTTAG
The DNA here is from genome assembly GCA_030620095.1 of Kuschelorhynchus macadamiae. Lineage (NCBI taxonomy): Eukaryota > Metazoa > Arthropoda > Insecta > Coleoptera > Curculionidae > Kuschelorhynchus > Kuschelorhynchus macadamiae. Next base: position 126,767 of record JAUTXW010003409.1, on the reverse strand, counting down.
AAAGTGAGTACACTGGTTTAACCATAATATGCAGAGGTGCGATGGCTTTCGTGTTCTATGGTACTCGACCGGTTTTGGAAACTCAAAGAAGAAATACGCGTTTTCATGGAAACAAAAGGAGAAGATCAGCTTATTATGCGATGTACCTTTTTTACAAGATCTTTCATTTATGGTAGATATCACAAAACATTTGTCGGACTTAAATACTTATTTAGACAGCGCCTACTGCGTTTAATATACGAATTGAACACCCTGTATGTTGAAACAAAAATTAATAGGACCACCCTGCATATTGAAACAAAAATTAATAGATTTTTTTTCTGAATTCAAAAATATATGTTGACATTTTATTTAGCCGTTTTCGAAATATTTGCGTTTAAAAACGTAATCGCACTTGCCATGTATAAACATTATTTAACATATTTACTTATTTTGAATAAACAAAACAGAACCAAAAAAGTAACTTTTTTTAACAAAATAATTTATTTAAATTCACAAATATTGAATGTAACCGCCGTTATTTTCGATACATTTTCTATAATCTTCATCTAATTTAAATAAAGCATTTCAAAGATGCCCTGGATGTTCTTCATTCAATTAATCTATATTCATTTGGATACTTTGCCTTAAATCATCCAAATTCTGACTTCTTTCTTTATATACTTCACCCTTTAGATATCCCCCATAAAAATTGTCTAAGGGGATCAGATCAGTACTATTAGGTGGCCAGTTAATGGTCCCGTAAATTCCAATCCACTCATTAATTCCCTTATTTTAAAAAAATCTAACGTGCGTTGTGTTATGAGGCGGCGCGCCGTCCTGATGTCATATGATGTTATTAAATTCCCTGAGAGAAAGTTCTTCTAACAAACCTTCAATTTTATTTGATTGAAAATTGGATGTATCTATTTTCTGTTAACGAGCCCTCAAATATAATCGCCCCAATTATTCGGTTCCTAAGAATACCACACCAAATAGTCAATGACATACGACCTTGATTTTTAATTTCAACATAAGATTGGGAATTCTCTAAGGCCCACATATGTGTGTGCCGTCGGTTATACACACCTGCTTTCATGGCTCCACAAAATCTTATTAAAAAAGTTATGGTCTTCAGTTTTCCTAACTAACATATCATTATTACATATTAGCCTTCTAATTTTGTGATTATCTGTCAATTTTTGTACCGGCAACATTTTATAAGGGTAATATCCATATTTGTCTAAAACAGGTTGATTTTTTTTTGTTGATTTTCCAAAGTATCTACTAGCGTTGACGGTAGATAACTTTGGATGTTCCAGAAATAAGTAATAACAGAATGATGAATCAGATAAAATAATGGAATATTCCTTTCCTACCTTCAAAATACAAAACGGAATGATCAATCATATAAAATAAGTGAATATTCCTTTTCTACCTTGAAAATACAATAAAATTTGTAATTATTCATCCTCATTTGCGATAATTGAGCCTGAGCAACATTATTGTTGTTTTCGTAATATAGGCCAATTATTTCTAACTTTTCTTCTTCAGTGTAATTCATTTTACCGAAGAATAAAAGAAATCTGACAGCCACATAAAAATCTGACAGCCGAATAAATAATAATAAATAATGGCGTTAAAGCCTTTTGTTTATTCATGGCAACTGCGATCACTATTTCAAATGCAAATATTTCGAAAACGACTAAACCAAATGTCAATATATCATATATTTTTGAATTCAGAATAAAAAGATCTATTAATTTTTGATTCAATATACAGGGTTTTATATTAAAGATTTACCAAGTTTGTGTTTTATACTAACTTTGCGATATTCATTGGTTTTGTTATTTAACATTTTCTGGCGATTTATAACAAACCCTAACTTTAGTAACTAAGTATACTGAATAACCCTTCGATTCGCGATGGTTTGACCAATTTGGATGATATTTTCAAGGATTATTCAGGATATTGCCGGAATGGTTCAATAGCAAGCATGTTTTAAAAAATTTTAATCCGTCTTTTTCAAATATTTAAACGCTGGAGCCAATGTATCACCAGGAAAAAAGTATGCATGTTAATATCGTGTTTCATAAGGTTTTCGGGGTTCAATTTGACTCATCTTTTTAAATTTTGACAATTTTTATAACATTAATACAATGATTCTGGAAAAATTTCATATGCAGTGGACCAATTAGCTACTTATTTATTTGCTAAATGTTGTCTGTCAAATTGGAATTACTATTCGACGTTTCGCCTTCGATTGCACAAGGAATCATCAGGGATCTTTGGAAAGGTGAATATCTTTCGGGGATCGCAAGCATTGTCCAATCTTCTTATGTGTATTGTACGTTTGTTGGACCTATTTTGTCTGTAGTGCCATATAAGTAGGGAAAAATAACACTACCTAATTGTGGCTCTTTATCATTCTCCTTTGGCGGAGTTGGATTACTATATCTTTTATCTGAACGCGTAATATCTTCAGTGCAATAGACATTCTCTCTGAGATCTTCGGTCAGTTTCGATGTTTCCGATGTTTGAGAATCTTGATCAGAAATCGAAATAGCTCTAAATACTAATGAGTTAACAACCGATTTCTTTTGTGCTGGATGGTGATGGCAATTTGGTATTAAGTATTTTCCTTCCTATGAACACATACATCTAGAACGGGAATCGTTCCATTAGATTCAGTTTCCATTGTGAACTTGATATTATGATGTTGATTAAGGTGGTCCAGAAATATGAGGAGATTATCCTGCCCATGGGGCCAAACAACAAAAGTATCATCTACATATCTGAACCAGTGTTTTGGTTTTAGTGGAGCGGATGTTAGAGCAATATCTTCAAAGGCTTCCATAAAGATATCCCCTAGCTGCCCCTGAAGTTTGTTCATAGAGAGTTCCTTGAAAAATAAAATAAGTAGATGTAAGATAAGCTTCCACTAAGTCTATTAAGATCTTATGAAGATTATTAAGATCCAGTGTGACTGATATAATGGAATTTGAGTCGTTGACAGGAACATTTGTGTATACTGATTCTACATCTACAAAATATTAAGTTTTTTCACGAAATGTGCAGAGTTTTAGATAAAAGAATTTGTTTTTCCAGTAAATGGATTAAGAAATTTTGAAAGATATTTACCTAGTTTGTATGTGGGCAAGTCTATTGCACTGACGATCGGTCGAAGTAGTACATTATTCTTATATGTTCTTATATATCTTCAGAAGACCGCAGAATCTGGGAATCTTGGAGCTTGGTTTTAATGATTTCTTCTCCTTTGGTGGTAGACTGGATGCGTTAATCAAATTAGTGATGCGTCTTTCTATTCCTCTTGAGGGGGTTTTCCTGCATAACCTTATAGGTGTTGTTGTCCAAAAGTTGAGTAACCTTTTCCACGTATTCTGTTCTGTCCATGACGATTGTGGCGTTGCCTTTATCTGCTGGAAGTACCAGAATGTTTGCGTCTTCAATTAAGGTCTTCATTGTTGTTTTTTCGGCTGCGGAGAGGTTCGACTTCGGTAGTTTTGAATTTTTAATGATCTTGGCTGTCTCATACCTGACTTCATCGGCTTGTTCCACTGGTAATCTGGGAATGCTACTTCTTTGGTTAACGGCTTCGAGGACAAGTTGATAACTATATTCGGCGGAGATTTTTTCTGTTCAGGAGGGCTTCAAACTTCTTTAGTTGTTTAGATATAACTTCTTGAGGGATTTTTTCTGCCTGTGCGTTGGTGATGTTGTCCAAAATTGTAAATATCATTCTTTCTAGTCTAGAAGCTAATTTCAGATTAATTTCTAGAAGTTTACGGGCATTTGTGTCTAATTCACTTATTTATTTTATTAGGGACCTCCAAAATTTTAACCCAAGCTTAGGCTTTGAAATCTAAAACTTCGTATAAATAGAACTAAAAAAGATGAAACAAAAATGTCTATAAAAAAACGTTTATTAATGCTGTATATAACTCTATATTTAATAACATGCTTTTCTCAAATAGAAATCTAAAAGAACTAAGGTACTTAAGCAGCTGACAAATGCCTTATTCATTAACACATAATATGTACTTCTAATTCACTTCATAGACCCCATTCAAAACAATGCCTAAATATCCACATCCTCTCTGCAGGCCTAAATAGAGGCTCAAATGCACTGCCAGCTATAGTTTTACCAATAATTATTGTTCTGGGTCCCCTCTATTTAATATTTTAAACGTACGCTGTTAGACACTTACCGACTTAACAAACGTGCTCTTGTGTTTTTGTTTTAAAACATTTCGTAAATTCCGGACTCGATTGCGAACTATTTACGAAATTCCCAATTAATTATGACTTAGTTGCGAAATAAGAAATATAAAAAATGCATTACGGTAGTGATTTTCTTATGTGAAATTAATGAGTTCATTTTGGATATAATGGAGATTGTTGGTAAAAGCGAAAATGTTGATCTGGTAAGCGAAATTTCTTGTTCGATTCCTGGAACTCAAAAAACTTTTACTTCCCTCGTAAAAGGGCAATATTGTAATCATTAAAAAATCACCCTCCGAATTTATTCAGATCTTCACGTTTCTAGATGCCCAAAAAAATGTTTTTTCAATTACGTCGGGCTGTCTTTCTATGAATCGGTCCGATATGGCAAAGGTAATTTTTTTTTAACTCAAAAAACCAAATCTTTTTAATAAATAAATTTTACAAATTAATTAAAAACACTTTTTTTCATTTTGCACCGCTTGCACACTAACGAAAACTGCATGAAAGGCAACGACGAATGAAGATTATATAAACAACAGGGTACACTAATGTCCTAAAGAAAAATTTAAGAAAATTAATTCGCAGGTATTTCGTTTCCTGTTTCTCGTACGCATTGATAGTGATTCAAATATACTGTGTGAAATTTAAAATACAATGCTTTGATTTTTTCCCATAAGATGATATAAATCAAGGTATCTTCCTTAAAAAGAAAGGTATCAAAATAGTTAAAAAAGAAAAATGTCAACAAAGAATGGGGCTACAAGTGTGTTGTAGCTTTAATGTGTTGTTGTAATTGGTAATCTATATAGCGCAAATCAAAAGTTTTGATGAAGTCTCCTAATGTTAAGTAAATAGAATACATTTTTTTCAAAAATGCCTATCATCCTGTAGGGGTCACTAGTTACAATCAGTGGCGGCTATTCAGGTGAAGTAAGTGAAGTGCTACTTCACCAGGAAAAATTAACAAACAAACATCTAACTATATTTATTATATATCTCTTAAAATTTTAGTTTTTACATTCATTTATTCACCTAATTGGTAAAAAATAATCTGTACATCTCGAATAAATATTTTACTTGACCGTTGGCGGCATATCTTTTTAAAACTTTCAATCGAACTTTATTATAACAACTATAACAGTGGCGCAAACCCTTTGACTTCGGTGGAGGTGAATGTTTAGTTTATGATTTTCCTACTATTCTGCCATGACAACGCGTACCCGATGACGTCGAGCCCAGCGCCATAAAACGCTCTCGGTGAATTGCAGGCGCAGTACACTACACCCACGTGTCGTTCAGTTTGCGGTGATTGTTTACTACTATTTTCGCGGATTTCGCTGCAACCGGTGAGTTCCTTTGCAGTTAACTTGACTGTTTTGTGTTATATTTATTTATGGTGTTGTTACAACTTCAAATTCGAAGTTAGTGAATGTGATTGTTCAAGACTGGAATAAATTAAAAGACGTCTTTGAATTTATTACAAACTGTGACAAATCTGATGAAAAATCAATCGGCCTTGCGAAAGGATTTTTAGGTGAGATGAACGATTTTGAATTCACGTTTCTGGTATTAGTGTTTAATGACATTTTCTCAATCACGGACACACTATTTGACGTTCTTCAAAATAAATTGTTTGACAGTGGTTTTTGCATATCCAATATAAAACGCTGTCGTGAGACGCTCTGTAAAAAAAGAAATGAACATTTTTTTTAATACCATGTTTGATAAAGCAAATTCTATTACAGAAATAAATCATTACAAACGTGAGCTTGCTAAGCTTTCACCTGAAAAAATTAGGGCTAAGTATAGAACCCTTTTTTATGAAATATTGGACCATATTTTAATGGAAATGACACTAAGATTTCAAGACTGTGAAAAACTTACATTTTCATGTTTGGCAGATTCTGCTAAATTTTCCGAATATAGTTTAAATTTTCCGACTGGCCCGTTTGAAAATTTGTTACAGTTATATGGGGAAATATTTTCAAAAAGTCAACGACTTAAAAATGAGCTTGGTCTTATTTTTGCCAATGAGAGTAATTGGAATATATCGCTGCAAGAGCAAGTTAAAAAAATTAATAAAAATAAATATATTTTTACCGAAGCATATAAACTGTTTTCCCTTATTTTGACTATACCGTCGACAAGTGCTTCAGTGGAAAGAAGTTTTTCTTGCTTGGCAATATTCAAAGGAATTTCTGGAGGAGATTAGGGCAACTCATCCATTTTATGAGGATGTTATAAATAAATTTGCTGCTATGAAGGATAGGAGAATTGATTTAGTATACAAAATTTGGGTAAGTCGTAAAAAAATATTCCACCCCCTCCACATATAAAAAAATTATGGAAAAAAAATTATTGCGATATTTTCTTGCTTCATTTGCACTTCACTTACTTTTTCACCCGCGAGCCGCCACTGGTTACAATATCATCATTCTGATTTCTCCCTTTTGAAAGAAGATATCTTGAGCTATAGCACATGATGTTCAGATTGCAACTTGTAGGAAAAATCGAGTTGTTGCATTTTCAGTACCATACAGTATATACAATTTTTTGGTTCTTTTATCTAAAAATATTCCGCTTAAAGTTGTAGCAGATACCTACACAGAAATGTCATTATAACAGAAACCTCAGCGTCCGAAAAAGTAGGTTTCAGTAGCAAAATTAACTTGTGTGGCATATAAAATTTATTTCGTGTTGAAGAATTATACGTTCTGAAATAAAGTCAGTCGCTGGTTAAATATTTTTCTAGCTATTTTAAGTAGGAACTTTAATTATTGATTTAATTAAGAGTTTTGGATAGTAACATTAATAAAATGTTTGCCAAATTTCTTAAATTACACAGTTGTATATAATATTTGTAGTCATTTGTAATATATTTCACTTTTTCCTTTAGTGCAATAAAGCGATCATCTCGTTCATTCGTACATCTTTTCCTACCACATTGAGTCATTCTACCTTACTCGTCATGCTAAGTAAAGCGATTTACAATAATTAGTAATTTACTTCTTGTGTCCTTTAAAACTCTTACCATGTAGTACTATAAACGTTCATACCAGATTAAAGCAATTGCTCTGGCAGTATCAGCCGGACATACGTCCACCAACAGACATTCATTTACAAAAAAAAACAATTTGGTAACTTTTAAAAGTCGTAAATGAGATGTCCAGGTATGGGGTGATTCTACGAAACTATTATTGTCTCCTTCAGTTCTTCGTACACAAAAATTGATACAAATTGCAATGTTTTTTTAAAAAATACATCTATTCCAAAAAATAAAGATATCGAGGTGAACCAAAAACAAAAAGTTAAGAGTAGACGTGACTTCAAAACTAATACTTAATTTAGAACGATTTACTGTGCCTGTCCACAGAGTCTCTTAAACTTACGGTAGGAATCATCTTTTTGTTTAAACCTGTAATTATAAATGCACGTCTACTTTTTAGTAAATTTTTATTATCCAATTAGTTTAACTACAATATTCTACAAAATTCATCTAAATCCGACATCAAATAAAAGAGTTATTTGCGACTGGGGTGGACGATTGTGGGCAAACGGAGAGGAATTTGAAAAAAAAAATTGGGATATGATTGATAGTCGCTGTGTTTTAAAATTATACCCATTATACAGGGTGGTCTGAAAAGTTCGTGGTGAACCAAACTTGTGTTTTTTTAAATGAGATACCCGGTATATTATTATTTTAGTTGATTCTCCTATTCGTTGCGATCATTTTGATATACGGTTAGTTGGGTCTAAAATTTATACCAAGGGAATGGGATGAGGTTAAAGTGGAAAAAAAGGGTTATACTCCGGCCATTTTTTGAAAACAATTGAAGCAGGTATGGAAAAACCAAATATTCTATAAAATGTATTGTATCTAGGACTACAATAATCGCTTGTAAGTCGTTCAAAATTATTCACTGTTATACAGGGTGGTCAAGTTTTGCAAATTTACATTGGATTTAATTTTTTTAAATAGAACACCCTGTATATTTTACTTTCATGTTAAAGATAACATTACTAGCTTTCAGAAAATACCATATTTGATACCTTTCTGACCAACAGTTTTTCAGTAAATTAGCTGTGAAATCAAAATTTCTTCATTTTAACACGAATTACTCTGAATTCACGTTGTTAAAATTGACAATTTAATATTAGGAGGCCATGATATCATCATAAATTGAACAAAAGATTGACAGTCCTGTCAAAACAGCAAAGTGTCAGAATATTGTCATCAGTAAATAAATAAATATTGTTCTTTGATGATGCGATGCCGAAATAAAAACAAGATAGAAGCTTTTGCAAGTTTATCATAGAGATTTCAAGAAACAGGAAATGTTGCTTTCAAAAAAACGTAAAGTAATTAATAAACCAGTTACCAATGAAGATAATGCTTTGACAGTATTAATAACAGATCTTTTTTTACAAAAAAAATAAATTTAATATAAATCAACAAAAACAATGTAATTAAAACTTATAAAAGATGTTCAACTAAACCACCGTTTTGCTGAAGGCACATTTCGAGTCTATCCATAAATGAAAGTTTCACTTTTCTCAAAGTCAGGTCTGAAATGTTGCGAAAACTGCTTATTATTCTCGACTTCATATCTTCCACTGTGGTTGGAACATCTTTATAAACTTCTTCTTTAACATGTCCCCATAAAAAGAAATCTAGTGGAGTTAAATAGGGTGGCCTCGCAGGCCACTTAACTGGTCCACCTCGCCCAATCCAATGCTCTCCTTTCCAATTATTGAGAAAATGTCTTACATGCCTATAGTAATGCGCGGGTGCTCCATCATGTTGGAACCATAAGGAATTTCGTAACATTAAAGATAAGTCTTCGAGCAATACGGGCAACTCATTTCTCAAAAAATTTACATAGACTTCTCCCGTTAAATGTTCTTCAAAGAAATATGGTCCTATAACATGAGAGCCAATTATACCTCCCCAAACATTAATTGACCATTTATTTTGATGGTCCACCTGACGAATCCAATGTGGATTTTCGGTTGACTAATAGTGCATATTATGTTTGTTAACCAAGCCGTTGCTTTTAAAAGTTGCTTCATCTGAAAACAGCACCCTCTCTACAAAACCTGGATTATCCCAAATTGTATTTAAAAACCAAATTGAAAACTCTTGTCGTTGGACGTAATCGCGATCATACAGTTCTTGGTGTAATTCAATGTGGTAGGCATGATATTTATGTTGTTTCAGAATCCGTTTAATACTAGTGCGTTCAATATCAGTAGCTCTCTCAATTTCCCTGGTACTTGTGTGTGGATTTTCTTGCACTGTTAATAACACTGTCAAAGCATTATCTTCATTGGTAACTGGTTTATTAATTACTTTACGTTTCTTAAAAGCAACATTGCCTGTTTCTTGAAACCTCTCTAATAAACTTGCAAAAGCTTCAGGTCTTGGTTTTTTTTCGGCATCGGGATATCGTACCGCATAAACCCTGCTTGCTAGTAAAGGGTTTTTTTGACACTCGCCCAACATAAAAGTCATGTTTATCAACTCTGGAGTACTCAAACTCATTGTTACTTAACAATTTCTCGGCTTATCGTCAAAAAACAATGGTAATTGGCCAATTCTCTGACACTTTGCGGTTTTGACAAAAATGTCAATCTTTCTTTTCATTTATGATTATATCATGGCCTCCTTATATTATAGGTAGTCAATTTAAGCAACGTAAATAATACCGTTTCTGTTAGAATGAGTAAATTTTGGTTTCACGGTTAATTTACTAAAAAACTGTTGGTTAGAAAGATATCAAATAGGGTATTTTCTGAAAGCTGGCGATATTATCTTTAATATGACAGTAAAATATATAGGGTGTTCCATTTAAAAAAATTCAATCCAAGGTAAATTTGCAAAACTTGACCACCCTGTATAACAGTGAATAATTTTGAGCGACTTACAAGCGATTATTGTAATCCTAGATACAATACATTTTATAGAATATTTGGTTTTTCCATATCTGCTCCAATTGTTTTCAAAAAATGGCCGGAGTATAACCCTTTTTTCCACTTTAACCTCGTCCCATTCCCTTGGTATAAATTTTAGACCCAACAAACCTCATATCAAAATGATCGTAACGAATAGGAGAATCAACTAAAATAATACTATACCGGGTGTCCCGTTTAAAAAAAAACACAAGTTTGGTTCACCACGAACTTTTCAGACCACCCTGTATAATGGGTATAATTTTAAAACACAGCGTTCTTGACTATCAATCATGTCCCAAAAATGTTTTTCAAATTCCTCTCCGTTTGCCCACAATCGTCCACCCCATCTTGGTTGCACCACCCTGTATATATATATATATATATATATATATATATATATATATATATATATATATATATATATATATATATATATTTATATCTCTATATATATATTCTATATATCTCTATATCTAACATTCATTTTTTCTGCAAAAAACAGATCATACCTACATATAATTTTTTAGGGTACCATATTTTATTTTGTTTTTCTTTTTTAATTTAATTACTTTTATTATATTTTACTATTAACATAGTCTTTAACAACAAATTATGTCGTATATTATTTTCTCCATAAAAAAAGTTTTGCAATTTGCTACTTTTTGGCCTAAATATGTCGTCAACAAATATTTAATATTAATGTATATACCACATGATTTAACACTGTTTGTAATTTATCGGTAATTTGCAGGTGCTACAAATCTCGTTTTTATTTTGCAACTGCAAAATAAATTGAATATTCGCGGCGATAGTTAATTATTTCCAAAAAAAAACGATATATTGACTAATAAATATTTTTAGCAAATTGCACAACAATATTGTAAATTATTGGGATTTTTTTTCTTCCGAGTATTAAAATCTCACGGTAAAAGAATTCAGAGGAATTTTAATGGATGACTACCTTTAATCGCTATTACCAAAACCGGATCCTGAGATAAATGGTCGACCATTTTGCATTCCCAGCTTTCGCCTTAAGGGGTTAAAAGTCTGGTGTTCATTTCGATATCTTTCTGTTTTGATTGTCTTTGTTTTCTTGAAGGTCGTATCTGAATATTTACATATAATTAAATATCATTTGTTCAAATAGCAATCAAAAGGAGACGCCATCATACGCTAAATTCTTGGACATAAGATAAACCAACACATACACTCATATTTTCGTGTTTAGTTTTTCTATATCTACAATGTTTGTTTAATTGATTCTAATAATTAATTAGTGAAATAATTTGATTAGGTACACTGTCATGTTTCTCCGCTCAATTTAAACGATTTACTTAATTTTTTGTACAGGGTGTCCGGATTTGGTTGCAAAAGCAGGGTATCTCGCTTATTTTTAAAGATAGAACCTTGCGGTTTTCACAAATGTGAGCTAATTTTTTGTGAAACTCATGAAGCCGTAAACAAAATTTTCATAGCCTTCTTCGTTTATGAGATACAGGGCGAAATAGAAAATTTTGCATTTTGGGACCCCCTTCGTATCTCGGTTATCCTTTAACTTAACGCAAAGGGAAAAATTGCTGCTTATGCAGTTTTTTATGCTGGATCCAGTGGCGTAGTCATATTTTTCATTTGAGTTGTTATTTTTTAGATATGACCCAAAGTTGTTTTTTTTTAAATGGGACACCCTGTATATTTGTCCAGAAATTGATTTGTCCTTTTAAAAGCTTCTCAAAAATATATAATAGTATGGGTCTATTTTAATAAACAACGACAAAAATCCTAATTTTTATAATTATCATCCCAATTTTGCAGTAGGACATGCAAAACAATGCTGCCTTTTATTTAAAGTCGTTAACAATATCTACATCCTAACAATAAATCAAAATAAATATGTAATTAAATCTATTTATCAAAATATGTATTGACAATTTCTCACCAAAAAAGTACCACCTACCTAGATTTATGTAACACAAGAACAAAACAGTAATAAATTATTATGTAACAAACCTTTCAGCAAAAATCAACTGTCGTATAAGAACTACAGTAACCAAGGAAATCAAAAGAACTGTTCAAAATGATTTCCATTTTGTTCTATGCATGCTTCGCACAATTTTCGTATTCGTTTTAGGGATTTAAGCAAAGTAACGGGATGATTTTGTAAATAGCGAAAATTTTCTCTTATTGCATTTCCTAAATATTGGACATTATCATAGTGGTATTTGTAAATTCTATTTTCCAGATATCCCCATAGAAAGAAATCTAAAATCGACAAATCTGGGGACCTAGGGGGCCATCTTATAGGTCCTTTGTTCCGATCCATTGATTGGTAAAACTATTGTCCAGAAATAATCTCGTCATTCCAGAATTGTGTGCAGGAGCACCGTCCTGTTGAAAATAAATTTCGTTAATTTGCGCTAGAGGAACATTGTCAAGTAATTCAGGTATAGCTGCCTCCAAAATTTCTATATAGCGATTGGCTGTTAGATTTCCCTCAAATATATAAAATTTTATATGTGTTCCTAATATGAAGCAGAACACATTTAGACCAAACCTGCGCCGCTGTCTTCTGGGAAATATTTGGTGTTGATTTTCCTGGGACCAGAATCTACTATTGTGCCTATTGAGTATACCAGAATTACTGAAATGTGCTTCGTCTGACCATATAACCTTCCTTTCAAAATCTCTAACCATATCGCATCTTTCTCGAAACCAATTGCAGAAGACTACCCGACGCTCTGCATCCCTGGCTGTAAGTGCTGCACGAGCCTAAATTTGTATGGGTGGTATTTGTGCTTTTTTAGAATTTCTTGAACTCTAGTTTTTGGAATCCCTATGCTCTTTTCACTGGCCCTACAAGAGTTTGTAGGGTAAGCTTCTGCATTAGCCAAAACCGTAATTTCCTCAGCCTCCCGATTTTCTTTATTATATGTTTTCGTACGAGGTTTGATAAAATGATCCGTGATTAAGTAAATTCTTTTTTATCCGATAAAAAGTGGATATATTAGGTTGCCTCCTTTCTGGATATCTAAATAAAAATTAAGCAATAGTATTTCAACATACCTAAAAATTAACTATTTACCTGTTAAAATACATCTCAGAAGCCGCTTCAACATTTTCATATTACTTAATATAAAACAAGCTAACCTATCGTACTTTTCAAAATGTTCGAAAGTTTGGTTTTCTTCCATAATAATACAAATATATTTTTACACAATAAATAAATACAAAAAACTAGCGCTATATTTTATATACGCGTACAAAATTGGGAAATGACATTTGCTTCCAAGAAAACAAAAGAAAACGGCATCGTTTTGCATGGCCTACTGCAAAATTTGGGATGATAATTATAAAAATTAGGATTTTTGTTGTTGTTTATTAAAATAGACCCATACTATTATATATTTTTGAGAAGCTTTTAAAAGGACAAATCAATTTCTGGACAAATATACAGGGTATAAAAAAACACAACTTTGGGTCATATCTAAAAAATAACAACTCAAATGAAAAATATGACTACGATCCAGCGTAAAAAACTGCAAAGCAGCAATTTTTCCCTTTGCGTTAAGTTAAAGGATAACCGAGATACGAGGGGGGTCCCAAAATGCAAAATTTTCTATTTCGCCCTGTATCTCATAAACGAAGAAGGCTATGAAAATTTCGAGGGGTATCATTGGGATTTCGGAAACTATAAGAGATACAAAGTCGGTTAAAGTAGGGCAAAGTTGCACAATTTCATGGCAATCCAAATGCCGCCTTAGAAGTTTGAAAATTCCGAATACTTCCGAAGATATTCGAAAAAAACCAAATATCCGCGATTCCGTTTTTATTTTTTTCTGACTCTATTTGAAGTGATAGGACAAAATAAATTCCACATTCTCGTTGTTACTTTTTCTGCTTTACAAGGTGGCGCTGCTAGATTTTCAATCCGACGTTTCGTTTCTTCGCAACCATCATCAACTTTGTTTTTTAAATAGGCAAAAAATTCCATTTTATGCTTAATTAGCTTTGATTTTAATTCTAAATTCAATGACATAACACACTTGACATCTATCCGATGTTTCGAGCCGAAAATCCATTATCAGTGCTATTTGCTGATGATCGTGATGGAACGAAAAGTCCGATCGGAAGCCTGATGAGCCATGGCCTTGAAAATGTCGAATTTATTTTGGTCTACTTCTTTAAGTAAAATCAGAAAAAAATAATTTGTTAAAATTTATGTTCTGACAATTAATTACCAGAAGTCAGAATTTGACATTTGATTTTATAATGCATTTATTTTAAAAAAAAATAGAAAAAAATATTTGTTTTTTCAGTGAAAGCTTCGAGAATATATTTACATTAAAAACTAAAAAAATTAGGAACGACAAAAATTTTACAAATTTAAATTTAAAAAATGAATTTAAATAAATATTTAAGATTTAACAAATACATGAAAATAACAAAAGAGTAAAGATGACAAGTATTCAAATTGAAAACCATTTGTTTCAATACATTTTTGGGTTAATCGATTAATTTTGTAAATTGCTCGTATAGCTCTTATTTCTCCCACTAAATTATAACGCATTTCTTCGATATTTTCGGGCAAATTCCGATATAATCGATTTTGCAAAAAAGACCCCAGAGATAGTAATTTAATGGGATTAAGTCCGGGCTTCTTGTTGGCCAGGGTAAAACCCCTTGATTTCCAATCCATTTACCATGAAGTTTAAGAATCTCTGTCAGTTCTTCCATTATGGGGAGGTGCACCGTCTTGTTGCCACCATAGATTTCTTAATACTTCTAATGGTTCGTTCTATCCAAATCAATTATTTCTTGCTCTATCAAATCTATATATACACTAAACGATTCCTTTACCTGAGATCTCACTTCTTGATTTCGCGGATTATTCACAGACCAATAATGTTCATTGTGTCCGTTAAATATTCCGGACGTGGAAAAAGTGCATTCGTCCGTCCAAATTATTTTATTCAAAAAATTACCATCTTCTTCTAATTTATTTTGCATCCAACGACAAAATTCTAGACGCCTTTTAGAATCATCAGGTCTTAAAGTTTGACGCATATGAATTTTGCTTGTACCCAAGCCATCTAACAGTTCGCCAAATTCTCATTTCCAAATCGTCTTTATTTGCCCTAAGAGATGATCTAGGTGCATTTTCAACCTATAATATAGAGATTAGTAAATAATTAGTTACCTTTTAGTACGCTATATTAAGTCACAGCATCTAAAATACGCGCTTCTTCATCCTGATCCATTTTGCCTGCCTTTTCCAAACCTCCATGCTCCTCCAAGTTTTTGTCAAGTCTTGCAAAATAGGAAAAATGTGGCTGTTGCCTTTGTATGTCTGCAGATATCGTTTACTTGAAATGTGGGCATTTTTTTTAAATCGAGAATAATCAAGACTCAAATAAGTAAAGAAAAACCTAAAAATACACCTGCCATTTTGGAGGTATATGACAATATGCAAATATTGCTATTGTAGAACAACACTAGGACAACTTAGGAAAAGTAACGTTGGCGTCGGATTGTAAATCTAATGGCGTCATCATGTAGGGACGCAAAAACTGAAGTTTGTTTTAATCTATTTTTTTTGACAAATTCTCGTAATAAGTTCTGGCAATTACAAACATAAATTCTAACAAATATTACTAAAACAGACCAAAATAAATTTTACTTTTTCGTAGTTATTTTTCCTTCTCTACAAGACGGCGTCATCAGGCTTTTGATCGGAAGTTTCGTTCCACCGCTATCATCAGCAACTAACACTGATGATGGATTTTCGGCTCGAAACGTCAGATATGTCAAGTGTCATTGAATTTGTAATTCAAATTAAAATCAATTAAGCATAAAATGGAGTTTTTTGCCTATTTAAAAAAGCAAAGTTGATGATCATTTTAAAAAAAGCTTTATCAAAAATACTGAGTGTGCCATGACCGGCATTTGAGAACGACACCATAATTTTATTGTTTTTGTTATATCTGCTAAAATTTAAAATTTAAAATTGTAGTATTTTGGTATTGTTATCGATTTACATTCTTCTTAAAGATATTTTGCAAAAATAAGTTTAGGCAATAATTTAAATGATTATGAAGGATTAACTGGCAAGCCGCCCTATCAGACGAGGAAACGATTTGCATCTCATTAATGTGTAATCGCCCTTGGAGCCACCCAACGAAAACGTAACCAGGCAACACACTAAGTTTTATCGAACGTTGCTTCGCATATACACTGCCACTTCTGTATAGATCGGACTTAGTTCTGAACGTGACCATATTCCCCGAATTTGACGTATTTTTTGGCAATTATTAAGTTGACAAAGACATGGCTGAGAGATTACTTCCTTCAACAAACACCTTGGTCAAATATGATAATCCGATACTGGTCACTAAACACGAGAGGCCCTCTACCTCTACGGATGGAGACGGGGACGCTAGCAAGAAAACAGGTGCATCTGTGTTGGAACAGAAACACGAAACTGAAGAAATTTTAAACACAATCCTGCCACCGAAAGAATGGGACGAGGATGGTCAGCTATGGAGGCAGCAAGTGTCCACGACACCAGCTACCCGATTGGACGTGGTGAATTTACAGGAGCAATTGGACATGAGGCTGCAACAAAGACAAGCTAGAGAAACTGGCATTTGCCCTGTACGACGAGAACTTTACACTCAGTGCTTCGACGAGGTAATAAGGCAAGTGACAATCAACTGTGCCGAAAGGGGATTGTTACTTTTGAGGGTGCGAGATGAGATGAGGATGACTATAGAGGCCTATCAGGCCCTTTACTGCAGCAGCATCGCGTTCGGTATGCGCAAAGCGCTCCAGGCCGAACAGGGCAAATCGGATCTGTTCCAGGAAGTCGAGATTCTGAAGAACGAGAAGCTGGATCTGGAACATCAAATTACCGAATTGAAACAGCGGGCCGAGCAAGCTGACAGGAGAGCAGCGGAAACGCGATTGGCCGAAGAAAGGAAACATACCGAAGAAATCGCTTTCCTAAAGAAAACAAATCAACAGCTGAAGGCGCAACTCGAGGGTATTATAGCTCCGAAAAAGTAAATGTGTGCAAGATTATGTCTGTAGAGAGGTATATTATTTTCCCGTCCACATGGTGTATTATATGAAACACAAAACTATCTTAGCTTAACAATATTTAATAAAATATATTATATTCCTAATTTATTTATTTTGCAAACGTAACGCATCAGACTGCAGTAATAAATGTTTGCTGTTAATGCTGTGTTTTTTTTCATTTTTTGGAAGTTTGTCCATTTTTATGCCAACACTGAAACAAGAACCATCTAGTTTCGATTTAAAAGGCAAATCCGATAAAAGATTTGTTAATTACAAACTAATTTTTAATTTTGTGCAAGTGCCGTATGTTTCTTACCGGACTACACATGAACAGGAAAGTAAGATGTTAAACGTATGTTTCTTACCGGACTACACATGAACAGGTTTGCCTAAAAAAAATCAAAATAGATGACATAGTACTGACATGTATCAAATTAAGGCGAAATATATATATATATATATATATATATATATATATATATATATATATATATATATATATATATATATATATATATATATATATATATATATATATATATATATATATATATATATTATATTGTGTTTATATTTGTTGTGTTTTCTTAAACCATGTCTAATATTTTTTTTTGTTAAAAATTCTTGAGTACTAGTATATTTTCTTAAAAGAATTATTTGTTTCCTTAACGTTTCGCGCTTCATAGAGAACTTTTTCAAAAGGATATTATTAGCCTACAATAAAAACAAAATTATAAAACATCGATTGACACACTAAAAACTATCACAATAAAAAGTTAAAACAGGACGTTACAATTTTTGAAACTCCAGTTTAAAATTAATGTTAAAATCATGTTAAATATACCTGTATACGCACCTTGGAAATAAAACAACTCACTGCATTATAGTAGCAATGATGTTTCATTTGTGACATGAGGAATTAAATAAATACTACCAATATGTTTTTTTTTTCAGCCAAAAGTGTGTCAATCGATGTTTTATAATTTTGTATTTATTGTAGGCCAATAAGATCCTTTTGAAAAAGCTCTCCATGAAGCGCGATACGTTAAGGAAATAAATAATTCTGTTAAGAAAATAACCCAGTACCCAAAAATTTTTAACAAAAAAAAAAAATATATATGTATATATATATACAATGAGGGCATAAAGTCTGGAAACCTTGAGATATGTCAAAAACTATACAAGTTGGGTAAAAAAGTTTCATATAAGAGTTGTATAGTTCCTTACGATTAATGATTCAAAAATGTCTTGAAATATACATGGTGTTTTAAAATCAAGTTACATGCCAAAACTTCATGAAATTCTGATCATTATTTTATTAAGCATACCCTATCCCTAATATTATATATATATATATATATATATATATATATATATATATATATATATATATATATATATATATATATATGTGTTGGTTTTTACTCCTTCACGGATGGAAAAATACAATGTGTTTGGCGAAAATGCCAAATGTGATTTTGGCGAAACGTCAGCAAAACTGTTCTTTTCAGAACGACAGTAGTAAACGGATGTACACCCGGAATGAAAACACATTATATATATATATATATATATATATATATATATATATATATATATTTCATAAACACAACCCAGTATTTCAGAATTTTTTTACCAGATTAGTTTAAAATTCTGGTGTTTTGTATGGATTTAAAAGCTGACTGTTTTGACACAGCAAGAAAAACAAATCTAGATGAGAAGATTTGTTTTTCTTCAAGATCCTAAAAATTCAAAAATTCATCCCATTATATATTATAATTTTGATTTACATGGTATTATAATATCATATCATTCCAGGTAGCTTAATGCTAAGTAACCTTAGTTACAGTTCTTCAAAGAACTTTGACATCTCTCAGTAGCGTCTAAAACTGGGTGGGAAAAATGGGCAAAATTTTGAAAAATGTGGCTTTATTTACGGAAATTTTGATCTTAGCTTCTTATTCAGCATCATCAAGAATCCCTCTATTTCGACCGTCAGATAATGACAGATTTAGGTGCCCCATTTTCGCTCACCAGCCTCGAAAAGGGTTGAAAAGTACATCGATGTTGAGTAGAATAAAAGGAAATTTACGAGTGGTTCTTGGGGAGAAATAAAGGCGCAATCTAGTTAGGAAAAATCGAGATACTGACCGATTTTTCCACACAAGCTTAATGTGAAAAAGTGTGTTTTCATTGTTAACCTAAAAAATAAGTTTCCACGTATAAATATATATTTAAAAAAAATTTATAATATATGTATATATATATATATATATATATATATATATATATATATATATATATATATATATATATATATATATATATATATATATATATATATATATATATATATATATATATATATATATGTATTTATATATATATATATATATATATATATATATATATATATATATATATATATATATATATATTAGTTTATTTTTTTGTTTTCTTGCGATATTGTTCGAGTGGTACAAGGTAATGAAAACTATTTGAGTTCCTTTAAAAATCTGTTATTATCAAAATTTCCAGACGTTTCGTCCGAATTTCAGCCTTTCTCAATGGAATAGTAACAAAACTAAAAGGATACATAAAATATAGATGTTATTGTAATAATATTTAAAGATTATAATAATAAAAGAGACTTAATCCTTATGAGTGTTACTTACTTTTTGGTTTCAGGAGATTGCATCGCACAATTACGTAATTATTAATAGGTACATTTAATTATTATATTATTGACATACATATACAAATAAAGGTTAAAATAGTTGGACGATTCACTGATATTTTGAGCTTTTTTTGTACATGTATGTCAATAATATAATAATTAAATTTGTTACTGTTCCATTGAGAAAGGCTGAAATTTGTCCGAAACGTCTGGAAATTTTAATAATAACAGATTTGAAATGAAATAGTTTTCATTACCTTGTACCACTCGAACCATATCCCAACAAAACAAAAAAATAATCTAAAATATATATATATATATATATATATATATATATATATAAATTTATTGATAGATATCGCAAAAATCTGCTAAAATATGAAAAATGGTTAGTAAGAAAAGTTGTTTATTTTTTAATTTTACATACGTATACCGAATTTTTTTCAACAATTCCGATTTTTATTTTTAAAAATTTTTCCAAAAGCAAATTATCAAAAACTTTGCATCAAGCTCTTCTCGGAAGAAGATAGTTTTTATAAAATATTTCGGTATAAGAAGTAATATACCAGGGAGATTACTCAAATAATTTTTATTTCAACTAGACAATTATAATTTTTTTAGAATTTTCGAAAAACTGGATAAAGTTATAAAAATTAAATTTTGGAATTCCCGGCCATAACTAAATACAAACAACCTTTTTTAATAAAACGTTTTCATGTTTTAGTAAATATGCTGGTTTTCTGAAATGTTCATTAATAAATGTCAATTTTGACAGGTAATGTCACGTCACTATTTTTAAATAGCCAATGCTAAATTTTGACAAAATTGCATTTCAAAAACATTATTTATGTATGTGTATTTATATATATATATATATATATATATATATATATATATATATATATATATATATATATATTTACGTCAGAAGTTTCGGGAAAGCGGTCTGTGACTATTCAAACTCTAATTGTTTTAGATCTCAATATTTCGTCAAATGTTTAGTGACTTCATCAGGAGACAACTAGAAACAATAAATTTATCTTAATTAACACACCATAGAAGAAAATATATAAAAATATACAGTCACATTACTCCTTAAAATATACTTACAAAGTAAGAGTTAGTCGAACATATTACAAAACAAGGACGATAAAAGCAACATTCTGTGCATTGAGGACAACTATTTTCACACTTAACATGTATTATTATCTATATATATATATATATATATATATATATACAGGGTGGCCCAAAAAAGGTCCCACCCTTATTTATGACTTTCCTGGTATATTTTGGGAAAAACGCTTGGACACGTCAATTTTGATTTTTAGGGGGACGTCTTTTCATGTATGATTGTATAATACAGGGTGTTCCAAAAATAAGATATCGCATTACACTTGACATTTTTAAATGGAAACCCCCAATTTTTTTTCTATTTTTGGATTCTCCAGGAAGTTTTTAGTAACTTTTGTATAATAGAGTTTATACCTATCTTCAACCATTTTGAAGTTTTTTTAATTTTTTTTATAAAATTCGCCTCATTTAATTTAGTACTGATAATACGGAAAAAAATAATAATCACCGATACCAGCAAGAAATTTAGCATCCGTCAATGTCATCGTAAATCATAGAACAACTTTATCTTTGATTTGAAATCGTTAAGTTGCCTAGTTCTATTATAATATTTTGCAATGATTTATTCAATTCAAGAAAGGGTCGAAATAACGAAACTGTATTATCAAAACGGAAGCATTGCAAGAGCTACCGCCCGGTTGTTTAATGCGTTACATCCAGACAAAAATATTAACCATAAGTATGTGGCTAAATTAATAAGAAAATTTGAAGCAACTAGATCTGTATCTAATATTCGCCGGAATCAGGAACACTAAACCATTTACAGTTTTACATTCACATTAAAATTTAAACAAAAATTAGTTACTTAGCTACAATGTGTCAAAAAGTCAATGTGGTAATAAATGTTGAAAGTGGTGTCCGTTTACCTCCATGCAATAATAAATATTTTGCTCAAATCTATTCCTAACATTTTCACACATTTCTGGAGTTATTTGTCTGCATTCCGCCGTGATCCGCTCCCGAAGATCTTGGATGGAGTCTGGCTTCGTACTAAAAACCTTACTTTTTATATGTCCCCAAAGAAAGTAATCTAAAGGACTCAAGTCCGGAGACCTTGGTGGCCACTCAATGGGGCCGCGCCGTCCGATCCACTGATTTGGGAAATGGGTGTCCAAAAACTGTCGTACTGGAGCTACATAGTGCGGTGGTGCACCATCTTGTTGGAAATGAAGAAAATTTTCATTATAATTAACCTCATTTTCTATTATTTCGGTTATTCGTGGCTCTATTGTATTTTCCAACATGTCCAAGTACAACTCCCCCGTCAAGTTTCCAGGAATAAAGAAAGGTCCTACAATATGATTTCCGAAAATGCCGGCCCAGACATTAATTTTTTGTGGGTATTGCGAATGTACCTCTCGAAACAAATGTGGATTCGAGTCGCTCCAATATCGACAATTATGTCTATTTACAGCACCATGTAAATAGAAGGTACATTCATCCGAAAAACAAATGTTAAATAACAAATTTGGGTTATTGTTCAAACGTTGTGTCATTAATTCGCAAAACTCCAACCTTCTATCATAATCGTCTTCATTAAGCTCATGGACAAGTTTAGTTTTGTACGGGTGAAATTTATAGGATTTCAAAATTCTTTGCACTGTTGAGCGTGTAAATCCTGAAGAAGTAGCCAGACCACGAGTACTTTGGGTGTTGTCAAGAGCCACGTGTCCCAAAACTGCTATTTCTCTGGCTTCATTTCTACTTGGACGATTTTCCTGATTCCGGCGAATATTAGATACAGATCCAGTTGCTTCAAATTTTCTTATTAATTTAGCCACATACTTATGGTTAATATTTTTGTCTGGATGTAACGCATTAAACAACCGGGCGGTAGCTCTTGCAATGCTTCCGTTTTGATAATACAGTTTCGTTATTTCGACCCTTTCTTGAATTGAATAAATCATTGCAAAATATTATAATAGAACTAGGCAACTTAACGATTTCAAATCAAAGATAAAGTTGTTCTATGATTTACGATGACATTGACGGATGCTAAATTTCTTGCTGGTATCGGTGATTATTATTTTTTTCCGTATTATCAGTACTAAATTAAATGAGGCGAATTTTATAAAAAAAATTAAAAAAACTTCAAAATGGTTGAAGATAGGTATAAACTCTATTATACAAAAGTTACTAAAAACTTCCTGGAGAATCCAAAAATAGAAAAAAAATTGGGGGTTTCCATTTAAAAATGTCAAGTGTAATGCGATATCTTATTTTTGGAACACCCTGTATTATACAATCATACATGAAAAGACGTCCCCCTAAAAATCAAAATTGACGTGTCCAAGCGTTTTTCCCAAAATATACCAGGAAAGTCATAAATAAGGGTGGGACCTTTTCGTTGGGCCACCCTGTATATATATATATATATATATTGAGGAAATGTCAATACTCCAGGTACATATTCAGGACCAAAAAATAAACATAAAAGTCTATATAAATAAGTGTCCGCAAGGCCTTAGTTCTCGAGATACAGGGTGTTAAAGTTTTTATTTAATTATCCTATTTTTTAAATAAAATCTATGATAATGTAAATAATGGAGTGAAAATTGATATACGGAGGTTTTTTGGTATGACAAATTCGAATCTAATATTAGTATTGCTCTTACTTGTAGGGGGTGCCACCTACATGTCTTTCTACTTCGTCGAACAATCACAACTTTTTGGTACAGTCTTGTATTACATTTTTGAGCAAAACAAATTATTCCCTTGCCATTTCTACGTCAAAAAGGTATACCTGTTAAAAGTGGATACGAGCAACCGTTTTCGAGATATTTGAATTTAAAACAGTTTCGGCGCATGTAATTTTTTTTATCAAATTCACATAAAGTATGCATGTATTGTAAAAAAATAGAAGTGTGCCTTGCCTGACAGAACAACTGCTGGTTGGTGTTCTCATCGTTTTTCCTGTTACTAAGCAATAGTAATGTCAGTTAATAATAAGATCAAATTTTGCCACTGTCAATTTCTGTTCACAACTTTTATTATCTGACAATAATCATTTAAGAAACTTTAGATCTAAATACGTCATTATGCCTGTGATATTCTCGCATCGTGAATATGCCGATATGATATTCGTCTATGGCTTCTGCAATGGGGTCGTAATTCAAGCAGTCGCGGAGTACCAGCGTCGTTTTCCAGATAGAAGGGTGCCAGATAGAAGAGTTTTTCAACAAGTTTTCACTACTGTTGGAGAATCTGGGATGTTTCCAAGTGCGAAAATTGTATCTGAAAGGGAATCGAGACCCAACGTTGAAGTAGAAGAGGCTATACTCAATGCCGACGAAAATGATCCAAGCTAAGCACTAGGCGGATTGCAGATACTTACCAAATTACACAATCGTCTGCTTGGAGAAATCTTCATATTAATTGTTTATACCCATTTCATTTACAACGGGTTCAACATTTGCAGGAGGGTGATTTTGAGTTGAGAATGCAATTCTGTAACTGGATTAATGAAGATCGAAGGTTGTATAGGTATGTTTTGTTCACTGATGAAGCACAGTTCACGCGTGATGGTATAAATAATCTTCACAATGAACACCGGTGGCCCTATGAAAATCCTCACGCTACAGTAGAACATAATTTACAACATAAATTTAGCGTTAATGTGTGGTGTGGAATGTTAAATGGTCATTTAATTGGTCCATTTATAATCGACGGTAGTCTTACAGGAGAAAAATATTTAAACTTTCTTGAAAATCACTTGCGAAATCTATTAGATGTTCCCCTTAATGTAAGAAAAAAACATGTATTTGCAGCATGATGGAGCCCCTGCACACTACAGTTTACTTGTAAGAGATTTTTTAAACCAAAACTTTCCAAACCGATGGATTGGTCGGGGAGGTCCGTTTAATTGGCCACCTAGATCGCCAGACCTTAATCCTTTGGATTATTGTCTTTGGGGATGGTTCAAACCACTGGTATATTCCACTTAAGTAAATACAAGAGAAGCATTATTAGATCGGATAACAAACGCAGCACAAACACTAAGAAATGCGCCCGAATGTATCCACAGAGCAACCCGAGCTATACACCATAGAGCTGACCTGTGCTTAGAAGCAAATGGTGGAATTTTTGAAAATTATAAAACGTAACCTAGATTTTATTAAAAACAACTTAATAATAACAATTTTAATAAAAATTAAATACCTTTTGTTTAGTTTATGTCTGAGGCACTGAATACACACCTCAAAAAAATGTGTTAGTCTTTCATTTCAAAGCTTTTGTGCCAAGATGCATTTAAATTTGGACAAAATAACAAACTTTTAAAATTTTGCGATAAAAAATTACATGCGCCGAAATTGTTTTAAATCCAAATATCTCGAAAACGGTTGCTCGTATCCACTTTTAACAGGTATACCTTTTTGACGTAGAAATGGCAAGGGAATAATTTGTTTTACTCAAAAATGTAATACAAGACTGTACCAAAAAGTTGTGATTGTTCGAAGAAGTAGAAAGACATGTAGGTGGCGCCCCCTACAAGTAAGACCAATACTAATATTAGATTCGAATTTGTTATACCAAAAAACCCCCGTATATCAATTTTCACTCCATTATTTACATTATCATAGATTTTATTTAAAAAATAGGAAAATTACATAAAAACTTTAACACCCTGTATCTCGAGAACTAAGGCCTTGCGGACACCTATTTATATAGACTTTTATGTTAATTTTTTGGTCCTGAATATGTACCTGAAGTATTGACATTTCCTCATGAATCACCCTGTATATATATATATATATATAATATATATATATATATATATATATATATATATATATATATATATATATATATATATATATATATATATATATATATATATATATATATATATATATATATATATATATATATATATATATATATATATATATATATATATATATATATATATATATATATATATATATATATCAGGACGAAAAAGTTGGAATAAATTCATTTAAAAATCAGCTAGTTTTTTCTCAAAAAACGCTAATTTTAATTGCCGTTTTCTTTATTATAATTTCTTGTATATCGGGTGGCCCAAAAGCAACTTATGACAGTTAACTTCTTCGGAAAATGTTGATAACATTTCATGTATCATAATCTACATACGTCTAAATTAAGTTGTATAAAAAATCAATTTTATTAAAAGAACGCTAACTTTAAATAATAAATGTCTAAATGACAAAATTATGTAATATTAATTTAAAAAATGTTGAAATTGATAAGCAGCAATATCCTAGGCGATCTTCAAATCCTTGCAAAACATTGTGCACTAGTTGAGCTTCTATCAATCTAATCTCCTGTCTTATTCGATGTTGAAAGTCATGAATATTTTTTGGTCTGTTAACATACACGGTAGATTTTAGGTATCCCCACAGATAATAATCTAACGGGATCAAATCAGGGGATCTGGCAGGCCATTCTATCGGGCCCCGTCTACCAATCCAACTACCAAAGACTTGTAACATTTTGGTATGAATATAAAATAGTAAAACAAAATGGCGGCCTAATAAAATATTTAAAAAATCTGCTTGAACAAACTGCTTATTAGATTAATTTCAAATTTTGTGCAAGCAATAAGGGTAATATAGAAATCAGCAAAACAAAATTTTTAATGTTAAAAAATTGGTATTATTATTTTTATTTAAATATATTAAAAGGCACAAAACCAAAATCTAAATTGAAAATCATTAAAAAAATTTAAGAAAGACATTTCGTTTTCTAAAAACCCTGATGTTTTAGAAACAATGCAAAATTTGGTAAATTTTTACAATGCAACTTTATAGTAAAACAGATCCGATAAATTTTATTGATGCAGTAATATGCTTTGACACAAGTAGAAAGACGTATGTACTTATATCTATAAGCTGAGGGTTTCTGTTACTACCCCTTCATTCTCCAGGGTCATGCGAATAAAACATTACGTTCGGGGCTTAAAACAATTTAGCGCCCTCCCAAGTATTCAAAGTAAATATGGGGTATTGAATTTGTGGAAGCGACCGGAGCCGTGGCACAGTGTGATATTTTGGCAATCTAGGTGGAATTAATTAACATAGCATCAAACACCCTAACATAGCGTAGTAAATTTGGTTTTTATTACTTAGTATAACTAATAAACCAAAAGAAACTTTAAATTTTATTTTATAAGTAATTTATAGGTCTTTATTGTACACAAAGGCAACAGCGTGGCAGATTGTAATAAAACTTTAAGAGAAAAAATTGTTTATAGGTGGCATGGTTAGCTTATCTTGGATTTTTTATAATGACCAGTGTAAACAACAGGTACTACAGGTATAGGCAAGGTAAAAGTCAAGATAATACGAATGTATTTTATTTGCAGTTGGTCGATGCGGATGAAACAAAATGGAAAGAAATATGAGAGAAATTATGATGGGCTTTTTTGATCGCCATTTTAGGCCAGCACTGCAGCAACTGACACCGGTGGCTCTACGAGTCCTTATTTACGGTTTGGACGCAATAGCTGATGATGATAATAGGGCCCAGATAAGGCAAGAAGTGTACATTTTCGTGCAAAACATTACACGTTCAGGGGAAGAAGTTGGGCTCCAGATCCTAAATGGCGATGGCGCTGGCGCAGGACAAGTACCTCGACCAAATATAGAGGAATGATTTATTGTTATAGATAATAATAAAATACAAAATAAGAGTTTTATTTCTAAAAAAACGCAATTAATATAATAATAAAATACAAAATAAGAGTTTTATTTCTAAAAAAAACGCACTTCAAATTATTCAGAATTATGTGAGGAGTCTGCATCATCTTGGATGTGTTGTGTCGGCTCCTTCAGCAACTTCAAGACATCTGGATGTATATTGAAATGTTTGGTTTTAGATGTAGAGCGAAGGCTTGAAATAAACGGATCTGAGGTAATTAATAAACGTTGAAGGAGATCCCTATTCGTATCAATTCTCGAGGTTTTTCGGGTAAATAATTCCCTGTATTGCCTATTATGTTTATTTCTTGCCTCTTGGGCTTCCTCGGAAAACTGTCCAATTGGAAGAATAAAAGAGGCAATAATGTCTCTGCCATGAAACAAAACTTTATGCACAGTGACAGGCATGGAATACCACGAATATTCTTGTAGGTACAAGTTACGGGTTTCTATAGTGTATTCTTCAAACTTGTCCAAGTTGATCTCGAATGATGAGTTAATGCATTCTAGTATGACTCTAAAGCGATGAATAAGTTCAAAGTTAAGTCCCGTAATTTCGGATGATTTCTTGGCATTCCTAAAAAACTTTCTCGCAGTATTGCCATCGTTGGTATTCCCCGATTGTTGTTTCGGCATGTCCACTAATAAACCCAATTCTCGTTTGAAGTCTTCTTGTACTTGTTTCTTTTTTATGGAAACTTTACTTTTATTTTCTGCACCACGAGCTGCCCAAGTTTTTATTTCTAGTTTATACGAAATGTGGAGTAGACATTCGAAAAAGCGATTCCATGAATGAAGAGGAGAAAGACCAAAAGACAAAAAATTTAGTTGTATAGGCTTTTCTGCCAAAATAGTAGGATTATTCATATCACGCGGTTTTGCTCCACACAAATAGCATGTTTGGCTTGAACATGATGACAGCGCATTACAAACTTTGCCATCAATCATACAGAGAATTAATTTACAGGTTATTGTAATTTCCAAGTTATCAACAAATACCTTCGTGGGAAAAAGGGCAGAAATCTCTTCTTCAACTTTCCTGATTTCACAATTTGTCATTTCTACGGTTTCTTTAGTGAAAATAAATTTTATAGGGCGACAATATCTTGTAGAAGATGGAGATGGATTTTGCCAGAGAATAGATTTAAAGCTTTTGTCACAAAGCTGCAATGGAACCATAGATATACTAAATAAACTTTGATCGGAACAACCTTCTTGAGAATATTTTTGTTTATATCTTTCCTGCTCGGCACCATCACATCCCCATTTAACAATTAATTGAAGGTGATTTTTCTCTGGAGTGCAAAAAGGTCACAACACTTCCATCTGCGCCTGACATAAGCGTTCTACAGTATGGTCAATGAGTGACTGTAGTTTAATTTCTGCTAATTGTTCTGTTACGTTAATTGAAGAGGGATAGCACTGTTGTTTGGCTTCTCTAACCCTGTAATAAGCTAGATACAAGTTCTTATTTATATGCTTAACTTGATTTCTAATAAGGTTGTATTGGTGCGTTGAAAGCTGGGCATCGACTATAAGCGCAACACCTTGATCAGGGCTCAGTTGCTCTAGATGCGGTTCATACGATAAATATGCCCTTTTGATCTTGGTGCCCGTGTCCGCTGATTCAGCGAGTGTTTTCACTACAGAGGCAGAGTCCTTTTTACCAGATTTTCGAAGCTTTATTTCTGCCGCACGCAAAATTTCTGCTTGACTAGTGGAAGTCACTAAACTCTGAACCTTATTTTTTTGACTTCTAGGGCCGCAGTCTTCAAACTTCTTCTGAGGTCGACCAGGCTTTGATTTATGATGGCCGTCATTTAATGTAGAAAGTGCTTGGGTTACAATAGTTGAAAGCTTGAAATTACCTTGAAGCCATGTTGAGTTGTTACTTACAAATTTTTGTTTGTATCTGTTTGCCTTCTGATATCTATGCTCAATTTTTTGAGAAGAACATCTAGCATATATTTTTATATTATCCAAAACATGTTTGGGTAGTGAGGAATTGTCCAATTTTTGTAAAATATACTCAAATATTGCACTACTTTTTGTTTTTTTCTTATTTGCGCACCATATGTCAAAAACCTCTTGCCGTGGTATGTAAACAGCCATTCTAAAAATAAGAAAAAATACTATAGGGGGCACTTGAAAGCAAGTTTTTCATTTTGGGCTTTAAAGAAGATATATCACCAATTTATAAAAATACAACCCGATTGTGATAGTAGTAGGAACTGTGTCAATAATGATTTTAGGAAGGTCACAAAAGAGCCGAAATATTTCACATTTCTGCATAGTTAAACCCAATTTAAAAGAAAGATATATATAATATAACTTACCTCTAATAGTCGTCAATCAAATATATAAAACTTTTATTTCACTAAGCAAGCTTGTAAATAGTGTACCTTTTAAGCATCGAAACGAAATACCAACAATTTTATTTCGATTGAAGCCCGAATACGATAGTATACGTTCGCATCGGTTTTATGGGTTTCAAAATATCGCTGTGTTGACAAAATATGATAAGGTTTTATTAAAGGAACAATAAACAAAATTATTTCGGTCGAGATTCTTCAATATCTTGAAATTTTTTTTCACAATTTTTTCCACCTAGATTGCCAAAATATCACACTGTGCGTGGCCCCTTTCGTCCCCTTTTTTCGCAAAACGCTGTTATCGACAACCCTAAACTAACCAGTAGTAATAAAAGTTCGATAAACCCGAAATGGTGTTGAAGAAACGCCACTCTGTACTTTTCAAGCGGAAATTAGAACGGCAAACAAGGACCATTTTAAGACAGATTACCGGCTCGGGTTTAACGTGTATTTATTACTTATTTGTATTGTTAAAAGTGGCTTACTGCATCCCAGGTCTAAGATTTATTTGTTGATAAAGTGGCAAAGTGTTAGCATGTCTACAGTCTCGAGGCACAAGATTAGATACGTGATAGTTAACGTTGATAAGAATGGGGTTGTAACCAATATATTGGTATGTATAATTTTGTTGCCTATTGAAACTTGAGCTTAGTTTAACAGTCAAAATCAGTTTGGGTTTATCGCCATTTTGAAGGGGGAGGGGGGCGCCCACAGATCACATACTCTCAGTGTCAGCAACAAGCATCATAAAGAAACATTTTGGCTATTCCGCAAGGTATCAGAAAACACCTAACTATACATAAAATGTAAAATATTTTTACATTAACTTTAAAATTAATTTAATAAGTTTTTTCAGACTATTTTTTTAATTATTTTATTAGACCGACATTTTGGATTCATACCGAAATGTCACCAGTTCATTTCTATGTTTAGTTTTTTTCCTATAAGCGTGTGGAAAGTGAGTACTTTCCGCATACATGTTAGTACGGAAAATTAGATTTTGCCACACTAATGCGGAAAGTAATGTACTTTCCGCACTAGTGGTTGAAAGAGACAATTTTTTTTCAGCTGAATTAAAAGTATTAGATATTACTTTATCGTTTCAAAAATTATTAAAATCTCAAGCAATTTCTCATCCATAGTCGTGCGGGTCCAAAGGTCACCAACTCTCTTATCGAGCTATTAAATCTCGATGGGCTATTTACAAATATACAGGGAGAAAGAAAATAGTTTTTTTTTATTATATTACGCAATATTATTAAGATAGCCATTTAATATTATTTTATATATTAAATGCCGTTAAAATTTTTTGGTTGGCAAAAACAAAAATACCCAAAATGGCAAGCGCCTTAATAAACTCGAAAGGCGGTTCGAATCAGTGGAACAATCAGGATATGTTCTGTTTATACAGCCACTTAATGAAAGTGAGATTTTTTTATCAATCACCAAAAATTATGAGTCCCGCCTGACCTAAAAATCTAACCACTTATACAGTGTCATTTATTTAAATGCCGGCCAACCCTGTGCAAAGAAAATTTTATTTTGCAAAAATATACACTTTGTTAAAAACACAAGATAATTAGTTATTACTTCCCTCGTGAGATGTTTCCAGATCTTTACGTTTAAGGGTCCCTAGATGCCGGAAAACATGTTTTCTCAATTCCGTCTGTCTGTAGGTATGTCTGTTCGTCAGTCTGTCTGTTCGCGGCATAGCTAAAAAACTACTTATCCGATTTCTTCAAATTTCAGTCTAACTTAAGGACCTTGCATGCGAAAAATACAGGCTATATATATATATATATATATATATATATATATATATATATATATATATATATATATATATATATATATAGCCTGTATTTTTCGTTAGCCCCGAGTTTCTGGTAAAGCGATTTTATCGATGTTTATATATCAAATTTTGGAACAAGTATTCTATAATTATTTTTTTATTGCCTACAAAATTACAAATGTACTAAAAAAGTAAGCAAAAAAATGAAATCAAATCTAAAAAAAAAATTTTAAATTAAAATTCACTGGCTAATATCCAGGAGCCAGTGGCAAAAGCTCTGAGAATCGGTATAAGGAATGTACATAATTTATGGAAACATCCAAAGGCAAAAGACTTAAGTTACAATGCAAAAATGGATATTCATAATGCAATTTATGATATATACATATCAAAGTCTAATATAATCCTTCAGATACTTTTTAATATTGTAGAATAAAAAATACCAACATCATTTAAAAAGTCCTCATCTTCTGAGTCGTCCTCAAATGGCGCAATGATCATTGGTGCTATTTCGACCTCTAGAACTTGTTTTCGATTCCATCAATCCCATATTAATTTCTCCGTATGTTCCACAGATTTCTTCCAGTACTCCGGCGTAATATAATTTAACGAATCTTGCCAAACAATTTGCACTTCATCTGATGTAAGACCATCGTTCACGTGCTTTTCGTAATATGATTTTGCCCCAGCCCATATCAATTCTTTTGCGCTAAACTGGCAATGGTATGGCGGCAGTCGTAAAACCTCATGTCCATTTTCCCATAATATTTCATCTACGGCATATATTGTTGGTTTTTTAATAGATTTTGCCATTAAAAAAAGTTCTAATTTCAGCATATTGGGTAAAGGATTTTGTTTTTGTTTTATTAGCCAGTCATAAATATCACTTTTCTTCCAGGATGAAGTAGATTGTTTATTTAAGATTCTTGAATGATAAGATTCATTGTCCAGAATGATTAAAGATGGAGCATCTAAATTTGGAATCAGTTGTTCTTTTAACCAGTTCTTAAACAGTTCACAGTTCATATTATCATGGTAGTCCATATTTTTGGATATTGAAGAAAACACTAAACTTGCACCTGGGAGAAATCCTGTTGAAGAACGTGCATGCAAAATGATGAACCGTTTTCCCGTCCCACATCCCTTTTTTCTCTTGACACTTTTTAAAGACTCTTCCTGCCAAGATTTCGACCCACTTCCATTAGAAAATATCCAAGTCTCGTCTAAAAATACCACTTTTCTAAATTTTGAATTAACATTTTCCGTGTATTTCTCTAAAAACTGGATACGCTGACTTGCTATATGTGGCAACTCGCATAAAAATCTTCGATTACTGTCCTTTTTATATCGAAAACCCAACATTTTTATTAATTTTGACAACGATTTTAGTCCAATTTCCAATATGCCTCGATTTTTTAAAGCTTCTTTTAAAACTTGAAGGGTTATATTAATTTTTGATGTGTATACATCGTAAATTGCATTACGAACATCCATTTTTACATTGTCACTTAAGTCTTCTGTCTTTGGCTTTTTTCCTGTACATTTCTTAATCTTCTTCGGTAGTAAATTATGCTTTTTTTCATGCACAATTTTCTGCACAGTCCTTATACAGATTTCCAGAGCTTTTGCTACTGTCTCCTGGATATTGGCCGGTGAATTTTCATTTTCGTAATATTTTATTAGATTTAATACCATTTTTTTCGCTTGTGAATGCAAAAAAACCCGAAAATTGTTTTCTATTACTCATTTTGTCACTGACTTGTCAATCTGACTTTAAAGTGACATTGCTCAAAGATTTTTGCAACTGCTGGTATTTATATGTTTATCCTCTTTTTTCCTATGAAAATTTCATAGGTCTATCTAATTTATCTTCCGGATTTTATGCGGAGGATATGATTACACGTAATAAAAGAAAAACAAACTTAAAAAGTTTGTCGTTGATAAATCGTATGACCCGCACGATAACACTGCTTTTGAATATAGATTTGTTTTTCGAGATACTAAAAATTTAGATATTCATCCCATTATATATTATAATTTTGACTTACATCGTATTATAATATCATATCATTCCAGGTAGCTTAATGCTAAGTAACCTCAGTTACAATTGTTTCAACAACAGTGTTAATAGACAAGTCTCGGTTATGATGACACCAAAAAGCAATAACAATTTATGCGTTTGTGCGTGATTTGATTTGCGTAGTTATTTGTAATTTTGTGCTTTTAAATCACCGTTTAACATTCAACATGCAAGACATAGATGAAGATCTAATTCCTAAAACTATTTTGGAAGAAGCTGCAGCAGTCAGCTTACAGGTATTTCCCGAAAAATCCCGCCATAGGTATGAAAACGAATACAAACTTTACACAATGGTGCGAGAAGAAATAGGTAAAGTCTCTTAAAGAAGAAGTATCTCTAACCTATTTTAACGAAAAATCTGCAACCTGCAAATCTTCTACCCTATGGTAATTTTTTTCAGCTTTGATCATCAAAACAAACAATAGATGTGGATATAGGTAAATATTCTAAATTAACACCATTCTTGAAACGAAAAAAAGGAGGATAACGTCCAAAAAGTTCGAAAGTTTTATCAAAAGCGGAAACTGCAAAACTTTTTTCCGAGGCACCTGATGATGTCTATTTGTTGATTAAAGTTGCGATCATTATTGGATTGGCAGGTGCACGTCGTCGCGAAGATCTTACTAAAATAACCATTGATAACATTGAAAACAAACAGACCCTACTAATCGTCAAAATTCTTGATACAAAAACTCATATTTCCACATTTGTAAATGGTGGAGAAGCAGTTCACCTTCAGCTTTATAGGTAATATGTAAGTCTACGTCCTTCGAACACTTCTCATCGTCGTTTTTTTGTAAAGTACAAACAGGGCAAATGCGCAATACAATGTGTGGGGATTAATACATTCGGGAAGATATCCAATATTGCCGGATACCTGGGATTGCCAGATTCCTAAATGTACATGGGTCACAGTTTTCGCCGGTCTTCCGTCACAATGTTAGCTGATTCAGGAGAAAATATAACTAACATCAAGAGGCATGGAAATCCACTACCGTGGCAGAAGGATATTTGAAAGACTCCACAGACAACAAATATTACAATAAACGATGTTTAGAATTGTCATCTCCTCTAAATTTAAATGTTATAACAAACAATAAATAAATGTTTAATAAAATGATAATTTAAAAATACATTGCTATTTTTATTTGTGAATAAATGTAACATGTATGTGCATTTTACAACTATTTCTGAAAGTCGGTAAAGGTAAATGCAACTTAGGAATTGTGAAAATCACATTTGACATATTTTAGGCTTCCAGTTTGTGATCAAATCTAATCTGAAGAAAAAATTTAGTGACGTTTTTTAACATTTCACCATTTTGTTTCGACATATCGGATATCATGCCCATAAGACCTTTAATGTTTAACTAAAATTAATCAGGTAAGTAGTTTTCTGGACCCCAAATTGAGACATATGCACATCGACAGACAGGACAGACCGACGGAATTGAGAAAACATGTTTTTGCGCATCTAGAAACGCTAAAATTTGAAGCTATGTTAAAACTTGGAGGGGGATTTTTTCACATTTACAAAAATTTTATTTGCTCTACATTTTGAATTCGTATCACAACTTTACCAGTTCATATATCGCACTTAATTCTTGAACAGAATTTAAAATCAATCTAACAAGTAGTTTTTTCAAGCGTTAAATATTTTATTAAGCTGCCATTTTGTTTCGCCGTCTTGGATTCATACTAAAATTTTACCAGTTGATTTGTTTATAATAATTAATTTTTGTGCAAAATATCAGCTAATTTGGATAAGTATTTTTCTAGTAATATTTTTTTAACATTTCACTAGGTCGC
The DNA here is from genome assembly GCA_030620095.1 of Kuschelorhynchus macadamiae. NCBI lineage: Eukaryota > Metazoa > Arthropoda > Insecta > Coleoptera > Curculionidae > Kuschelorhynchus > Kuschelorhynchus macadamiae. The sequence goes on along the minus strand of JAUTXW010003409.1, from coordinate 90,977 downwards.
CATTTTGTTTCGCCATGGTGGATTAGTACCAAAATTTTAGCAGTTAATCTCTATGTAAGACATGATTATTGAACAAAGTTTTAGTTATTATTGAGCAAAGTTTTAGTTAAATTGAATTAGTAGTGTTTTAGTAATAATTTTTTTAACATGTCGCTAGGCCGACATTTTGTTTCTTCATCTTGGATTCGTACCAAAATTTTATAAGTTGATCTCTACGTAATACTTGATTTTTGTGCAAAATTTTAGGCAAATAAGTAACATTTGAACAAATCCGATATCCTGTTACTTAAACTAGCCTTTAGAACTTCCACTAAATTTATTTGTTTTATCTGTCTCTCTCCGAGACAATTTTTTCAATCTAGCTGTTGGACTTTCTTTCTGCTAAAGTGGAATTCCAAATCTCCGAATTCCCTTTCTATGAAATGGTAGCCTTTGGACACTTTAGCGTTCGTGATAAAGAATGGTTAGGTTCCAGTAAATCTGATCCCCAAGGAAGAACAGCTAAGGTCTTTTCAATTAGCCAATCTCTAACTAACCTGATCAATCTCCCAGAACCTTATCAGTTTTCCATTTCCGCTGCCCTGGGTTCTTATGACCACGATCTACTTACTATTTCCTGTCCTATACAACAGAAGTTGTAGAATCGATGCCACCTTGTACTATTTGGCACAATAATTCCGCTAAGGGGGATGAGTTGCGGGATTTCCACTCTCCCGTCCCTTGGGATGATGTTCGTTTCTTTTCTAGCGATCCTAGTAATTCAATTAGGTATAGAAACCCTTAGACCATATTTTAATCTAAACTTCAAAACGTTCCGGCTTTCAAAATCTTGCGATAATGCCAGACTAGAGAAAATCCTTACTGGCAAAAATCTCTTTAAGTGACCTACTTCAGAAAATCTACAGGCTAAAAATGAGACATTTTCGACGCCAAAAGTGCCTTCAATACACGTCCAAAAGGCAAAGCCTTTTCTTGTCAAAAATATTAATCAAAACTTTTGCAGAAGCTCCTTTCCACCGTTAAATTCTGGTAATGAAATAGTCTTCACGTCTAAAGAAAAAGCCGAGCTTTTTGCAAAACAATTCGCCGCAAATTTGTCTTTAATCTTTCCTCTTCATTTCCATCTTCCATTAGTACTAATTTTGCGTCGCAATATGCACGGAATTACCTTCAGGATTAAAAAGATACGACGTATTCTCAAAACACTTAATACCAAAAAGTACTCTAGCCTTGATAGTATTACGGTCATAGTACAAAAAAAGTGCACTTATAAACTGGCCCGTATCCTTACCAAGTTATTCCAACTGTCCCACGACAAGGGTATTTTTACTAAAATCTTCTCGTGAACAGCGTGTTCCCAAAAGGGATCTATGCCTTCTAACTACAGACCCATATATTTACTCCCAATTATGAGTAAGGCAATGGAGAAATATATCAATACTGATCTCTTAAATTACTTTAAAAGCAAAGCTCCACCGCAGATCTTCCCACAACTAGAAGAACGAATTCCACGTAGAATGGAACAAATTATTGCCCTCGGCATATCCAAACCATCTGATCAAGTTCATTTTATCAAACTTCCTGCTCATTGGTCTTCCTCCAAAACTTTGTACTTGTATTGGCAGTTTTCTTCCAACAGAATTATTCCTGTAACAGTTGATGACCATTCATTTGACATTTACAAAATCAACGCAGGCGATCTAGAGGTTTAAGTATTGGCACCAACCCTATTCCTCCGGCAGATCACTGAGCTGCTTTCTTCAACCAGCACCATCCCTGTTTAGAGCTATGTTGACGATAGTACACTTCACTCCAGCATGCTATTCCCCAAACCTATTTCCAATACTGGAATTGATAAATGTAATGACTTTATACCAAACAGAGGACCCATTAAAATCGTAGAATGTGGAGCAAAGAACCTTGTCCATTTAACGCCACTAAAACACAATAATGTTTATTATCTCACGATTTATCTCCTAATACAATAAACATATAAAAACACGAACGTTAATGGTGTTTGCATTTATAATCATAAACCGAGAACGAGAGATAACATTTTTATTTGTAGCAACACACCCTCTTTTGTCAAACTAATGTGGTCTATTGTTTATTTACGTAAACAAAAAAGGAATAACATAAGTGTGCTATTAGACAGGCACGTGCCCTCTCTGGCAGCAGAAATATTTTGGCTATTTTATTAAATGTAATCTACGAAAATAGAATTCCAATTGCTGCTGATTATCCGTATTGGCTCTGCTTACCCGAGGCATTTTACTCAAAACTCAGGAATATTAGGGACAGCCCAATTTTTGTTTTTTTTTTGAAATTCTAGCTTTTGATAGCTCTTTTGAACTAACGAAAGTTTATATCGCTAGGCAGTCTGCAAGCAAAATTTGGCGAAATATTACAGACAGAGCAAATATGTTAAGGTAAAAAACGAAGGATATCCTAAACAAAAAAGCTCCTCATGATTTTTTTTAAATACTGCAGTTTCTGAAATAAAAGAAAAATCGGAAAATTGTGAATGCGTGCCGGGCCCAAAATTATCATAATTCCAACAAGTAATATGTCAGGTGGTGCCTGTGGACTTCGTTGTGTGCGTGACCTTAGGAGAGTTAGGAATGCTAGACAGCTTTTGACAGCTGCAAAAATATTTCTCTAAAATCAATTACAGCATTAAAAGTTACAAGAAACTATGAAACCAGTTTCTATAAATTTTAAGCAGTTCAGAAGTTATGGGGAAAATATTTTTTTGACATGTCAATTTTTTTTTAATTACCTTAACAAAACGTACCTATCGTATTTCAAAATGAACGTATGCACCTTTATATGTAGTCCAGTGCGAAAAAATAAGTTTTCCGCACTCTCCAAATGGAACTTCTGACTACTTGCCTGCTATAAGACCGACAAATGTCTCTTTACTTTAAGGATTATAGTCTCGAACAAACGGACTGTTTGTATTTACGATAAACAATCAAACCTAATGGGAATAGGCAAACTACGATATTATTTTCGGCAGTACCACCTAGTACCCTACAAACTGCCTGGTAGTTATCATTTTAAAATGTCAGTGCGAGTGAAGACATTTAGAAATATAGTATCTGTTTATGGTGGTATAAAAAGAAATGGTTTTATGCAGAAGATTTAACAGTAAGTTTAGTAGTTGTGAGTATCAATTTTTTTTCGTAGCACGATCTACTTCAATAATTTTCTTGTTTTAGTATTTCTGAATGTAGAAATAAAAATAAATTTGGTAAATCTCTTATTTTTACTTCCATCGAGATTTTTTCAGTTCTTTACGTTTCAAGGTCCCTAGATCTTTTCTATTCCATTGGTCTGTCTGTCTTTTTGTTGTGTAGCTAAAAAACTACTTATCCGATTCACTTCAAATTTTGGTCAAAAATTAAGGATTATATGGGAACGACCTGGTCCCTAATATTTTGGTAAAAATCTAATATGGCGAAACAAAATGGCGGCCCATTAAAATGTTAAAAAAAATTATTATTAAAACTATCCTTATCCAATTTACTTAAAATTTTGCGCAAAAATTAAGTATTATAATAGATCGATATAGGTACGCAGTAGATCGAACAAGACACGCAACATTCAGGCCCCCTAAATGGATGAAAGTCTGCCTCCATCCGAGAAATTAACGCGCAAAGTTGCCAAGTGTGTTGAGGAAGCCGGCAGACGAGAGTAGCGACCGCAGACTTTTTCCAAAGATAATTTGCAGCTATCCCCCGCTATATTACCCTCTAGCGGTAAAAATTGGTTACTCGTTACAAAAATAACTATTTTGCTATTTATATTGTGTCCGCCCAATTTTATTGTTTATGAAAAACCCGCTTGTTGAGTTCTGAACCGGTCTAAACTTATATCTCTATACTTGTAATGTTTTAGAGTTTCATAGACTTTCTATATTTTCTCATTCAACTTTAATACGGCGTCTGGGATTGATCATTCTGGATCGTCTATAAAATATACTTTTAATATAAACTTACTTTAAAATTATTACTAATTAAAAATTGCCTTCAAAATATAACAATATTTGCATAACTCTTTCTTCATTTCTAGTGACGGTTCTTTCTTGTCAGTCTTTCTGTTTTCAAAATTTTTCACAATATAATAGATTTCAGATGTTGATGGAGCAACTAAATTAGGATACGCCATTTTATATTGGTTTGGTCTTTCACGGAATTTTCTAACACAGGCCAGCTCATTATTTTCACAATAGAAATACCCTCCCAATAATAAAAAAAAATATTCGGAAAGCCTTAATACGTACCATTTTTTAATAGCCTAGTTAGAACCTTTTATATTGGCAGGTAAACAATTTTATTGTGGGCTAAAATGGGTCCATTTTACAACGGAAAAATTACCTAGACTGGGTTGTTTACAACATTAGACATAAAATGAACGTTAAACATCATTCTTCTGTTGAGTTTCGAATTGAGTGATTCTCTGTGTATGGATAAGCAAGTGTATGTGAAAATGAGAATGTCGAGTCAAACGCGCCGAAGTTGCAAAATTTCTCCTGACAAATTGTGTTATATTTGTAGAGAATTCCTGTAAAAAAAGCCTACTTCAAATATTTTGGTGTGTTGGTTGGGGATCAAGATAAGCGGTGGGCTCTCCATGTGTGCTGTGTTAGTTGTAGTCTATCATTAGTGCAGTGGATGAAGAGAAAGAGAAAAAGTATGCCTTTTGCAGTTCCAATGGTATGGCGAGAACCCACCAATCATTCTGACAATTATTATTTTTGCCTGACAAACACTGAAGATTATTCCAAAAAGGGAAAGCGCATTATAGAAGGTCCATAAATTTGCAACCTGCCATACGACCTGTTCTTCATAATGCAAATTTGCCAGTGCCGATTGCTATTGATTTGGAACATAATGGAGATAACGCATCATCAGGCAGCTCAGATGAACAATGCGCCGATCCCACTTTTACCACAGGTCCCAGTTCCGGCGAGCCACATTTGATTGTCACTGACAGTCAGAACTTCTGGGTTCCCGTCTTAAGAAATGGAACCTATTGGCCAAAGAAACACAAATTACGAATTTCAGAAAAAGAAATGCTATGTTTGCTGAATTCTACGGTATGGAAAATTCGTTGTGCGCGTGTACTGATATAGACAGTTTAATGCAGGAACTTGATATTGAACATTTTCGCCGTGAGTGGCGCTTATTCATAAACTCATCTAAAAATAGCTTAAAAGCTGTGTTATTGCATAATGGAAATTTAAAACCTCTATTCCAGTTCCCCATTTAGTTACAATGAAAGAAAATTATGAAAATATGCTCACCAAACAAACTACAATAGGTATAAATGGCGGATATGTGGAGACTTAAAAATTATAGCAATTTTAGTGGGACTTCAATGGGGATTTACAAAATATTGCTGTTTTCTTTGTTTATGGGACAGTCGTGCAATAAATCAGCATTATGTAACAAAAGTTTGGCCAGACAGAAGCGAATTTCAACCGGGATCTCAAAATGTTAAATGTATACCTCTTGTTGATACCAAAAATGTCCTTTTGCCTCCTCTTCACATTAAACTTGGGCTGATGAAAAACTTTCTGAAGGATTTGAATAAAGATGGTGATGGATTTAAATACCTAAGACAAGTCTTTCCCCAGTTAAGTGATGCCAAATTAAAAGAAGGCATTTTTATTGGACCACAAATGAGAAAGTTGCTGGACGATGTCAATTTTACGGAAAAGCTTACCAGGCAGGAACTCAGAGCATGGAATTCATTTGTTAATGTACTAAGAGGATTTTTAGGCAACAATATGGATGCAAATTATGAACAATTAGTTAACGAACTTTTAGATGCCTATAAAGTGCTTGGTGCCAGAATTCACTTCCTCCATTTCCATCTGTCATCTTTTCCTAAAAATTCGGGAGCTGTTAGTGACGAGTAGGGTGAAAGGTTTCACCAAGATATCAGAACAACGGAAATTCGGTACCAAGGACGATGGGATCCAACCTTGATGGGTGACTACTGTTGATTTTTGAAGAGAGAAGATAGGACATCTCATAAACGGAAAAAATAAAGTTTAATTAGTGTTTTAAGTTAATATTTTTCTCTCAGATGTATGGTAGGTTTAATAGGCGAAAACTGTAAATATAGTCAATAAACAGGGTTAAGAATTTTCTGAAATCATTTTTTCTATAGATATTAAGTATTATAATATTCGATATGATTCTACAACTCTAACAAGAAAACGCTACAACTTTCTATTTGTCATTTTCGTATTTGGATAGGTCCATTCTATTAAATTATGTTATTCTGATTTGTGTTACAACAAAAATTTTTTTTGTCGGCCAGTGTTATTTACCCGACAGTATATTTTCAAAATATTTGCTTTTTCTTCATCAGAATGCCCCATAATTAAAAACTTAAGTAAATCAGATGTCCAAAATCAGTGACAAAATGGCCATGTTAAAATAAAAACAATTGAAATCAAAGCCGCCTATACTAAATTTACTATGAGCCAGAGCATTTGATTTTTCCAGGTCTTAAACCAAATTTATGCGATAACCGTTAGTCTGAACATAGACAAAGTGTATATTTTTGAAATGAGAAAAAAATGTTCTTTACAAAGAATTAAAAATATACAGGGTGTTGATTTAAAATAACGAAGTCGATGCTCAATTGTTTTATTTGCAATTGTCCTTTGTTAATCTTTTTAGCAAATTCTGGCGGTTGGGATAGAACCCAACAACTTTCGAATTCAACATCTCTAAAAATAAAGCGTGTAGACCCCTTTCAAAATATAACCGAAAACCCTGTATAGTCAACATCAAAATTGTGGAAATTTGTTTTTATAAATTAACACGAGCACCTCGTAGCTATATTATCTTGGTTATAATATGAATATTACCATTATTTTTAATATAATTTATTAAGTTTGAACTTTTTTTAATAATGTGAATTTTAGAAGAAACCCAAATTATCTCATTTTAAGCAACTGGTACCCAAGAATTACGTGTGTTACATCTCAAATAATGCTTCTTTTTAGTTTCTGTTTTTATAACGGCCCTAAGCATCATATTTTTGTTAAAAGTGATCCACTTTATATTTATAGGAGTCTTAAGTTTCACCGATAAGTGAGAGGCATAGTAAGGAGTTCAATACAGCGTTACTAAGGCAACCTTTCCATGTTCCATATACAAACAAACCTTCTATTTAACTAGTGAATTTGTTAAACATCAAGTTCAAAATGTATAGTCATTGGATTTAAAAAAAAATAGTTACGTGATAGTTTTATACTATAATGTGGTAGTAATAACTTAAGACTGATGTTTAAAACTATACCAGAATGTCAGAGAAAAAATATCTACCATATAGATACAATTGTCTTTCACTGGTAAATATATTTATATCAGTTTTGTATGCATTTATATCAAGTTCTTTTTTGTCACTAGTTTTGCAACAATCTCAGTTTAACTTTTGTTTCGTTTTCGAATGGTAACTATCTCCACTAAATTTCAAGAATAACTCAAAAGGGGGAGATGTCAGAATCAAGGCATATTTAGTAAGCCTAGCGTAGATATTCCAAACATATGGAAGCCGCTTCTAGCTCAAACTGATATCCTAAAATGTCATGTAATCATGGGCGGAGACTTCACGCATCATTACACACGTCTAGTATATAAGTTAAGCTAAGACCGTAGCTTTAGATTTAGCATATAGTCTACACTTGAAAACAATTGGAAACAATTGCCATTCGAAACGTCGTGAAACCGAAATAAAAACGACAATGCGAGTCCGAGAGAACGAATTTAATGATTTTAATTCTTGTTGAAAATAATGGAACTTGAACGTTGCCCAAAAATTTGCATGTATCATCGTCACTAAATGTAACTGGGACAGCATCATATTAGTTCTTGAATTGTTATATGATTCTTCCTGTCAAATTATGAATTTTAGATTAAAGACAACGAGGATTTCGGTAAACTATGTTGACACTCTTAAATCTGGTTTATTTTAGTTTCTTGTTGTTTTTATCCACCGTTCTTGCAGTCCAAATTGAGAAAACGTGTGGAAAAGTATTGTCAACACTCAAAAAAATCGCTAAAATATGATTATTATATAAATTAAAGGTAATTTTGATTTCAAACTTCTTTACAACTGTTCCCGCCGCCATGTTTGTTTTTAATTTAATTTGCGACGTTGCCAGATTCACAATTAAAGAAATACATATAAGTGATGATACATGTAAAACTAAATTTTGTACTATTTAAATTTTGGTATAATGGTGGAATTTCATGCGGCATATTTACAGATGCTCCTATACGACGTCACTAGGGTTTAGAAATCTGATAGTTTTTGTAACATATAATTATACAAAAAAATTTCACTAATTTAGACACTGCTGCCGTGCGTTGTTTGTTTTTGGGATGATGTAAAAAATTATCTATATTAAAACAATGATTTTTTATTTATACTGTCCAATATACCGTTTTTTACAAAAAAAATTACTTTTGAGAAGCGGATTGCGTTTAGGTTAGCCATGGTTAGGCGGTTTTTTTTGGAATGATGTAAAAAAGTTTATCTATATTGTTAATATTATTTAACCTCTATTAGTTTTTGCACTTGAGACAACAAAATAAATTATGCTTGGTGCCCAAAATCAGTGAGCATTTGTAGCATAAGTATATGCTATAAAAACTAACAGATCTCACTACCTTATTGTCATATAGAAGCAGCTGTAAATATGCTTCCGAGCGCTGATCAAGAATATAAAGTAATTTTTTTCGCCGACGCGACGTTTCATTTTCGAGTTATCCGTCATAAACGTTTCTATAGAAGTTTTCACTGTTTTTGTTCTTTTTTTATATTTATAAAATGACATCAATCTTATTATGTTGATTAATTGATAAAAAATATTTACTTTATTTTTTATTTTTTTAGTTCTTAAAAATTAAAAAAAAATTGTATACTCTACTTTTTTTGGTTAGATTTGATTCGATTTTCTTCATTAAAAATGTTATGAAAAGCCATTAGTAAAAACATTTGATTAATTAATTAAAGCCACTGTGATGTTAGATTTACATTCGGTTTTGTAGCTTGGACTTTTTAAATGACAGTCTTTTAAAACTATTGGACTTAAAAATGGAAATTTATAGCATAAATGATATTTACGAAATTACCAATAAATCGGATGCCGAATTAGTGCAATATCTTTAAGAAATTGGTCTTTTAAAGAATAATTCTAGGTGCAAAAATAGAAATTGCCGTCGGATTTGTGTTGTAAAGCAAAAAAATCCGTAAAGTCCTGTTTTTATTGCAAGAATTGTAAAAAGATTATGGCCTTTTTGCTGACACGTTTTTTTCAAGAACGTCTATCCCATTAAGACAAATTTTACAAATAATGTGGCTGTGGTGTTGTGAAGTAAGAGCGGGTTCGGCAGCGACCATAATGGGGATATCTACATTGACAATTATTCAACAGTATCGTTATTTTAGGGATATTCTAAGTTGGAAATTATTACAAAATGAGGAGAGGTTTTTACTTGGTAAGTCGTAATATTTACGTTTAATGACGAAGAGAGGATATTCAAAAATATTATCTTTTATTTTAGGAGGTGGTGTCTCCAAAAACTGGCCTCACAGAAGGTAACATAATGTTTTCTAGTATATTGCGGTAAACATCTGCATTAAGCCTTTCTTCAATCACTGCACTCCAAACGTTTACGGAAAAACAACCACTCTGGTTTATTTTCCGTGTATATCTCTCATCATACCTCATCCCAACAGGCCTATACACGCGCAGTGTTCCATTATGACATGATTGAAAAGTTTTCTCGTCAGAAAATACCACATTCTCCCAGAAATTATCTTGATTTTCATATTCCCTTACAAATTCCAACCTCCTTTGCTTATTAAGTACTGTAAGGAATATTTTGGTTCTGATACGATTTAATACATCTCGATTTTTGACCTTTTTTGAGTTTTATTAGGAAGTTTACCTCAAATTTACTACATTTAAGCAAAAAAGCGTGAATGCATCACAATTCTTCACAAAATAATACATATTAGAATTGATTTGTCAAGTCGCACTATGGCACTTTTAACACATTTTATTTGAAATTCTGTTACGTTTTATATGTGACTGTTGTTGTAAGTTAATATATGTGTATTTTGAAAGATTTGTTTATTTCTAGTATATATTTATTGAATTAGAATTTTTTTTTGCAATTACGAATATGAATAATTCTCTAACAGAATATCTAACAAATGAAGTTTGTTTTGTCTAATCTAAATTCTGCTAACTTAACTGCATGTTATTTAGTCAGACGGTCAGCGCTGCAGTGGCGGCTCGCGGGTGAAAAAGTAACTAAAGTGCAAATGAAGCAAGAAAATATCGCAATAATTTTTTTTCCAGAATTTTTTTATATGTGGAAGGAGTACAATATTTTTTTACGATTTACCTAAATTTTGTATACTAAATTAATTCTCCTATCCTTCATAGCAGCAAATTTATTTAATTTATTTATAACATCCTAATAAAATGGATGAGTTGCCCTAATCTCCTCCAGAAATTCCTTTTGAATTGAAATATTGCCTAGAGAAGTAAGTCTTTCTTGAGATATTGTATTTTTTAAATAAGTTTTTACACGTTTGAGGCAAAAAAACCATTTTTCCACTGAAGCACTTGTCGACGGTATTGTCAAAATAAGGGAAAACACTTTATGTGCTTTGGTTAAAATATCTTTATTTTCATTAATTTTTTTCACTTGCTCTTTCAGCGATATATTTCCCATATCATTATAACAAATTTTCAAACAGACCAGTCGGAAAATTTACCAGAATGTGCCAAACATAAAAATGTAAGTTTTTCACAGTCTTGAAAGCTTAGTGTCATTTCCATTCAAATATGGTCCAATATTTCATAAAAAAGGGTTCTATACTTAGCCCTAATTTCTTCAAATGAAAGCTTAGCAAGCTCACGTTTGTAATGATTTATTTCTTTAATAGAATTTGTTTTATCAAACATGGTATTACAAAAATGTTCATTTCTTTTTTTACAGAGCGCCTCACGACAGCGTTTTATATTGGATATGCAAAAATGAATTTCAAGCGATTTTTTTTTTAATTAACCACTAATGCCAGAAACGTGAATTCAAAATCGTTCATCTCACCTAAAAATCCTTTCGCAAGCCGGATTGATTTTTCATCAGATTTGTCACAGTTTGTAATGAATTCAAGGCCTTTTTTTATTTTATTCCAGTCTTGAACAATCACATTTACTAACTTCGAATTTGAAGACCAGCGAGTTTGTTGGTATACGCCTCGTAGATGCAGATGTAAGAGCATACGTTCGTTTGGCTGAGTGATGAAAAAATGAAGGAATATGTAAGGTTAAGACGATGCGCAAGACAATGGACAAATACAGCCTGCTGCGCTTTTTCTTTTTTTTTTTTTTTTTTGAAGGCCATTTAGAGTGCCAGATTGCGCCATCGTAACATTGCCCTATTAATTTATGTTTATAGTCAAATTGGTCCAAAATTTGATCCAATAGAAAATATAAATTTTCCGACGTTCCTATCCTAAGAATCTCTCGACTACTGAATCTTCTGAATTAACGTATCTTAAAATTATGGAGCACTGGGAAGTTTGCGTAATATCAGTGGTGTGATCCACTTGCACAGAAAAAAACCGTGTGTTCACTATTTCATTTTTTAGATGATCATTTAAATAATAAATAAAGAAATGCATTCAATTGTTTCGTTTTGAATAGTTTTCGAGTCATCAGTAAAAACATTTTTAATTTTTTCGTGATGATCTTTTAGTTCTTGGGAACTTCTCGATATTAATAAACCTAAAAGCTTTTTAGAATTTATTGACTCGCTGCTCTCATCATGGCCGCGAAAGACCAACTTTTGTTTTGCAAGGTACAAAACTGCGTCAATTACCAAGGACATAAATAGTCTATTTTTGTAATATTTGACTACTATATAAGCATTTGTACGCCGAAAATCAGGATGACGATTAAAACTCTGATCTTGTTGCTTCCATCGATTAAATGGAGTTTCCAACAAAATGCAAACCACATCCGTGATCGGATTCACCAATAACTAACTAACCGGTTGCAGCGAAATCCGCGAAAATAAAAGTAAACAACCACCCCAAACTGAACGACACATGTGTGCAGTGCACTGTGTTAGCAATTCACCGAGAGCGTTGTATGGCGCTAGTTAATATTAATCTTCCATGCGGTCAACGTCATGGCGAACGCGTTGTCATGGCAACGTAGTAAGAAACTCGTAAACTAAACATAGCACCTCCAGCAAAGTCGAAGCGGTTTGCGCCACTGTTATAGTTGTTGTAATAAAAAGTTTGAAAGTTTTAAAAAGACATGCCGCCAACGGTCAAGTAAAATATTTATTCGAGATGTACAGCTTATTTTTTGCCAATTAGGTGAATAAATGAATGTAAAAACTTAAATTTTAAGAGATATATAAAAAATACAGTTAGATGTTTGCTTGTTTATTTTTCCTGGTGAAGTAGCACTTCACCTACTTCACCTGAATAGACGCCACTGTGACCAGGCATTTTTACGTTTATACACACAGACAAAAAAATATCTCGAAAAGATTGTTATGACTTTGTCAACTTGACAACTAAAGTCATTGTGAAATTTTTCTGGTGGCATCGAATTATGTTTTAACCTATCTTGAATGGGAAAAAAAGAAAGTATGTTGCTTCCTTGACAATACCTGTATGCGAAAAACACATGCCCGTAAAAGGAAATCGGAAAACCTTAAGTTTCAAATAATTATCAGCCCTCACCTTTTACCCAGCAGTGTAATCAAAACCAATCTCTAAGATTGCAATCGGTGATTCACCCCCCATCATGTCTAGAAACCGTTAATTAATCATTTCACTCCACGGAAAGGGCATATACCCAGGCGTATCTAATCTCTCATTTAATATTAACCAGTGACTAATTTCGTTATCTTCGTTTAGAAAAAAAAATACATCTGAAATACCGCGAATATTAATGCAATGGTTTATTTGAAATAGATTATCATCTGTACAAATCATTTTTAAAGCATCTTTATTTCGATGTGATGATCATTAGTACCTTTTTTGAAATTTATTTATAGCAGTTCGATTTGTACAAAAAAAAATCTGCCTCCAATTCATCGAGCTACGACTTTAAATACGTTAATAGCTCGATGCTCTAATTATTGTTTTTCGGTATTGTTGTGGCATTCAGGAAGTGTCAGTTTCTGTGGTTAGAATTGTGTCAAATGTAACAAAGACTTCTCATGACTGCTGAACTTTGTGAGAGGGAATCGTCCATTGAAGTGATTTTTCATGGGAACAATAACGAAAATGACGAGTCCAGTAAAGAAAAATTACTTGTAAGTTTCGGTAGTTTATATTCAAATTGTAGATAATACTGATGTAGTAATTTTATACATAAAAAATATAATATGGCATACTCAGAACTTGAATGAATCGTTAATTATTTCAAAGCAAAAGAATAACAGCATTTGCATATGAAAAGAACTCAATTGTCGGATTTTCATCGTTTTTATTGCTACCCAATGTGTCGATTAATTAATTATTAATAAAGCGACTAGTAACTACAGTCAAGCATTGAGTATTTCAATGCTTGGTTTGGCAAAAATTATATTATTATTATTATTATTATTAACAGTATTATTATTATTATAAAAAGGCTGCTTTTATGAATTTTCTTGAAATACAGTTTTTTTGTGAATAACACGCACCACTGTGTTCTATGGTGTTCAGTCCGAGGATGTTCGGCAACACCCGCTTGATGTCGGTCTCTCCTCTTTTACTGGATTCTGTATTTCCTAGTGTTAAATATGTGCATAGTATTTTTACTTCCCTCGTGATGGGAAATATAGTTATTGTTACTACAATATGTTAAGCCTAAAATTATAAAAAATAATACTTAAAGAATTATATTACCTTATAATCTGTTCCACTATTTAATCATTCCAAAATTTATCCCAGCTCTAACCATATATGCAAATATTACGGAACACTTTTAACTTATTAATAAGTTTTACATTTCTATTTCAAGTACAAAACTGGGGAATAACATGATCTTATCTTCAGTCGTCATGCCGTATATTTCAGCACCACTGCGCCATCTAACAATATGTAGCGGAAATAACTAGCTGAGGATTTTCAGAATCCTAAATATTAAAGTTCTTAAGTACAAACTAATGATATATATGAAACAGAGAGGGAGCCACCTAGATCTGGAAGAAATCAATATAGAAACCATGAAGAAAGAAATTATAGATTTACAAATACATAACAAATTCTACTTTCGATTGCTTAGAGAATATGTAACTATTTAACGATATTGCTAAAAAAATGAATTTTAATCTTCACTGTCTGACGACAATTCTCAATCAACGCTGCACTGGCAAATCTAATAATGAGTAAGATGAATCTAAAAATTAGGTTTAGTTAATTTTGGGAACATTATATATATATATATAAATGCTCCAAGGAGTCCAAGGTTGTTTGAGCACTTGGAATTTATTTCAAATTTCAAATTATTTTAATTATCTATTAAGCATTTCTTTTTCAGGACAACAAGGCGATGGTAACCCCCCTACCATCGGCAGGAAATGCCCCCCAACCCACGGTGCGTATCAACATTACAGACCCCGAAAAACATAAGACAGTACAGACGCAGCCATCTAGGATCAAATTTAGATGTCGAATACGCTTGCCCTATGCGTTAAACGCTATTTTGAGCGTCCTAGGTAAGGAAATGATCATACATGCTAATCGATAATTTCCACTTTAAGAAATTACTGGTAAGATGGCGGTAAAGTCATGTAAATGAAAGTTCCTGAATATAATTTCAGGCAGTGTTGCCAACGTGACCAAAAAATAATTATATCTTGATTAATAAAAAATGTATGAGGTAATATTTTGTAGCCAAATTTATGTATGTGTATATAGTAGTTAAAATTTCAACTTCAAATTTCAAATTTTATTTAGTAATGATTTTTTTTTATTTTTCTCAATTTTTAATTGTTAATAATTGGGTTTTTTATGGTCTATAAAAATTCCGTCCGCCATATTATTAATTTCAATCTTTTATTACTTTTGATTTTTATATAAAATTTGAAGTCAAAAAAAGTGGAAGTCAAGAAAAAATTATCTATCCATACTTTTTTATAATTGATTTTTTTAAAACAATTTGTTAACCCGATATCTTTTTTTACCCTACTGTATTTTCACCAAAATGCTACGATTTCATTTCCTTGTGACATAAAATAGGAAGCAAATCGGGGGCAGTAATATATCATTTAAAAAGCACCTCCCGGTACTAAATTTTATTAATAAATCTAATTTTTTAAGAGCTAGTAAAAGAACAGACAAATCTATAGTTCGTATACAAGAGGCAATAGGTAACTGTTCAGAACCAAACTGCTTTAGTAGTTAACTACGCCCAGTTCTGTTCTGACCTAAATTAATTCGCTATGTCTTCATCCACGCCAACGAGAACGAACTTTCTAAATTTTGGCTCACGGGGAACCAGATTTGACGTCATTAGCGTTCACGCTAACTAATATAAGCTATTTATATGTTTTTTCGTCAAAAGGTTTGGTGGCACAATGATAAGGTTCTCTGCCCACGTCGTATAACATGCAGGTTCGAATCCTGACAAGGACGAAAAGTTTTTTTGTTTTTTTTTTCTAAGAGAATTTGTAATTAATAAATATTTTGATTACTTATTTGCTTAGAGTTAGGTTAGATTGGGTATGATGTAAAAAAACGTGCGGTAACGCGCCAACCGAATTCCGAGTCTATATTAAAAGAAGATTTTTTTTAACAAATTCTATACTGTTAAGTGAATCCCCCGTCAGGTTAGTACAAGTTGGTCAAAAAAGCTGTCATTCACATGTTTCTCTGTTTTAACGTGAATTGATTATTTATTAATTATAACCCATATCCGTACGATAGTATAAAAAGAACGAAATCAAGTAACGAGTGTGTATTTAAGGGGAGGTTGATGGAAGAATTAATAACCCTTCTCTCTATACTCTATATGGACACAAAATAAATATATTCACAACATCTTATCTTGTTTGCATGCAAAAAAAATAACATACGAAAAACATTTTTTTTTTTGTTAAAATATAGTATATTTAGTAGTAGATTGTCCATCTCAAAAGAATGTTCTCCTGTACGTTTGTTATCAAAGGGGATTGTAGCGATCCTTGATACACTGATTCTAAGCCTTACTTTTTTTATTTGAAAATGAAAATTTGTGATGTAAAGGCTGATTAAACGTGTTAATTAAATGTTCGCAGTACACACGGCAACACTGTTTCCTTAGGCTCCTTTAGATTATTTAATCATAGTCCTCCCTCGAATTGCCGCCAGTGTTGCCGTTGTGTCACAATTTTAATAATGACATGATGAACATCAAATGAAACGTGTGCAAATTTTACTTATTACAATGAGCATTTTCTCATTATCTAATATTTGAACATATCCGTCAAGCTAGCTCCTTGTAGCTAGCAAGAAGGAGCCAGCAACAAAATTTTACAGCGGACCAGATAAACCTTTGACGTAATATAAATATACAAGAAAAATAGTTCCAGGATGTTTCCAAGGGCAAAAATATCTTCCTTATGTTAAATCTAATTGCAACAAAACTTTGCAAACTCTTTCGATAGGGAGTGGCAAACGTTAATGACGTAATAAAAAAATAATTTATTTCTAAAAATGCCATATCTCTTTTATCATTATCTCAAATTTAACGAACTATTGTAAACAGGTGGAGTAATATACACGTAATAGGTACATGGTCTTTTCATAAGTGGGATGGCAAACGACAGGGGCGGAGCAAAAAATTTAAAAATGCAATGTCTTTCTTACATTAACTTGAAATTAAACAAAATTCTGCAGGCAGCTGGAGTAATATACACTTAATATTTCCTAGGTGGGGTGGCAAACGACAGGGGCGGATTAAAAAATGAATTTATTTTTCAAAATGCAATGTCTTTCTTAGATTAACTTGAAATTAAACGAAATTCTGCAGACAGATGGATACCCTTGATATATGATCTTTTCCTAGATGGGATGGCATACGACAGGGGTGGAGTAAAAAATTAATTTATTTTTAAAAATGCAATATTTTTTTAATCATTACCTCAAATTTAGCGGACATTGTAGGCAGGTGGAGTAATAAACACTTAATATATGGTCTTTTCTTAGGTGGGGTGGCAAACGATAGGGGAGAAGTAAAATATTAATTTATTTTTAAAAATGCAATGTCTTTTTTAACTTAACTTGAATTTAAACGAAATTTTGCAGGCAGATGGAGTAATATAACCTTAATATATGGTGTCTTCCTAGCGGTGGGGGGGGGGATGACAAACGATAGAGGCGGAGTAAAAAATTAATATATATTTCAACACGGATTTTGACTCTTATAATAATAAATCAACGCAGACATTCGAGAACATCGTTCAACAATTTCTTGTGTAGTAAAACTAATATTATAATATAGAATAATTCTCAAAAAAATACTAATACTTTTTATCGACTATTTCTGGCAACATTGTGCGCTACTTGGTATCTTGCAGTGTTGCCACAGCTACTGATATTTCGGTAGATCTACCGAATTTGAATGCAATCTACCGAAATACCGATTTTTGTTACAGATCTACCGAAAAATAACAAAATATTATTTTATAGCGCAATTCTAAAGAATTCTAAGAAATGTCCGAAATATAAAGGTTTAAGTGATATTTAAAATGCCTAAATAATAAAATTGTTCAATAAACAAATTGGACCTTATAACATTTAATATTCTTCGCCCGTCTTTCGTACTTCGCTACTCGAACGAATTGCGATCTTGGCGTGGCCCTTGGGCGAGGTTCGGTGGTTTACAGCGACAAGCGTGGGTTTGTTGGTGGGATCTGTTTATATTTGAGCCTGCAGCAATCTGCCGGGTTTGGCGCATTGCTATTAGATTTATGATTGCGTAAAAATATTAAATACTTATATTAGGTGTATTTTATTGTAAATAAGTCACTCATTAGACTCAGATAGTAACAGCGGACGTGAGGGGACAAGCAGAAATATCAGGAAAAAAAAATTTTACATGTTAAAGAAGGGTGACAAAATGTTGCAGAGTTCAAAGAGTGGTAGTCAATAAGTTCCAAAGGCAAAACTTACGCTAAATGTATGGAATGCAATAAAGACATTAATATAGTAAGCGGGAAAGATGCCTTAATGAAGCATCGTAGTGGAAAAATTAATTTAAAAAAATGCATGTCATAACTGTTATGATTTTGAAATTGAAAAAAAAACACTTAATGACGATGGATGACAAATCTGCCCTTTATAAAGGCGAATTTAAAAATGATTCATAATAAGAATCTGACGATCAAATACTGAGTACCTACCTACCTACCTATAGGGATATGTTTTTGATTAAATTAGATTTTTTTTGAAATAATGTGTGTTTTTTATTATTAAAATATATTTTTGTTGTTATTATTTCATAACTTTAAATCTTAATAAATTTACATAATAAAAATATACGTTTCTTGAAATTAACCTTATTTTATTGATAAAGAAAAATCTACCGAAAAATTTACGGTATCTACCGAAAAATTCCGAGTGTTTCTACCGAAATTGTTAAATTTGCTGTGGCAACACTGGTATCTTGTTTAATCAGTTCGCGTCGTGCTTGTTGACACTGCCAGTTGCCTGAATACACGACATAATCTTTCTAGCCAAATGAACTACGAAGCAAGATAATAATAATGTCTAATCAGATACCTACAACAGTTGTGTTAGTTCGTAACAGAAATTATTACAGTAGTACCACAGAATCGGGATGACGATAAAACTGATTGTCTCATTAATATCGTGTATTTAAGAATGTTCGTAGTTTTGAGTGGTTTTCGTGACTGAATAATGTTTATTAGTTTTTTATAACTTTCTGTAAGAATTTTTATTTCTAATGTTACACATCGCTTATCTTTTGAAATCATAGTCGCAAGTCATTCATTACCACACATCACATGACAAATTTTATATAGTAGGCCGATCAATAGAACAAAAAAACAGATTTATTGCCAAAGTAACCAAAAGTCTATTATAGTAATATTCCATTAAGTTTTCCACACGATCATTTGTTTGTTATAAACAATTTAATGCAAAAAATAGCATTTTCTTTCGTTTTTGGCTTATAAAATCGAAACTAATGAAGCAATATTAATGGTGTAAAAATATAAATTGTAGAGAATAAAATTACAGTGTAATATGGTTACACGACTTGATCAGATTATTAGGAGGAAAAAAAACGAAAAAAATTAGGCTTCTTTGCAAAAATTCATATCTCCGTTATTTCTCAAATTATAACGTCGACCCTTTGCGAAATAGTTATTGATATGTACAGCATCTTCCCCTGAGGAGGAAAAACGGTATTTTTTGACTCCCCCCTTATTTCGCAAGAAATTCAAATTAGCCAATCGATGTATTTAACTCCGAGAATTTGAAAATCATAACAAAAAAACAAACGGAATACCCTTTATATTATTACATTTTTTAATTCTATGGTCAATTCTAAGTGTTTTTTAATAAGGGTACTGTATGTCTATCTTCAACTGTGATTTATTGATATTTTGAAAATTGACACATTTGATGCAGTTGATTACCTTACTTCAAGATCACTGAAATTTTGACGTATTAGTGGATATTATATTAATTTGCCATGATATTCGTTAAATGAAAAACTACAGATTGTAACGCGTATTATAAGTGTCAAGAAAATGCCAGTGAAGCAAGAAGAACATATATTGCCGATTTTCATAGAAATATATGCGTAAAAATAATTATAAGGATTAAAAAAATTAAAAAGTAGCCGAGTAGATGTCGGTCAAGTGCCCCCCCCGAACCAAACGAATTTCAAAAATAGATAATCCATTATTTTGTACACATTTTGCACACAATAAATCAAATTTTGCACACCCACCAAAGAGAAACTAAAGCAGATTTTTAAACGTGGTGGCAAACTTGACCGTTCCTCCCCGTCCTTTAAAATATCTAAATGTTTTTTGTCGATTGATTCACCTAATTTTGCAACATTTTGCAGGCTTATTTTCAAGTCCCGTCTATCACGAAATTAAAAAAATTTTATGCTACCTGATTCACTTAATTTTGTACAGGGTGATCAGTTAAGGGTAGCGAGCGGCCATATCTCATAAGATATTGGTCGTATAGATTTGAGAAAAAAAAAATCATAATAAATGTCGCCAAGAGAAATTGCTGAAAATTATTTTCGAGTTTGTCAAACGTTCGCTAGAGGGCGTAACAACCAACACCAAGTAGAAAAATGGGGTTTTTATAGAATTTTGCCTAATGAAAATATATCGATGATATCATTTTCATATTTAGTCTAAAATGTTTTGTTCTATATATCAAAATAAAGCGGTGGGGGAAGTTCAATTGTTCTTTCAAACAAATCAAGATGTCTCCCGTTTCTTTTGACCGATTTTAGCAAACTTAGGCTCATATGAAAGAGCATAATTTGCACTACAAAACGCTTATTTAGTTTTAAATTTTTGACTTTTGCTGGCGTCGGTAGATAGCGTTAACTGAATTAGTAGCATATTTTTTAGTTTTTTTCAAAATAAACAAATGTAATGGTATATTCATTTTTACATATTTTAAAAGAGGATAAATTTCTCTATAATTTAATGAAAATAATTTATCATCTACCTTTTTTTGAACCGTTGATATCGACAAAAATATTATTTTATTTTATTAAAAAATGGCACGCCACTGCTTTTTGTCAAAATAAAAATCATTTTCCTAATCACTTATTAGTTGCTAACAAAAAGAACCTCTTGACTTTTTTTCGTTAGACGAACGGTTTTGGATTGAAAAAATAAGATGTCTAACAATGAAAAATCTTAATAAAACTGTCCAACAACAGCAGGAGCAATAACATTAAAAACAAGAACATGGAACTTTAAAAATAAACGTTAAAAATAAATTAATAGTTTTGTCGTAAATGTTCAAAATGTTGTCCATTATTTTGAATGCACTGGTCCAATCTCTTCTGGTTGGAGTTGACAGCTGTCTCAATTTCCGCTCTTGGTATAATATGTATGGCGTTTTGAATTCGGACTATCATGTCTTCTCGAGTAGTTGGTCGAGTTTTATACACCAAATCCTTTATTCGGCCCCACAGATAAAAATCAAGGCAGGTTAAATCGGGGGATCGTGGTGGCCAGAAAAATAGACTGCCTCTACCAATCCAACGGTTAGGAAAATGCCTGTTCAAAAAATCTTGCACATTTCGTGAATAATGTGCCGGGCATCCGTCTTGTTGAAACCACATGTTTCTTCTTACTTGTAAAGGCACATTTTCTAAGAGTCCTGGTAAATCGTTAAATAAAAAGTTCAAATACATGTCACCGGTTAGATTGCCATTAAAGATGTGCGGACCGATAATAGCACCATTAATAACACCACACCAGACGTTGACGCTCCATCGACCCTGCTGATAATCTTCACGTAACCAGTGTGGATTAGTGTCCGACCAGTAATGCACGTTATGAAGATTTACCCTGCCATTACTGCAAAACGATGCTTCGTCTGTCCACAATATTTGTGACAAAATATGATGGTTTTCCCTAATGAAGTCTCTAAGCCAGTAGCAGTAATCGAGCCTACGTTTAAAGTCAGTGCCATTTAGGGCTGAATGAATCACGATGTGATATGGATGCATTTTAAAATCCATTAATATTTTTTGCACTGCTCTTATGCTTAAATGGGGGTCTGCGAATATAAGCCAACACATTTATAATGTTATCTTCTCTTCTTACTCTACGATTTCTTCTCAAAGTTGGAGTTGGTCACACTTGGCCATGTTGCCTTAAACGTAAGGCTAAACGATGAAAAACCATTCTCGAATGTTGTCTTCGGAGGGGATAACGCAGTGCATACTGCCTAGAAGCAATCGCCGCATTTTCAAAACATTGAAAATAAATTCTCAACATATCAAAGGCTTCTTCATTCGTAAAAGGCATGATTTGTTGTAAAAATACTTTTTACATAACATTAAATTAGATGTCAATAGCAGGAACTATCAAAATGAATATCAACGTGATTGACAATTTGGTGTTTTGTTTCTTAACGTAGATCATGGCCTGCTTCGCTTAAATGCGATGTTAGTTAAGTTTGATTTTTAATTTAATTTATGAAATAATAATAATTATTAATAATAAATTATGAACTAAAGCATTCTCTCGCTAATTAAATGATTATTAATGACAAAAATAATAGGTAATAATTTTATTATTGTGAGATGTAATTAAAAATAATTTTAAACCTTATAGTTATCATTGTTAAACATCTTATTTTTTCAATCCAAAACCGTTCGTCTAACGAAAAAAAGTCAAGAGGTTCTTTTTGTTAGCAACTAATAAGTGATTACGAAAATGATTTTTATTTTGACAAAAAGCAGTGGCGTGCCATTTTTTAATAAAATAAAATAATATTTTGGTCAATATCAACGGTTCAAAAAAAGGTAGATGATAAATTATTTTTCATTAAATTATAGAGAAATTTATCCCCTTTTAAAATATGTAAAAATGAATATACCATTACATTTGTTTTTTTTGAAAAAAACTAAAAAATATGCTACTAATTCAGTTAACGCCATCTAGCGACGCCAGCAAAAGTCAAAAATTCAAAAACCAAATAAGCGTTTTGTAGTGCAAATTATGCTCTTTCATATGAGCCTAAGTTTGCTAAAATCGGTCAAAAGAAACGGGAGACATCTTGGTTTGTTTGAAAAAACAATTGAACTTCCCCCACCGCTTTATTTTGATATATAGAACAAAACATTTTAGACAAGAAGTGTAGGGAAATGGTCACTAAATATGAAAATGATATCATCGATATATTTTCATTAGGCAAAATTCTATAAAAACCCCATTTTTCTACTTGGTGTTGGTTGTTATGCTCTCTAGCGAACGTTTGACAAACTCGAAAATAATTTTCAGCAATTTCTCTTGGCGACTTTTATTACGATTTTTTTTCTCAAATCTATACGACCAATATCTTATGAGATATGGCCGCTCGCTACCCTTAACTGATCACCCTGTACACTTGTTTTCAAGTTTTGCAAAGTTTGTTCGAGAAATTTGTGCCGTCTGGTAGGTTTTATGGTTCACCACAAAATTCAAAATTCTGTTAGGGCTACGAAAGAAATGTTTAAGTTTGATCTGCTTTGGCTCGTTTTGCCAATATCAGGTTCTAATGTGTCTTGATCGACCGAGGGGTAAAAGAAACGCTCCGCACGCAAAATATTAATCTTTGATTTTATTTATTTCAGCAACTCCCGAGAAAAACAGATTCTTTACTCAGATTTTATGAAGAATCAACGGGAATGTTGCTTTTACCTATAACGATTAATGCTGGCAGGTCCTCTTTTAAACCCCATTACTGCCAATATTGTTGAAAATTACACCCTATAATCATAAAGTACTGAATAAATTCTTATTTTCCAAATTAACTTTGACTACTGACAGAGCTGTAGCCTCAAAAACCCATTTTCAGTTGTTTCTTCGTTGCTAAGTAACGCGCATGTCTGCATACCAGGAGATGCCGACTTTTTAGTTTTAAAATTTTGCTACTTGATTAAAAGAATTCATGTGGGAATTGTGCAAAAACCGACAATACCACAGCCTCTAGTTTTGATATGGAAACAGTACACGACAGTAATTATTATTTGGCAAAGGTCATTCGTTATAACTTCAGAAATAGCGGAGACATGAATTTTCGAAAAAAAAAGTTTAATTTTGCGGTTTTTTGTTTTTTCTCCTGATCTAAGTTGTCTAATGATATAATATTGTTTGTAATTTTATTCCCTACAATTCATCTCCTTACACCATCAAGATGGCTTCATTAGTTTCGATTTTATAAACCAAACATGAAAGAAAACAAATGATGGAATGGAATGGGAATGGAAACATAATGGAATATTACTATGACTATCTTGAATGTGTTGGTGATCTCGGTTTCCTGTTACTATTTTTGTCGCAAAAAAATCTCTATTTACTTATTGGCCTAGTCCATACTTTTATGATGTTTTTTTAACTGGGATTTGAATATCCTCTTTTTCTTTTTTGTTATTAGAACTAATTACACTATAAACTATAAAAATGGTTTAACAAACAATCAGTTGTTTTTTTATAAACTACTTAATTATTATTTTTATAAGATTGACGAAAGAAAGGTCTTAAATTAGTTGAAAAAATACGGTAAAAAATAAACACATTTTACCCCGTTAATGGTGGAATTTCGAATTAATTATTTTTAAATATCATTAACGAAAGAATCTTCTCGAAATTTCATATGTCACCTCATTTTATCCGTTTTAGCTAAATCGTAATTTATCGAATTTAGGAATATATTAGCAATACTAAAATGTAATAATTTACTGCAGGTCGATAACATAACCATCAGTGCGAACTCTGACATGAAAATCTACAGATTTCCAAGTTGTAAGTTTCTGCGAAATTATTTGCGGTATTTGTTGTTAGATCAAAGTCCAGTAAATCATTGATTTTATAGGGATATGCTCATTTAAACACATTAATTTTTTTTACAATATTTATTGACAAAATTAAAATATACCTGTATATTAGTATTGACCCGTACGCTATTTTTGTACTTCGTATAAATTCTACCAGGAAACATATCTGCAGAGATGCCCACGAAGAACGCTCCACTCCAACATTCATTTTCGTAAACCTGTTTAATAACATTGTCTCTAAATATAATCAAAAAATGAGGAACATAAATATATCTCTCTCTCTCCCACTCCCTCTCTCGTATCACATTTTGAAAAAATTGAAATCAATTGAATAAGAAGTTTTTACGTTGATTTTTCGTTTACTTTGGCCGCCATTTTGCCCCCTACCATCTTGAATACGTAGAACAATTTTATCAGTTTATCTCTACATTACACTTAATTCTTGCAAAAAAAATTAAATCCATCTAATAAGTAATTTTTTCAGGCTGCTTTTTTAAATATTTTATTTGGCTGCCCTTTTTTTCTTTCTTCTTGGATTCGTACCAAGATGGTACCTGGCGATGCCCATATGACCCTAGTGAACTAGTTTTTTAGCTATGCCTCGAACAGACAGACACACAGACTGACAGAACAGACCGGCGGAATTGAGAAAACATGATTTTAGCTTTTACTCTCAAAACTCTCTCTCAAAACAATGTAAGCACTAGCCACAGAGACTTCCCCAACAATTATAGTTTTTAGCTATTTTTGAAGGGTGAAAATCTTCTTTAATGACGTCACTAAAATAGTCCATAGCACGGAATGGTATATTGTGGTCTAAGAGGAGATGAAGAATTTTTGATTCAGTTTTTCCACTCATTTGACCTATATGGCAGTCTATACTTCTATATCTCTACTATTACAAACCAAAAGTGTGAATGATCTTTTACTGATGCTGGCCTCGGCAATGGTTGGTCGATTAAGAGTAGCCCCCCCACCCTTCCAGTAAAGGTTCTGGCTACGTATCTAAAAATCGGTAAATTCGCCTTTACCCACAACTTCCCTCGTATAGAATTTCACTGCGTACTAGTGGCCTATTTAAGGGGAGTTTTGAGGGTCCCAGAGCCATTTTTATTTAAGGTAAAATTATAGAAATAATATAAAGGACCCTTTTTTCGAGATTGGTTGGTAACTCCACCCCTTCCTCCCGAGACAGTTTTATTTAAAACCAAAGTAATGACTTTTTTTGGTAATACATTACGCTCAAAATGTCCACTTATCTAGAAATCAAAAACTCAAAATTTTTGTTGTTAAATATTTTCATCGTTTCACCCCCCCCCCAGAAGCAACGTCTATGCGTCACTACTGCGTACATATGACATAGTCTATACAGGGTGTCCCACGACGAACTGCGGTGATCGATTTCTCAGAATGTAGGGTTTGGAAAAATTTGAAATTTTTGGCAGCTAACTAAAGTCAATGGGGGCAATTCCGGTTTTACCGGAAGTAAACGTCAACTTTCTTTTTTTAAATAGAACACCCTGTATATTTTCGAATTTTTGGATTAATAGAAAAATTCCAGGTATATTTCATGTATAATATCCTATACCTAAGTTGAACTGTTTTTGAGATATTTTGAATTTTATGTAAAAAATGACGTTTGCAGGTCTAGACCTAACTATAAATATCTGCTTATCTAAGTCTCTATTATTTGGTCTTGCCACATTTCTTAGGAATGTCATTGGATATGCTGCAAAATATCCGAGAATTGCAATCTCGAAATTTTCATTATCAACAATGGGCTTCCTCTTATTAATTTTTGCCTTAACATTTCCAAAATTTTTATAGTTTCCCAACATTTGTTTAACGCTGTTCGGTGACGGTTTCTGTTTATCTGGATATCTATCAGCAAATATATGGCATGTTCTTGTTAAAACTCTGTTAGATTCCTCATAGATAATAAACAAATTTATTCAAATAATCCTCGTGTGTGTAACTTAATCGCCCCGGCATGATTATTAGTTTAATAATTATTATAATTACTATAATAAATAAATAATATTTTAGTAGGTAATTATCAAACGACAACAAATATTACGTTTCTATAGTAACCAATTGGTTTTGTTTTCGCCAGGCCTCCCCGTCATGGCCAAATAACAGAAAACTTAGAAGCCGTCTGGTATTATTAGAATAAAAAATGTTAAATCGCCAATAACTCAAAAAACTACAAATTTTTGGAATAGACAACTTTATACAAAGTCACCCTTATTTTAAGTGTTAAATAAGATAAAATTATAAAAATTGGGGGTTTCCGTTGGAAAAAAGTAACTTTTAATGATTTTTTAAAGTATATTTATAATGTCAGGTTTTGATCATCCTATATTTATTTATTATAAAAATATCAGCACAGGTCACTAAGTGTTTTGGACAAGAAACCAACCTTCGATAAGCAGATATTATAGTTATGTCTAGACCTGCAAACGTCATTTTTTACATAAAATTCAAAATATCTCAAAAACAGTTGAACTTGGGTATAGGATATTATACATGAAATATATCTACAATTTTTGGAGGAATCCAAAAATTCGATTACATACAGGATGTTCCATTTAAAATGAGAAAGTTGACGTCTACTTCCGCTATAACCGGAAGTGCCGCCATCTTGAAAATATTTTGCGCGAATTGCCCCCATCGACTTTAGTTAGCTGCCAAAATTTCAAATGTTTCTAAAGCCTACTTTCTGAGAAATCGATCGCCGCAGTTCGTCGTGGGACACCCTGTATATACATATAATTATTTGGTAATAGCTATATACAAATTCATAAACTGTAATTTGTTTCAATTTTTTTTGTTTCTAATTTATTCATTATTGTCATTATTATGCCTACTTTTTTTACAACTTTATTTCAAGTCTGTAAAAAATTAATTATGTCATTTATTATTTTCATCCACAAAAAAAAGATTTTATTCCTGACAATAGAATTTTAACGAATATTCAAAAAATTTATTAGGCCGCCATTTTGTTTTGCTATATTGGATTCGCACTAAAATGTTACCAGTCTCTCCTTGTGTCACATTTATGCAAATATAAAAATTCATACGATCAGTAGTCCCTTAATAATTTTTTTTACATTTTGTGACAGCGCCATTTTGTTCTGCCGTATTAGATTTTTATTGTCAATCGGATAACTAGTGTTTGAGCTATGCCGCGTACATACAGACGGACAGACCGACAGACTGACGGAAATGGGACTGTCTTGTAATACTCCAGCGACGCTAAAACGAAAATATCCTCAAAAATCTCGAAGAGTGTTTTTTTTTTACGATTACAATCCTTCCCTTTTGAGAGGGAAGTAATAAGAGGTGAATCTGATGTTTTCATTTAGGCACTCTGCAACCCTGGTAATTTCAACTTTTAAATATAAACTGCTGGCCTCTTGAAACAGTTCACCTGCATTTTTTGGTAAAATTTAAGTTCGAACATTTTTAAAACAAGACGAGATACTGATGTGCAGTTTTAAGTTGTATCTTGCAAATTTTATTACATATAACCGATGTTAGGCGTAAAACTTACCTAAGCTAAAAAGTTATTTATACAGAAAGTTAAAAAAAGACTGCAAATTTTTCAATTTTTCATTTGTTCCGAAAATCTACAAAAACAAATTCTTAGTTTTAATTGTTAGATTAGAGTAATCCTTGGTAAAATTATAAAAAACAATTTCAAACTTTTTTTTTAATTTTCTTTTAGATATGATTTTTTTGTCAAAAAATTTTTCTTCATAATAAGCTGTAACTTTTTTTCTTGCTAGAGGACCCTTAAGTCATATTTTTTTATAATGTGCACGGTCTGCACTACACAGAACATATACAGGGTGTGAAAAAAATGTGGCAAGGTTAGTTAAAAACCTAGCAATCCTCAAGATCATGTACAGGGTGGCCCACATAAGATGACCCACTACCTTATCTCAGAATCTGTACGAGATAGGGAAAAAAGTTTTATACAAAAGTTTCTTAGGTTTATCTAGATTTTTTAAATATTATATTTTTATATATACAGAGTGTGTCATTTTGCGTTGACAGATGTCAACTTTGTTATTTTAAATAGAACACCCTGTATATTATTATGGATTTGACTAGCTCTCTTAGAGACGATTTCAACGATGTATTAAAAGATGGGTCTACGAGGCACCGTTTCGGAGATATTTACGATCATCTTCAATTTTTGACATACTTTCAACTTGTTGTATCTCTGGTATTTATCAACTTTTTTGTTTCATTTTTGTGCAGGAAAAAACATAATTTTATGCTTTATTGGACGCGTAGGTAAAAATATTGAAATTGAAAAAAAATGTTACAGTGTTGTCACGTTTTGCGTACCATCAGTTTTCTCAAGATTTTTAAATGCAACCCCCTATATTTTATAACGGATTTAAATAGAGCATCGAAAGACGATTTCAACGATATATTATAACATAGGTTTACAAGTCACGGTTCTCGAGTTTTGGGGATTTTCTTCAGGAATCAATTTTAATATTAAACAGTTTTTACTAAAACATAATATAAACTATTAAACGTGACATGACATGAACGAAGACAACAAAATTAATATTATATGCTAAAGAATATCTAAATTAGATTTTCTAATTGCTTTGAATAATTATTACCACGCCGTTTTCCAGATCAAACGTAAAACTCTCTAAAAATCAGTTAAATACATAATGTTTATATTTGTTAAAATAGTGTGAATCTATTTAAAAATAGTTCTTTATGTTTCCTTCCCATATACTAAATAAGCCTTATCAATGTTATGATTAGCGATTACCAAAACAGACGGCCAAGGCGACTGTGTCGATAATGGTGTCGCAAAATGTCTTTGCTTACTAATCATTTTTGTTGTTTCGTTTTTATATAGAGCGTCTGAAAGTCAGTCGAGTAATAAACGTCATCAAGCTAAGTATTGGCTTCGTGTTTTTTCTCTCACAATTATTTACCAACCTTTCCACAACCCTATCAACAATTTTAAGTAGGCTGTGCTTCAAAACCATGGAAACAAACGAAATATTATTTGCATGAAATTTGACAGCTTGGTTACATTTCTTGAAAGAACTGCCACTACTGGTCAAGGCAAAATCAACATAAAATCAAAGCCATCAGAAAGCAGGGACATAAAAGTGTATATGTTTGGTGCGGAATAATAAAGGACCGAGTGATTGGGCCGGTTTTTTATGATAGGACTCTTAACGGACAGAGATACCACAGTTTGTTGCAAAATGATTATTAATGAATTACCGGATGAAATTAAAGATGGTCTTGTATTTCAACAAGACAGTGTGCCGTACCATACCGTAAGACCTGTAATTGAATGGTTAAATGAAAGATTTCCAATGTGGATTGGCTGATTTGGGTCAATCCCCTGGCCAGCTCGGAATCCCGATTTAACTCCACTAGATTTTTTTTATGGGGAAATATTAAAGACAAAGTGTATAAGAATAAAGTTAATAACGTAGACGATTTAAGGGGGAGAATAATGGAAGAGATCCATTTGATCAATGAGAGTGGAGCAGTTCGTAGGGCAATAAAAAAATTAGACATTATTTATACAACATGTATAGCACAGGAAGGTGGTTATATAGAAAATTGAATTTAAGTAATGTTTATTTTTTTGTCTTTGTTCTTGTTATGTCATGTTTAATAGTTTATGTTATGTTTAGTAAAAATTGTTTAATATTAAAATTGATTCCTGAAGAAAATCCCCAAAACTCGGGAACCGTGACTTGTAAACCTATGTTATAATATATCGTTGAAATCGTCTTTCGATGCTCTATTTAAATCCGTTATAAAATATAGGGAGTTGCATTTAAAAATCTTGAGAAAACTGATGGTACGCAAAACGTGACAACACTGTAACATTTTTTTTCAATTTCAATATTTTTACCTACACGTCCAATAAAGCATAAATTTATGTTTTTTCCTGCACAAAAATGAAACAAAAAAGTTGATAAATACCAGAGATACAACAAGTTGAAAGTATGTCAAAAATTGAAGATGATCGTAAATATCTCCGAAACGGTGCCTCGTAGACCCATCTTATAATACATCGTTGAAATCGTCTCTAAGAGAGCTATTCAAATCCATAATAATATACAGGGTGTTCCATTTAAAATAACAAAGTTGACATCTGTCAACGCAAAATGACACACTCTGTATATATAAAAATACAATATTTAAAAAATTTAGATAAACCCAAGAAACTTTTGTATAAAACTTTTTTCCCTATCTCGTACAGATTATGAGATAAGGTAGTGGGTCATCTTATGTGGGCCACCCTGGTATATTTCAACATCCTGTAGCATAAATGGTAGTGAATATTTTCTCTAAACGGTTTTTTAATTATCTCTCTAAGTTTATGACTTCAACAAATACAGGTGTTGATTTTACAGCCAAATTTAACAACATCGAGTCACACAAGAGACATGTAACAGACTGCCACCTTTTTAGTTTTAAAAATGTCGACTTGAAATTTGAAATGTCTTTAACTCCATCGAAGAACAATTTTTTATACAAACAGTAATTAAGTTACTTCCGCTCTAATCGGAAGTAACCCCCTTCTTTTTTATTTTAAATAGGACCCTGTATATTTAACGGACTATCGTATTCAGCTTAAAATTAGATTTTTAACGATATATCACAAGTTAGGTTTTGTTTTCAAAATGACGGCTGGACAGCCATTTTTCAACATTGGCCTCTCATGATAAAAATGCAGTCACTTTTTACAAAATACTTGTTTTAAGCAGTCCACAATAAGCCTAATTTTAATTTTTTTAGAACACTTCGATTTAACCAGATTCTTTGACAGCCTGTGTGTATTTTGATAATTCAAATTCAGGTTAATATGGATTACGTTTTAAAAAAAGTTTTTTCCGAAGAAAATGAATGTAAAACATTATACAAGGTGTCGATAAAAAATATCGGAGTAAATTGTTCATTCGAAAATTAAAACAAAAAGTGAAAAAATTGAAAAATTCTATTATTTCCCAAAACGATGTTTAAGTTGAAGTGTCTGTCAATGTTTAAGTTGAACTGTTTTTTTTTTGTTTCTGGTTTTTGGCCTTACAAACTATGTGTTTTAGCCACGAAATAAATAAATATTTAGTGAAAGCATGTAGCTTTCAATAATTTGAAAAGAAGGTAAAATTACATTGCACGTTTTAATTCAAACCTAGCCACATATAGACGGGGACACACATTTCACGTCCAGGGGGTCTGTCAGGACGACTTTAAACAAGACAAACAATGGAAGATCTCTAAAAAAGGAAATATACAATAGGAAAGGTTTAGGATATAATATCTATTTTAGTAGTATAAAGTTATAAATGTGAGCAAAAATTCTCTGAACGTATGCTAAATTTCAAAGCCAATTTTTTTAAGGAAGTTGTACAAGCAGGCAAAAAAGCCAATATTATTTGTTATTAAAATATCAGGTAGTCATATAGGTAAAATAAAATTGTTTTCAATTAAATATTTTATCAATTCATTTGAATGTTGTTGGTGTAATTGGTAGTTGAAAAAAATATAGTTTAAATCGCCAAACTCTCCACATAAACAAAGTGGGTCGTCCTTTATTCCAATCTTATGTAAGCGATTGGGAAAACGGCCATGATTCAATTTTATACGACTTACTGTGGATACCAGTCTTCGGGGCATCGATAACTTTTTAAGAACTGATTGTGAATCAGAGCATATAATTATATAATTATAATTTTGAGTTAAAGCCCATTCGATTGCATAATAGATTGCTGCGGCTTCTGCAGAAAAAATGCTTAAATTTGGATCAAGTGTAAAAGACCACTGATAATTTAGTGAGGGGCAATAGAAAGCTCCACCTAAGCTGTTCTCAGTTTTTGAACCATCAGTATAAATAATAAGGTAATTTAAGGGGTATCTGGATATGATTTCTTTAAAAAGTATTTGAGTTGAAGTTCGATTTTCTGGATATGACGGAAAGGTAACTTCAGGAGTAACAAAAATGGTATGGTAGTTTATTTCAAATATGCTCTTAGTATTGTGTTCACCACTTTCAATAAAATTAAACATTCGCAATTCTTCGTTGGACTGTTTAAAAGAGGTATTTTGTAAAAAGTGACTGCGTTTTTATCATGGAACGTCAAAGTTGCAAAGTTGCAAAATTTACCTTGTGATATATCGTTGATAATCCAATTTTAAGCTGAATACGATAATTAATAAAAATTTACAGGGTTCTATTTAAAATAAAAAAGTAAGGGTCACGTGCGATAAAACCGGAAGTAATTTTTAATTACTTCTTTATAGAAAACTTACTTCATCTCGAGTTATAGAAACGTCTTAAGTTTAATTTTTTGCTATTTTTAAAACTAAAAAGGTGGCAGCCTGTTACATGTCTCTTGTGTTACCCGATGTTGGTAACTTTGGCTGTAAAATCAACACCTGTATTTTTTTTAAATAATAAAGTTAGAGAGGAAATTAAAAAACCGTTGGAGAAAATATTCGGTACTCCTTAAAACTTAAGCAAAAACTTTTAAATTTAAATTCTTTTTTATGCTACAGGTTGTTGAATTCTACGTACATGTTCTTTAGTATTGCTAGGTCTTTAAATAACCTTGCCACATTTTTTTCACACCCTGTATATTTTCTGCGTAGTGCAGAAGAAAACTTTACGTAGAAAAATTAAATTTTTTGACAAAATATCATATCTCAAAAAATATTAAAAATTTTAAAAAAAGTTCGAAATTGTTTTTTACAATTTCACCAAGGATTACGCTAATCCAACAATTAGAACTAAAAAATTGTTTTTGTAGATTTTCGGAACATATAAAAAATTAAAAATTTGTAGAGTCTTGTTTAACACCCTGTATAATAACTTTTTAGCTTAGGTAAGGTTTACGCCTAACATCGGTTATATGTAAAAAAAATTGCAAGATACAGCTGAAAACCGCACCTCAGTATCTCGACTAGTTTTAAAAATATTCGACTTCGATTAAATTTTACCAAAAAATGCAGGTGAACTGTTTCAAGTGGTCAGCAGATAAGTTCCTACTTGAAACCAAAACGTCGTATACACCACCCTGTATACAAAAATGCAGGACCATATATTTGAAATGATGCAATAATTGATTGTTAGACAAGACATCGTTGAAAGTGTCATTCAATACGTCCCTAAATGCAAATAAAAAACAATTTTATTTGTACCTGGTGAGTCAACGATTGAAAAAAGTAAATTTACGTCGAACAGGTACAATTTGGAAACAAACTGTTTATGCTATGGGATACATATGTAAATCCTGCTCATTCTAAAAATATTTTGAATTATACGGGGTGCGTCAAAAAAGTAAGGCTACTAAAAGTTGTATTTTTTTAAATGGGACACCCCATATTTGACTTGATTTTTAAATTCTACGTAAAATTCTAATACTTTTTTGTATAACATGTTATATGGCTAAAATTGATACTTTCGTAATATTTGGTTTTAAACGAAAAAAAATATAAATTTGATGCACATCTATGATTAGCAATATAACGCCAAGTTGTGCCACTAAAAATAAAATATTTTGCTTCTGCACAAAATAGGCATGGAATAAAGGACTGCTTTCGTAATATTAAAGATATTAGATACAGGGTGTCCAAATTTAAATGCCCAACTTTAACATATTTAAACCAATTTATTTCATTTTTTTGGAACCTCCTGTATATTTTTATTTATTCTTTTAAAGCTTAAAAAAATCGACAACTTTTATTACATATATATCTATCTTCAATGGTTGTCGAAATATTTTAAAATTCAATTTTTTTGCGTAATTTAGAAAATTGCCAACTCGATCAAAGTAGCCATAGTAGCTGTCAGTAAAACAAAAGTATTTAATATGAATACAATAGTTTATTATCTAAAATTAATCCAATGAAAATTTAGATAATATAATAATTTGTTAATAAAATTGCTACAAAAAAAATTATCTAATAACCTAACATTTTAACATCAGAATCTACAGTAAGCAAGACTACAAGAAAATATAAATAATCCCTTTCATATTACATTAAACCAAGAGTTACACGCTGAAGATTTTAAAATCCGTGTTAAGTTTTGTAACCCAACTGGCATAATATTATAAATATTTAAAAATTTGGTTGAAAAAGGGGTCCACTCGTCTAGTTTGCAAATAAGTAAATACACTTCAATGAAGGAATACATTTCAATTTAGATAGTCGAAAACTTATATTAATAGGTACAAATTTTTAATAAATTTATACAGAAAAAAAACAGTTATCAGACTAAAAAAAATTGCTTTTAAAAGTTAATCAAATGTTTTCATAGTTATGTTTTAAAAGATGCTCAAATAAGCGTCCGCCTTCACGAATACACATGTTGAACCTTTTAATAATATTTTGCCTAGTTTTAACTAGCATGTCTGGTGATATAGTGGCACATACATCCCTGATTCGTTCCTGCATGTTCTCCCTTGCTGTGGGTGGTTGGGTGTAAACACGATCTTTAATATAACCCCCCAAGAAAAAATCTAATGGAGTTATATCGCAAGATCTGGGTGGCCATTCGATAAAACCGCTACGACCAATCCATTTTTGATTAAAATTAGCGTTCAAAAATTCACGAACGTCCCGATGGTAATGATCAGGTGCACCGTCTTGCTTCGGCCACATGTCTCTTCTTTCTTCTATGCTGAGTGGTCTGAGAAGAATAGGCAGCTCAACGGTCAAAAAATTTAAATATCTTTGTCCATTAAGTGGTTCATTAAAAAAATACGGACCTATAATATGGTTTTCAATGATTCCACACCAAACATTTAATGACCAGTGATTTTGCATAATATAATATGCATAATAATGCATATTATTCCTGTTTACAGCTCCATTGCTTCTAAATGTAGCGTCATCGGAAAACATGATATTCGCTAAAAAGTCCCGATATGCTTCTATTCGCCTTATCATTAAGTTGCAAAAGTTAACACGCCTTTCAAAATCTTCATCGTGCAACTCTTGGTGTAATTCCATATGATATGGATGATATTTATATCTACTTGTGGTCCTGCTTACTGTAGATTGTGATGTCTCAGTTAAATTAGCAAGTTGTCGACTACTTAAACTGGGATTTTCTTCTATATGAACTAGAATTTCCAACTTTTTATCTTGATTTGTAGCAATTTTATTGATAACTGTTCTTTTCGAATATGCCACATTGCCACTAGCACCAAATCTCTCCACGACATTTTGAAAGGCCACTTTAGAACGCGCGCGTCGATCCGGATATTTTGTTTCATATAGTCTTTTGGCCAGAAGGCAATTTTTTTGAGCTTCATCCAATATATATAGACCATATCTATCATTTCATTTTGTGAAAAATTCATTTTAAATTAGACGAAATACAATGCTCTAACAACAACACGTTTTTGACATTTCATACATTTATTCGCCAGTTGCTATAGACTGTTTTTTCCATGGCTACTTTGATTGATCGAGTTGTTGATTTTCTAAATAACCCAAAAAATAAATTGAAGAAAGTTGTAGATTTTTTTATTCTTAACAAGACTAAATACAAATATACAGGGGCTTCCATTTAAAAAACTGAAATAAATTGGTTTGAAAATGTTAAAGTTGGGCATTTAAATTTGGACACCCTGTATGTGATATCTTTAATATTACGCAGTCTTTTATTCCATGCCTATTTTGTGCAGAAGCAAAATATTTTATTTTTGGTGGCACAATTAGGCGTTATATTGCTAATCATAGATGTGCATCAAATTTAATTTTTTTTTTGTTTAAAGCTAAATATTTAAGAAAGTATCAATTTTAGCCACATAACATGTTATACAAAAAAGTGTTAGAATTTTATGTAGAATTTAAAAATCAACTCAAATATAGGGTATCCCATTTAAAAAAATACAACTTTTAGTTGAATTTTTTGATGAGCACGACTTACATATATATAAAAATCGAAGAAATTGTCCATATTGCTCAAAGAGACCTAGTTTTAATAACAAACATAGAAAAAGACTCCAAGTCTCGGTCTCATTAAATTATAATTTTACAATTCACAACAAACATGACACGTGTTTCGCCCTTTCGAGCATCATCAGACCTACAAACAACAGAGAGAACCTTAGTAAATAATCACACTCACAAATCCTAAAACAATAACTTACAAATAGAATAAAACACACAACAAAACAAACAACTACTTATACATATTTGATGGACATTAAAATGAGGTTAAGTCTCACGTGAATAAACTAAATAAAATATTAAAAAAAGTATTAAAAAAGATTCATGTCTTTAGACGGGATCGAACCCAGACCACCCGAGTGAGACACCGAAGCAACCACCCACAGGCCACTGGACTAGTCGAAGAAAAGAACCAAAAACTCTCACTCTATGAATTAGTGAATGAAATGAAGGTTGCCTACAATTATTATTACATTAAATTGTTAAATATTAGGGTTGGTTCAAAATTAAAAACATCGTTAACGCAAGTGAGAATGGGACTTTTTATAGCTTTGGTTATTTCCATTTTTTCTAGAAGGTCAAGCTTTTTCCCCTTCGGACATTCATGTAAAACATCAACGTCAGAAATGGAAAATTCATGACCTGACTCCAACAAATGATTGGCAAAGGCCGAAACAGTCTCAGTTACATCCGTATTTCTGAATTTGTTGACAAGGCTTAAATGTTCTCCCACCCTTGTGGAAATTTTTCGACCTGTTTGTCCCACATAGGTCGTGGAACATTCACTACAATTTAGTGCATAAACCCCAGATCTGGACAATTTATCGGTTGTGTCCTTTGTCCTTACTAAATGTCTCTTGAGAGTATTTACTGTTTTAAATGAAATATTGACATTTTTAATATTTTTAAAAAATTTTGCCAATTGGAGAGAAATACTTCCGAAAAAAGTAATGCACTTGAAAAAATTTGTCTCATCGCTAAGTTTTGAATTTATGACAGTATAGGACATTTTGTACTTGTTTATAAATTTGTAATATAATTTGGTGATGGACTACAAAGGAAAACCGTTATTCATAGCAATCTGCATTATAATATCACGCTCCTTAGTAAACGCTTCCCTTGACAATGGTAAATTACACAACCGGTAGAAAAATGAGTTGAACGCGGCAAATTTATGTGTGTAAGGAGAGTTTGAAGCATACTGAATAACATTATCCGTGGACGATGTTTTCCGGTAAACCTCAAACTCTATCCTACTGTGTTTCCGAGATAGTAAAAGGTCAAGAAAGGGTAGCTTTCCTTCATCTTCCATTTCCAATGTAAACTCAATTTTAGGATGCAAGGAGTTAACGAATTGTAAAAACTCTTCCAACTGATTTCTGTTGCCATTCCACACAATGCAAATATCATCCACGTATCTTTTATATGCTGTTAGAAAGGAGGCAAAATAACTATTCATTATCCTGTTTTCCAAATTGTTCATGAAAACTTCACTCAGAAATGGCGACAAACAAGAACCCATAGCCAGCCCAGACCTTTGCCTATATAACTGTCCATTAAATTTGAAAAAATTTTGGTCTAAAACTAAGGTAAGAAGAGAAGTGAGGCCATCAACGAGTAATTGTGGCAAAGAAGATCTCGCCAATAAATCCCTTACCAACTGAATACAGTCTGCGGGAGGCACACTAGGAAACAAATTCTTAACATCCAATTAGTTTCATTGGTAAATACTCTCAAGAGACATTTAGTAAGGACAAAGGACGCAACCGATAAATTGTCCAGATCTGGGGTTTATGCACTAAATTGTAGTGAATGTTCCACGACCTATGTGGGACAAACAGGTCGAAAAATTTCCACAAGGGTGAGAGAACATTTAAGCCTTGTCAACAAATTCAGAAATACGGATGTAACTGAGACTGTTTCGGCCTTTGTCAATCATTTGTTGGAGTCAGGTCATGAATTTTCCATTTCTGACGTTGATGTTTTACATGAATGTCCGAAGGGGAAAAAGCTTGACCTTCTAGAAAAAATGGAAATAACCAAAGCTATAAAAAGTCCCATTCTCACTTGCGTTAACGATGTTTTTAATTTTGAACCAACCCTAATATTTAACAATTTAATGTAATAATAATTGTAGGCAACCTTCATTTCATTCACTAATTCATAGAGTGAGAGTTTTTGGTTATTTTCTTCGACTAGTCCAGTGGCCTGTGGGTGGTTGCTTCGGTGTCTCACTCGGGTGGTCTGGGTTCGATCCCGTCTAGAGACATGAATTTTTTTTAATACTTTTTTTAATATTTTATTTTGTTTATTCACGTGAGACTTAACCTCATTTTAATGACCATCAAATATGTATAAGTAGTTGTTTGTTTTGTTGTGCTTTAGTGTGTTTTATTCTATTTGTAAGTTATTGTTTTAGGATTTGTGAGTGTGATTATTTACTAAGGTTCTCTCTGTTGTTTGTAGGTCTGATGATGCTCGAAAGGGCGAAACACGTGTCATGTTTGTTATGAATTGTAAAATTATAATTTAATGAGACCGAGACTTGGAGTCTTTTTCTATGTTTGTTATTACATATATATCCCACAGCATAAACAATTTGTTTCCAGATTTTACCTGTTCGACGTAAATTTACTTTTGAGCAAACAAAGTACATGTACATGTTTGGCAAACACATGAAGATTTTTAACAATAAATATAAGTTGCGTAAGAAATGTCTATCTCACATTTTACTGGATTTTGATCGTGCTTTTATACGAATGAATATTTACATTGACAAAACTCTTTTTTTTTCAGTTACGTCCCTAATAATCCTCTTAGAGCTCGGGTATATTCCAGCGACAAAAACAGGATTCTACTGCAGGGATCCTTCTTTATCCTACAAATTCACTGGAGACACTATTAATGCCACCACGTTGCTTGTGGGAAATCTGATTGTTGTCCCTTTACTCGTTCTATTTGTTAGTGAATATCTGCGTAAAGGATCTAGCTCGAGGATATGCCTGAGAGAAGTTTGGTTTTTTTACAAAGAATTTCTCACGGGGTAAGGTATAATATTTGTAATTTTAGTAGTTGGCAGAACTAGCCGTTACTTGGCGAAAATCGATTTCGGGTACACGAAAACACTTTCCCCTTAATTTATTCTAGGTATGTTTGTTTATTTCCATACTTTTTAATAAATTAAGTACAACAACAAGCAGTAATTAAGTTCTCATCAAAAATATGATTTTCCTGATGATTAGTTTAGATGGAATTATTTTTATGTTTTCTGTAACTAAATTTATGCTCATTAATATTTTTTTTAAACATTCCCTATGAAATTTTGAACAGGTTCCACAATTTAACTGCATAGCACCGGATTTATTGTGTTTTTCGGTTTTCATCTTATTGTTTTTATATATCTACCAAAACTGTTGTTACTCCTAAAAGCAACAACTTTATTTAAAAAAAAAACTTAGCAACATTTCCTGTGTAAATGAAACTATGAAATTGAATATTTTCTTTGAACTTATTAGTAGAATAATTCAACTATAATGCTTTTTTATATTGTTTCTTTTCTACTGTTTTGTCTATGAGATTTTCATGATTTTAATGTTATTAACCACTCTTTGTTTTATTAAATTTAACTTTTTAGAATAACATTCATTGTTTAGAGTTATGTTGATCAATTGATGAACAGAACTATTATATACTGATACTAGCGGGTACCCGCGACTTCGTTCGCGTATATGACTCCAATGAAAGGGATGTAAAGAGGTACTTAAATCGCCTCTCTATAAACCACGTTTGTTGTTGCATTCTCTGGCTGTAAACTAGCTATGCGAACTTAGTCTAGCCTCCAGCTCTACTTAGGGATTGCCCTTGAGCTTTGTTAATTGTCATGGCGAAACAAAACTTTAAAGGAAACTGTACACGTTTAAACTGAAAAGGAGAGTCTGATCGAATTAAAGGGATACGTGGTATATTCAGCTGTGTGACAGTAGTGAGAATGATCGATCGATCATAGTTTTTCAAAACTTTGTTTGGTGTAATGTGTAACGGATTTGATTTGACTTGGATTTGGACTCCCAAACATGCCGTGCTCGATCCACAGAAAAGTCTTTACTTTTTTTATATCTTTTATTTTTTAGTTTTGGTTGGTTTGATTAGATTCGATAGCTTCGGGGTATCAAAAAAAACAAACTAACCGTTTTTTAAACAAAATTACTTTAATATTTAAGGGGTAGTTTCACCCCCTTGGAAACAGAGTTTCGAAGAATCCCTTCTTATCCAACTTCTGCACTCTAAAATCAAGCTGTTTGCACAAGCTCAGCTTTCTATGGCAAATGGTTTGAGAAACATCGCAAAAATTATCCAATCACCCGATTTTTTCAAAAACCCTGTATGAATTTATAAAAAATCTTAAAATATGTAATAAAATCACATAAAAAGCACGTGTTTAAGTGTTTTTCCGAAGAACTAACCGTTTTTTAATTAAAAAATGTAATATTAAACGGGTGGTTCCAGCCCCTTGGACACCCTGTCTGGATTTTTAAAAAATTTGAAAATATGTAAAAAAATAAAATATAAAGCATATTATGTTCAGGCGTTTTCCGAATAACTAACGGTT
The DNA here is from genome assembly GCA_030620095.1 of Kuschelorhynchus macadamiae. Lineage (NCBI taxonomy): Eukaryota > Metazoa > Arthropoda > Insecta > Coleoptera > Curculionidae > Kuschelorhynchus > Kuschelorhynchus macadamiae. The sequence continues at coordinate 49,812 of JAUTXW010003409.1, read as the reverse complement.
TTTTAAATAAAATATATTATAATATATAAGGGATGGTTTTATCCCTTAGGACACATTGTATGATTTATTTTAAATCCTAAAATATGTAAAAGAATAAATTAAAATACACGTGTTCAAGCGTTTTTCCGAAAAACTGACCGTGTTATAAATAAAAAATATTGTAATATTTAAGGGGTGGTTTCTCCCCCTTGGAATTTGAGTTTTGAAAAATCCCTTCTTATCGAACCTCTACATCCTAAAATCAACCTGCATGCCAAAATTCAGTGATGAGTGAGTCAGTCAACAAAGTCTTTTATATATTAGTATGGAAGTTTAGATTTTATGTGCAAAAGGATGATGATTAGAAGTATTGTGTATTGTAATGCCTGTATGAGTTGGCTTATGGAAAATTTAAAACTCTTGTTTATTATTCTTAATAGTTATTGTCAACCGTAATAAATTAATTTCTTTATTATTCTCTAATTCCACTATAAAATGTATATTTTTGTGCACGTTATTTATATAATCTAAAAATGATTAAAGTTGTCTGTCAATTCCAGTAAAACATGCTAATATATCATCAACATACCTATACCTATAAATGAAATTTTTACCAAAGGAATATTCATGAATTTTAGTTTCTAAATGGTCCATACATATCTCGGCTAAAAGACCTTTAAAATCTAACATCTGATGAAACCACAGCGTTGGCGAAACAATTGACTTTTTGTGTTTATTATTTGCAAAATAAATTAAGTAGAAATTTTAAACAAGTGTTTTCGTTTACTTGGTGTAATTTTATTATTGAAAGCTGGTTCGATTTAAGTTATAAATATAAATTATGTATAATGAACAAAAGTTACACAAGATAAATTATCATAGTACGAGAATGGATTAATTTTCTCAAGTTGTCACCCTCGTTTTGACGCAACCAAGGAAGATTATATTTTGTGAGGTACGGGGTTTTGTTTTAAGAAAGGTCATCAGGAAAATTTACAAATCTGTATTTATTAGGATTAACTTTAAATCAGTTTTTTGGCAATAAAAAGACTAGTGTTGTTGTTAAATGGGCGATTATTTATAAATTGGTGACTTACAATATTTATGGCTCGGTCGCTTATAGTCATTAATACGGTTATTTTTAAAAACATTTGAAAGCATGCCTAGAAAGCTGCTTTTATCCTAGGCTTTCAATTAATAACAAAAAAAGTTGATCTGTTAAACAAAAATACATTGAATTAAAAAAATCATGGTTTTTGGGTTTAGACCGTGTCAAATTGGAATTACTTTTCGACGTTTCGTCTGCGATTGCACGAAGTATCTTCAAGGATCTTCACTGCACTAGATCAAAACACTGAAATATAAATAACTCAAAAACTAATTATCTGACGGTGCCTATCTTGTGCACACATAAAATGTATACCATCGACTACCATTTCCCAGAGGGTTTAATCTACAACTTGAAAAATGACAGCTTGACAGCTCATTTTGTTCGTATTGCGATCTTCTACAATTCATCTCTATATAGGATCGCGATTGCTCTAATGCTTTTCATTTTATAAGCAAATAAACGAAAAAAACCCTCTTTTTTCCCTTAAATGTTTAAAACAAAATAATTTGTCACATAATCAATCATTTTCTGCTCTATTGATTGTGGTATTAATAATTTAATCAATTTCAGGAGCGCTCTAGTTCTTCTCATCACCGAGTTAGTCAAAGCCCTCGTAGGTGAACACAGACCCCACTTTTTCGACGTATGTCAGCCTAGCACAGCCGAAAATTGTACCGACGGGCAATACGTCACTACCTACGAGTGTACGGTCTCTAGATATAGTTTCCATTTTATGTCCGATACGTCACGAAGTTTTCCGAGTGGACATGCATCACTGAGTACGTTTGTCGCATTGTACTGTTCGGTAAGTACTATACACATAATAGATATTATCCAATATTAGCAGTAGTGATAATAAAGAGTGTAAATTAACTCATGTCAAAAACTTCGGGAAATGCGCACACTTTTTTTCGAGACAGAGGGTGTTGAAAATGTTAATATTTTTTCACAATCACTGTCAAAATTATTACTACTTATTACTTGGTCTGTTGTAACAGTCTGATTTGTCTGTTTTGAAAGGATGTTGTCAACAATCTTGCTTAGAACAAAATCACACACATAAAAAATATCTGTGTACAAAATGTATACTTTCTAATAACAATAAAATTAAATTTGAGGGTGGTTGTAATACCCTAATAGTAACCTCTGTAATATTTCATAGACTATATGAGGCGTTGAGAACCAGAGCGGACTATCCTCATTATTATATAATGGATAGATTAGATCCACTTGACTTTTTCCTTTTGGGTTACCTAAAAACGATCATGTACAAAACGAAGGCCGAGAACCCTGAAGATCTAATAGGAAGGATTAGCTCTGAAATATGAAAGAATACTTCCGAAATGGCTATAAAATACTATTCGAGAATTTATTGACGGCTTAGGGTACTTTCAAGCTGTCGAAGTCGATTTTCAGCGTCTTATTAATCATTAAATTATTTTAGTTTTTTGATTCTTAATTTGCCGATATCGATTAATTTGACATTTACTGGATCAAGATAAAAGTTTGCAATTTTGGAGTTACACTAAGGATAATACGAGGAATAAATCATACTTAAAAAGCGTATCATTTGATTTGAAAAAAAAGTTAGGTTAGTTTGCCGAAAAACTGAAAATCTGACAACATTGCGGTATGCACCAAAGTGTCGGGGGAATTAGGTAATGCCTAATCACCACATATGGTTCAGATCGGTTGAGTGGTTTTTGAGATATTTGACCGTTTCCAAACATCTGACTATATGTATGTATATATATATATATATATATATATATATATATATACAGGTTGTAAAAAAAGTAAGGAAACGGTGAAATATCTCGGGTACTGCTTGCTAAATTTATTGAAAATATGTACACTGAGGTATGACATTATGCCGGATCCAATGGCGAGTTCTGTCTTGTTGCCAAGTTTACCGTTTTTCTGTTATAAAAGGAAATTTTTTTCATGGAACATTCTATTATTATATTAATTTTATTTTAAAGATGCATAAAATTCTCAATACTTTTATAACAGCACTTTTTATGAAAGTCAACAGTTTTTGAGAAAGTAAGGGTCTAATATCAATAACTTAATGTATTACTTTTTATTAAAATTCTTACAAACAAAAGGTTGCCTGATACGTTTGACAATGTCAGCTTTATTGATTTGCAAATATGGATCGTTTAACTGCAGCCTAAAGAATTGAAATTTTAATTATACTGGGTTATGGGGATAGAATGCGAAATGTGGATAACCCTGCACCTTGTGGTATTTTTTTTCAGTTTTTCTAAAAGGAATAGGTATATTTACTGTATCAAATGCTTTAGCTAGATCAACAAATATATTAACACGTGGATTTTTCTTAATTAGAATAATGTTCAATAAGTTAATAACTATTTTTTTTGCAGTATCTAATACAATCTCGCTTGCCGACAATACGAACCGGTCGAATCTTCAATCCGTTCTTCATCTCGTGTCTTCTCTGTTGGGCGTTAGTATGTTCCCTCACAAGGATCACAGACAAGCGGCACCATTGGTGGGACGTAGCAGTGGGAATGGCAATGGGGGCAATAGGTGCCATTTATTCATTAAGTGTTATTTATAAGCAACTCGACCAAACCAGTATTCCTAGAGTGGCAATGTCCACGACGACGCTGCTAGACATCAAGAACAAAGATGCTAAAAGTGAAGTTATTTAATAGCTGTAAGTTCAAATTTTGAGAACACTGAAGTAGTGATAAACAGCTCCAGAGCGCGTGAAAGGTAAATTGCGGTTTTTTTCTAAGGCTAGTTTCTCGGTGGGAGTATTTAGCACAAAAATAAAATAATTGATTCAGAGATGGTGTCAAACTCTTCAAAATAGTGAATAGTGATTTCCTCATAATTTGTCTATGCTTCAATTTTAAGGGTCAGAAAAAGCTAGAAAAACACAGAAGTAGGGTTTATTAATTAGGGCGTAGGAAGATATTATGTATGTATATAGAATAGTTTATGTAATCTAAAACATTGCGATGTTGCCATTAAAAATAGTATTTTTTACCAAATTATCGGCAACGCTGCTAAAAAAGTTTTTTTTTTAGTTTTTTTAATGTAAATTTTCTTTTAAAACTTACATCCTACCTCTTGAAGTAATATTTAGAAAAAAAAGTTAATCTATGTCCAGTTTTTGAACAAAAAATATTACTCCATCATAAATTTCAGGCATCATTTTTTTTCTGTACTACCTATTTTAACTGCAATAACTGTTGTGCCTTCTACCCTATTTATTTTTTTGCTAAATACTCCTAAAAAATTAGGTAGTATAAAATGACCCAAATTTTCTGTCACAGACTCCAAGGCTGTGAATTATCCATGTTGTAGACAACAAGGTACTCAATTGATGTGTTTTTTGTCGAAAAAAGTATCTTAAAAATATATAATATATATATATATATATATATATATATATATATATATATATATATATATATATATATATATATATATATATATATATATATATATATATATATATATATATATATAATATATATATATATATATATATATATATATATATATATATATATATATATATATATATATATATATACAGGGTGTCTCACGACGAACTGTGGCGATCGATTTCTCAGAAAGTAGGCTTTAGAAAAATTTAATAAATAAAATACTAAAGTCGATGGGGGCAATTCGCGCAAAATATTTTCAAGATGGCGACACTTCCGGTTATACCGGAAGTAGACGTCAACTTTCTTATTTTAAATAGAACACCCTGTATATAATCGAATTTTTGGATTCCTCGAAAAATTCTAGGTATATTTCATGTATACCTAAGTTCAACTGTTTTTGAGATATTTTGAATTTTATGTAAAAAATGACGTTTGCAGGTCTAGACATAACTATAAATATCTGCTTATCGAAGTCCAAAAAGATATAGTTTAGTGGCCTGTGCTGATATTTTTATAATAAATAAATATAGGGTGATCAAAAACTGACATAAATATACTTTAAAAGTTACTTTTTTCAAATGGAAACCCCCAATTTTTACAATTTTATCTTATTTGACACTTAAAATAAGGGTGACTTTGTATAAAGTTGTCTATTCCAAAAATTTGTGGGGCGATTAAATTACACACACGAGGATTATTTGAATTTGTTTATTATTTATTATTACATTTGCTGATAGATATCCAGATAAACAGAACATCAGAGAACAGCGTTAAACAAATGTTGGAAAACTATAAAAATGTTGAAACCGTGAAGACAAAAATTAATTAAAGAAAGCCTATTCTCATTATAGTCTAGTCTACACAACAACACAACTTATTTTTTCAATAAATGTTGAAAATGTCCACCTTGTACTTCCAAACATTTTTCTCATCTCCGCATAAATCCCTCGTGGGTGGCCGCTCTAATTGAAGCTGGAGATAAACTTTCCTACTACTTGCTACTACCCTTGCCATACAGTCCTCTTTCGTTGTTTCTGGGTTAAAATAAACGAATAAGGTCCATTGTTGGCAATCCACTTATCGTAAAACGTAGCTTGTAAAAAGTTAGTAACTGCAACGGTTCTATGTGGTGGGGCGCCATCGTGCTGGTATAAAATTTCACTATGTTCTGCCAAAGGTAAATTACTTAAATACATCAAAATTCCATTAATTTAATCTGAAGAGTGCTCAATAAAAAAGGAGGTTTAGTATTTTATGACTTTCTAAAGTACCCTGTATAAATAGCTTGTTAATATCTAACTAAAGATAACTTTCCTGTAAAACTTGGGACGATATATTTTTTTAGATATGATGTGTTACGGTATGTGTACCAGTATTTGCATGAAGTAGTGTGACCTGTATAAATAATTTAGTTTAATTTATTTATGTAATAATTACTAAATAATTTATCTAATTTTGGATTGACGCTAAATTGATAAAAAAAATTATTGTAATATTACCTAAATGGATTATTTTTCATTAAAAAAGTCCTTGTGTTTAGGTAATGTATAACTTACCATTCAAATTTTCTTCGTAAAAAATCAGTTTTATTATTCCATCGTTCCTTATTGCACAAAATACATTAAATTGCCAGGATTTTTGAAAGTTCCGCGATCTTACTGCATAAGAATTCGAATCACTCCAAGAATGGGAATTGTGTCTATTGAAAAGGCCATTGGCAAATCAGTGTCTTTTAGATGTTGAACCAATGATATTAGATAAGGTTGGAAGTTATGTTGTAACAGAATCCTATGCACTGAGTTCCTCGAGATTCCTGATTGTCTTGCCACGTTTCTTAGGGATGTCATTGAATATACTGCAAAATATCCCAGAATTGCAATCTCGACATTTTCATTATCAACAATGGGCTTCCTCTTATTAATTATTGCTTTGACGTTTCCAACATTTTTATAGTTTTCCAACATTTTTTAACGCTGTTCAGTGACGGTTTCTGTTTATCTGGGTATCTATCAGCAAATATCTGGCATGTTTTTGTTAAAACTCTGTTAGATTCCCCATAGATAATAAACAAATTTAAATAATCTTCGTGTGTGTAATTTAATCGCCCCTGCATGATTATTAGTTTAATAATTATTATAATTACTATAATAAACAAATAATATTTTAGTAGGTAATTGTCAAATGGCAATAAATATCACGTTTCTATAGTAACCAATTGGTTTTATTCTCGCCAGGCCTCCCTATCATGGCCATCTAACAAGACAACTTAGAAGCCGTCTGGCATTATTAGAATAAAAAATGTTAAATCGTCTACTACAACTACAAATTTTTGGAATAGACAACTTTATACAAAGTCGCCCTTATTTTAGGTGTTAAATAAGATAAAATTATAAAAATTGTTTCCATTTGAAAAAAGTAAAACTTAACGATTTTTTAAAGTATATTTATAATGTCAGTTTTTGATCACCCTATATTTATTTATTATAAAAATATTAGACCAGGCCACTAAAGTGGATCCTTTTGGACAAAGAAGCCACCCACAAATAAATAGACACTTCGATAGGCAGATATTTATAGTTATGTTATGTCTAGACCTGCAAACGTCATTTTTTACATAAAATTCAAAATATCTCAAAAACAATTCAAGTTAGGTACAGGATATTATACATGAAATATACCTAGAATTTTTCGAGGAATCCAAAAATTGGATAATTTACAGAGTGTTCTATTTAAAAGAAGAGCGCCATCTTGAAAATATTTTGCGCGAATTGCCCCCATCGACTTTGGTTAGCTGACAAAATTTCAAATTTTTCCAAAGCCTACTTTCTGAGAAATCGATCGCCGCAGTTCGTCCTGGGACACTCTGTATTTGTACATATATATATATATATATATATATATATATATATATATATATATATATATATATATATATATCGTCACCTATCTCACGTACTGGCGTAACTCGCATTTTGTATTGTTGTAGTTTGTATAACTATAATCAACCAGATGAGAAATTCTGAGTTCATGGGGCATTTATATGTTGTTTTCTTATTTTATTGTTTGATAGTTAATTTTTTTTTAGTTTTTGAGTTTTTTTTTTGAAAAATATGTAGATACGTCATTTTGTGAGATTTACTTTTATTGACACATTGGATACGTCATACGATACTGTTTTGTAGGTTTGTGGGTGAGGTTATTATTACGAAAATAAACGTCAGGTAGTTGGGGTAAATTATATTTTAATCGAAACTTGAATTAAGGAAATAAATTTTCACATGTCTGTTAACAAATCTAATATTGGTAACACTTTTGTATAAAAAATATATCAATCAACCTTAAAACTAAGAACGCCAAAGCTATAATAAAATATCTGTTTCATGCAATATCATGTGATAACGACAAATAAAACTGCTGGAATTCCGGTTGTCTTATGTCAGCTGTAAGTCCTGAGCACAGAGCAACTAAGTCTTCGTATTTATTTTTAGCAATCCTTCCACGCTCACTGCTTAAAGTAGAAATCGAAATACTGCCTCTAATTCTCTTTAGGGTAATACCATCGTGTTCATCCTGTACATGACTATTTTTCGAAAAAAAAAATTAATTTGTTCATTCTCGTTAGCCATTATTCCATAATGTTTGGCCATTTTATGTTTTTGCCAGTATCAGTTTCTCTAACACTTAAAATGCGAAGCTCTTTTGACAACAATTTAAAATCTTTTAAATCAGTATATTTTATTACCATGACCTTATCGCAGAGAAATTTCTTCAATGCTATCCAGTTTTGATAAGGAATAAAGTAACGTTGCAGCAATAATGCTGTTTTTGTTCTATCCATAGCAGCCATCAGCAAAGAAACAGAAACTTGACTTCTGGTTAAACTCCTCTAAAACTTTAAACAGGCGTAAGGCAATCTCAGAATATCCACGTTTGCTCACAGATTCGTTCCAAACAAAACAAAAACAATCTTTACTCGGTACATCATAAAACGTGAAATTAAAAGTTGACAGTCAGAATTTATAAAAAAAGCGCGTTCTTTCGAGATTGGGACGTAGATATAATTTGTTGCAAATCAAAAACACCGCCCAATATACCGAGAGCTGCCGTTTTTTTAACAATGTGTGAATAGTATCGGATTTTCCGGTTTTCTTTAGCTTTTTAGCTCATCTCCTTCCAAATACCTAAGGCAAAGAAAACATTGGTCTTTTTTGGGAGACAAAAAGGATACGTTTTGCTCTTTAAAAACTCCTGCATGTATGAATGATAAACATATTTAACTTTAACTTCCTTGCGACTAAAGATCTTCAAGAAACATAAAAAACATTTTAGGCAAGGAGAGGTCTGGATGGGGATACACCTTAGATGTTTTGCCTTTACAAAAGTGTGATTCAACTTTTGGAAATCTATTAATATGCTTCTTAAGTTTGAATCTTATATTTGCTTCTCCTTAGTTTCCTTGTTTCTTTGTCGGCCACCTCTCTTGTCCTTTTCCATTACACCTACTTAGTTTATTTTGACCAGCGGAGTTCGACACATTCTTTCACTAATACCAAAAGTCGATAGAAATAGTTTCTTACAGACAACAACAGGTTTTTTCTCTATGGTAAGAGTGTAAGTTATGGTCTTGAGTGTGCGAGTTGTGTCTTTCTTTGTAGTCTTTCTTAGTGTATCCGTCACATTCAGGTGACGAGCTACAATCTCTCTTTGTGAATGTAGATTTCCAAACACAATTTACTAGATTTTGAGGTTAGAATTTAGTCTGTCGCTGCATGACCGAGTGTACTGTAAATACGTCAGCTTTCTTTTTCAAGCGTAGGAAATAAATTTTATGCACACGAAGGAACGTAACTGCACTTGTACGTGAGAAAAATTTGGTATTGATTGTCAGATACGTCGAATCCAAACACCATCACTGCCGTGATACCGTGAGAGGTACAGTTACGCACTTCGTGAGAAAAACTGTGTAACTCGTTTTTTCGATTTTTGTCAGTTACGTCTTTAGGTGAGGTAGAAGACGATATATATATATATATATATATATATATATATATATATATATATATATATATATATATATATATATATATATATATATATATATATATATATATATATATATATATATATATATATATATATATATATATATATATATATATATATATATATATATATGTATATATATATATATATATATATTGCCAGTGAAATAAACATTTAGAAGGGATAAATTAAAATATATTTTTTGAACCAAAGGCAATAGCATTCCGATGTAAACAATGACATATCCTTTTGTTTACACACCTCTCTGTTCAGTTTTATGAACTTTACTAGGACTACGTTAATTAATTATCTTTTAAAATGAATATTTTCACGATAGCTTGTAAAGCAGTATTATTATGATGTAGAGAAATTTTCAACATACCTAGAGCTGATAATGAGACATTTTAGAGAGATTTTAAAACAACAAACAAAAATAATACCAGTTTAATGTTAATGTTGCAGATTTTGAACAAATCAGATCTTTTACTGCTGACATTTCTGCTTTGTTTTTCTTTAATAGATAAAAGCAATGACCATTATTGTTATTAAATTCAAAACATCCAAGTTATTGTTAACGAATAAATACAATGTTGATATGTGCAAATTAAAATAAGGGTTTTAAAATCTCTATTATAAAAAAGAAAGGTTTATATAAATATATTAGACTGCAAGTAGTTGATCAATGAGCTTTTCTGTGTTTGCAAACTTTCTATTTTGCTACCATCTTGCTATATGCACTGAAATTGCTGTTGACTTCCCAATCGCTTTAATACATAAGATGTACATACTGACAAAAAGGCAAATTTTGAATATTCTTAATGATACAAAACTGTGCTGCGAGACCATTAGAACTTGTATAAGATTTTACAGATGTTTTGACATTTTTTGTAAATACTCTTAATTGTTAATGTGTCTGTGTGATTTCGTTTAATTTATTATTTGAGTTTTTGTACATAATGAATGTGATGTGATTAAAAACGATTTTTATATTTTGTGTTTGTGTTTTATTTTTGATTAAGTCTTAATACAAATACCAACATTAATTACACTAGCACTCCACGCTCCTGTGGAGAAGTATATGTGGAAGAAACAGAACATGAACGAGGTATTAAAAAGAAACAATCTGCTGTAGCTGAACACCAGCATACCACTAGCCACAGGGGCGTGCGGTGAAATTTTAACAAAGGGACGTCATCATAAAAACGTCGATGCTCCGACATATTTTGGTGAAGTTTATTTTCAATGGACAACAGCGTTGTATTCGAAAGTCACTCCTGTCCCGTTGAATTTCTCACGAAATTTTTTATACGTTTAAGTGTTGAAAAATTCATTCAGTTCAGATCGCAGTAACACTCGGTCGAAGAACTTCTCCCAAAATAGGTCAAAGTCGTCTCTTTTTTGGCTTAACATGGACTTAAAATCATCCACTTTTTTAGGCAAAAAGCAATATCATTTGTTTTAGTTTGTAATATATTAAAAATATTGTCCGAGAATGGAAATATTTCTGAATCTACTGACGAACTTATGGCAGGTATTGTCAATACTAATTCACACAATTTACACACTTCGGTGTAGGCATTTTCCAGCTCCTTGTCTTTTAAAAATTGCATTAGTTCCTTAGCGTCATTTTTCGCGCTAATGTCATCAGTTTCGTAAATCACTTTTAGTTCAGATCGCAGTAACTTTCTGTCGAAGAACTGACCATAATGAAGAAGAAGAGATTTAAACACATCTGGAAAAGTTTTTCCTTTAAATGCATCAAAATTGCAGAGCTCAAGGAATTTAAAATCATTTAAACCGTTAAATCTATAGTTTATTTGTTGCTGAATTTGATCGATTACTTCATAAAAGAGGCGTCTGTATGATGTTTGAACATCTTCGACCCTGTCTGTTCGAAGACGCTTGGCTTGTGGCTCTACATTTAACATCATCGTTTTCTCCCAAAAGATGTCAAAGTCATCTCTTTTTTGGCTTAACAAGGACTTAAAATCATCCACTTTTTTTAGGCAAAAAGCAATATCATTTGTTTTAGTTTGTAATATATTAAAAATATTGTCCGAGAATGGAAATATTTCTGAAAATAATTGAAATTAAAATCTCGTTTCAAATAGTCCAAAACCCCCTCGAACTATTTATTACTTCTGAGTCCCACGTTTCATTATTTTCTTTTATATTCTCAAATAGTTCAATCAGTGATTCACAATTTTCAGATACTGTTAACACAAGTGTTCCATTATAGTTCCACCTAGTAGATCGTAATCGTTTGTGGACAATGGAGTCCAAAGCTTATGTACGTTTTGTTGACTTATGTAATGTGATTGATGGAGTGGGATAAAACTAAATTTAATTTATGAGCAAAACAATGGACAAACACAGCACTTGGGAAAGTTTCTCGAACTTCAGCTTGCAAACCCCCTAATTGTCCTGCCATCACTGCAGCTCCATCATAGCTGAGCAACTAATTTTTTCTCTCCATTAATTTCTTTAGTAACGTTATAAACTACGGTATATAATGCATCTGCTGTACGATTTTCTGACACATTCTTAAAACCTAAAAATCGCTCTTGAATACTTCCGTCTGTTTTAACGTAGCGTATTCCTATAGATAATTGGCTAAAATTAGTGATATCAGTTGTTTCGGCCAGAATAATAGTAATGAACCACGCCTCGCCAATCTCCTGATTAATTCTTTTTAGAATAATAGTTGCAACAGCGGAAATTAAATCATTCTGGATTTGATTCGACGTTCCGCGAAAAACGCTAGACTGCTCTAAATGATTTTTCAAGCAACATTATATTTAGCCATTAAACTAAGTATATCTTGAATATTTCGTCTAGTTGAAGAAACCCTTGTTTCGTCATGACCTCTAAATCCCAATTCGTGCTGTCCGAGAAAACAAACAACATCGATAAGTCTTCTTAATATTTACCTATTTGTATTGACTAGTTCATTGTGTTGGCGGTGACTAATTTCCAACTGTTTCTTAAGGGTCTGGTTTTGCCGAACACTTTTTCTTTTATCACGGCCTGCAAATGCGCTTTGGACATAATGTGTATTTTTACAGCTTTATGGAAATTATTTAAATCGGAAAAACCAGTTTTATTCCAGAGACCTTTTTCATTTTCAAAAAGTAAACATGGCCAACAAAATAATTTACTTATATTTTCACACCCTGTTAGCCATTTAAATTGTTCGTATTGTTTTTCCGGATAAAAATGTCTAATACAGTTTTTCATTTTTGTGGTTAAATTTTTCGTAGGCGGTTTTTCCCTTCCTTTGGAAATTACTTGAAGCTTATCAGCGAAGTTTAATGCTGAAAATCCCTTTATTATTAATACATACACCACACATTTACACACACTCTTTTTACTAGATTTTTCAACATTTTCAACGTTATTACCGACAGCCGAAGTTGTCTTCCATATCGCACTATGCACGACGCGACGTACGTATTACACAACACACGGATAGCCGTTCAAATAAAGAACCTACTCCAACGATAGCTTCCGCCACCACTTAAAGCACGCGACTGAAATGCAAAAATTGCAAACAGCCGGTGGAAAGTTCAATAACCTCTGGCTCGATTCACAGGAAATCAAACATACAAGACTTGGCTGCAGAGAAGCTAGCGGCCCGCATAGGTTCTATTCGATATTCTATTGCGACTGGGTCGGAGTCAAGGCCGCATTTATTATGGGCTTGGTAATTAAGATAATATTTTAGCATTTTTAATATAAACTAAATTAATGGTTTCCTATTTCAAAAATTACATTTTAGAAGATGTTTTGTAATTTTTTTTGGGGAAGCACTGCTTACCTTGCTTCCATGGACTGCAGGGGCATCTGTTTTTAGGTAGATTTGATTTTTGAATCTGGGATGCTCATTTATCAAATTGCAGGAAATAACGTAGCTTTTATAAATTCTTAAAAAATAAAATAATAACAAGAATACTGCCGTGCTGAAAAGCATTTTGATTATTCAACACTCATATTGAAAATGTTTGTCGACATGCGTAAGGCACTTTGTAGCCAAGTTAGCAGTGATTTTCTTATCAATTTCGTCGGGTTTTTGTTTTGATACTATTTTAAAATCACTTCTATAGCTTCTTAGTGCTGTGAATCCAAAAGTAATTTTACTAACATTTCACAAATGGAATATTTTTCTAAACTGGCATAATTTACGCAATTCAAGCAACAGGTATGAAAAATATTTGATTAAAAAAGTGCTTTCTAATGACTAATATGTATCTGATTATGTTTAAGTACTACAATATTTACACTAGTTTAATCGAGTCATTATATTTTTTACAATAGATAATTGACGTATTGGGATATGAGGAAATATTTAGAAAAATCGTATTTTTCTATTTACAAAATTAGTCAAACAATTTTCAAACATGTATTCTATCCTGAAAGCACTGGGAGATATTGTAACGAAAATAAAGTATTTTAAGTGACACTATTTCAGTCAGTTTTTGTTATGCTTATCTAGGCCAATAAATAGAGATTTTTTCACTTCAATTTAAATGATTATTGTTTTAAATATAAGTAGCATTTGCAGCTTGCATTATGCTAAATATAAATCCGATTAATACAAAAATTAAGCATTTAAAAAGAAGAAGCGAAAATAAATTAATTAAATGAGAGAATGATGATTTCAACACTAAAAAAATTGATTTCGATCCGAAAATCATTTTGCTGTTAAACACTCTTGTATTTAAATAAAATTTCGCATGGATTAGTATATTTGCAATAATATAATTAAACTTCTCTGGATATATGCAATTTGCTGTCCACTAAAATGTCTGAACTGTTAAAATATTTCAGCCCTGAAATGAATATACGTGCATTAAAATAGGCAATATCCGATCCTTTCTAGCGTTTTCGCGCCCATTTAATACTTATAGATCAGTGGTCGCCAACCTTTTCAAGGTGTTGAGCTACTTCGATAATTTATAAATAAACTGTGGGCTATCTACTTGTAACCAGGGTTTAAATTTTCAGTTTTTCAGTAATAATTTTTTTGTTTCACTAGTCCACCAGCTTGTTGCACCAGATTGGACTTTTACCAAAATATTACCAAGTCATCAGCATAATTTTTGACCAAAATTTAAAGTCAAACTGGTAATTAGTTTTTTAGCTATGCCGCGTAAATGCAGACAGATAGACCGACGTAATTGATAAAACCTCTTCGGCATATAGGGACCCTGAAACGTAAAGATCTGAAAAAAAACTCGAAGAGTGATTTTTCACTATTATAATACTTCCCCTAATAAATTGAATAAGTAGTTTTTACATTGAAATATCGCCATTTTGCTCCTCCATGTTGAATTCGTGCCTATTTATCTTTATATCACATTTCATTTTTCTGCAAAACGTAAAGTCGATTGAATAAGAAGATTTTTTAAACATTTTATTTGCCAACCATTTTGTTTCGCCATCTTGGATTCGTACCAAAATTTTACAAGTTAATTCCTACATAGCACTTGATTTGTGTGCAACATTAGAAGGAAATTGGATAAGTAGATTTTTGGTAATACTTTTTTTAACATTTCATTAGACCGTCATTTTGTTTCGCCATATTGGATTTTTACCAAAATATTACCACCATGTCATCCCCATACGATCCTTAATTGTTGACCAAAATTTGATGTCAATTGGATAAGTAGTTTTTTAGCTATGCCGCGAACAGACAGACCGACAGTCAGAAAAACAGAGAGGGGGTGATTTCTAGTTTTAAAAAATTGAATAATAATTTAAACGGTGTAGGGTATGGGTAATAATTTGTAAGATTGTACTCTAAAATGTATTATAGCCATTTTGAATGATTAATATCAAGAAATGTGCAAAGTCCTTGAAAAAAAATTAAAATTTTAATAACCTGTATCTCAAAAACGAAGGCTTTACGGACACATGTTTATATAAACTTTTAGCTCTAAAATGAGCTTAAAAATTATGCCCAGCATTTTTAGCCAAGATTAAATAACACCCTGTATAACTCTTGGAAATAAAAACGAATACTCTATATTAAGAATAACATAACGGCTAAATCAAAAATGAAAAAACCGTTTTGGCAAAAAAGTCGATAATTCACAATTGTTTATCAGAGCTGGACGTAAATTTCTTACGTCTGATATAACTCCAAAAGAAAATTATAGTAAAATCTGTAGAATACATTAAGTTAGTGTTTGGTAAAACGCTCTATATTGCAAACAAACGAAAAATCCCAAGAAATACAATGTTTTTTTTTTATTTCGTTGAAGATCATTTTGGTCAGAAGTAAAAAAATGTAGGGTTTTATTTCACGCCCCGTGTGCATTATTTGTTATTCGTATTTGCAGTCATACAAATACAAGCACATGCCCAAAAGATCGGCCAAACGAACACCAAAAGCCGGATCTCGATATCGCGCTTCGCATTTGAAATATCAATTTTTTGCCTTTTGCTAGAAAAAACTTAACGCAATATTTACGGCGAGCAGATTATTTCAATTTCAGTTCTCTAGGTACTACGAATGTATCCTCAAACCTGGTATATCCTGTAGATCCTTACATAATCTAATACGAATTACGCCAAATGTCACTAGTCACTGATCAGCCCACATTCGACAACAAATGTGACTCAATTTTGTCATTTGTATTGGGATCATTTCGTACAAGTGGAATCATCAGACCAAACAATTATGAAATTAGCACTATCATGATCATTCATTGTAAATCTTATCATATTACATATTAAGTTATTAAAGTAAATAAAGAACATCACTAGTACTTATGTGTACTTGATGTGTATTTTAAAATAATTTAAATGGTGTGATGTGCATTGGCGGCAGTAGCGAATAGTTTTTTGGACTGTTTTTTTTTGTAAAATATATACCTAGGAACAGCTAAAATTTCACCTATTTTTATAAATTTAGGGTAAGTTTAAATTTGTAAGCAAATAGTTTGTTAATAGAGCTAGGCAAAGTACTTTGCCAATATATTTAATTCCTAAATACTAAATACTGTACACTGCTGTAAATTATTTAAATAATAATTACATTTGTAGCAAGAAGGTATTTATTACTTAAATACAAAAAGGATTTAAATACATTTTTGTATTTAACTCCATTCATAGTAGGATTTTTTAATAGGCAATACATTGATAGTAATTAAATACTATGAAGGTATTTAAACCATTTTTATACACAATTAATAAACACAAAAATATTTACTTCACGAAAATTACTACTTGTTGTTAAATCATAAATGTAAGACAAATAATAAGAGAAACATCTAACAAAAATCTTCATTAATACCAAGGTTTCAAAATTTTGATCTGACAGTATACCGGGTGTCAACAAATCTATTAAAAACTTTTAAAGTATTTCATGTATCAAAACGAAATTTCGGTAAATGGTACATAAAAAGGAAGGTTTTCGCATATTTTTCACTTTCCGGTCACTTCCGGTTTCACCGGAAATTAATCCAGTTTCGATTTTTTAAACGGAACACTCTGTATATTTTTATATTTTTGGATTCCTGGGACAATTCTGAATCAGAATGTGACATTTTAAAAACTTTTTAAACCTACTTGATTTTTTATAGCCATTTTTAAAATTGCATCTAGGTGGGCCATGACCGGACGCAAATTAATCTAAGGACCTGAAATGATGACAGAATAATACAATCACTAAGTTTTAGTGATTAGTCTGATAGCTAGGAACAAGAGAAGTTGATAAAATCAAATGTTTGTGTCTAACTATTTTTTTTTCAAATGGTGACCCTTTTTAGACAAGCACTTTTTGAAAAGAGGATTTTTCTGCTAATCTAACGGTACTATTTTTTTGCAATCGGATTAAAAATAAGCTGAAAAATTAAATATTACTAAGAAAAATACTCGATAATGAATTATTTACTTTTATCAAGTGTGCCACGGATATCCATGCTGCATATTAAGAAGGATTTTTAATTGTGACAGTTGGTTGATCAAGATTACTTACGTTGCATCTACCTATACGTGATGTCACGGAAGGTCTGCCCAGCCTATCTCTGTTGATGAAAAGAATGAACGCCTATGCACCTAACGCTCGAAACAGCATTTTTTCTTTAGTTTTCTGCTGCCCCTCTTCAGATATCGTCAACAAATTTAGGCAGGCAACAATATTCGAGTTCAATGTGATTGCTTCCCTCAACACGTTGTGCAGCATTTGAGGCGTAATATTTGTAAATAAATACACGTACAATCCTTTCTTCTAAGATTTCAAGAGTAACTGGGGCTGTTACATAGACTCTTTCTTTAACATATCCCCAAATAAAGAAATCCAAAACAGTGAGATCCGGTGAACGGACGGGCCCTCGTATTGGTTGCAATAACTTTATTATTAAAATGTTCAATTAAATAATTAAGAACTTCTGTGGTATCTGTCGTGAGGCGGTGCTCAGGTAGATCATTAAGATGTTGCTCAATTTCATTTTGGAGAAAGCCTAAGTACCTAACCCCTGTTAATTGGCCTTGAAATAAAATTGGCCCAATTATTCTGTTACCAACGACACCAGCCCAGACATTGACACCAAACTTTTCTTGAAAATTTTCTACTCTCTTTTTATGTTGATTTTGTTGGGCCCAGTAACGAGTGTTTTGCTTGTTAGACATACCATTATTAGTAAATCTGGATTCGTCAGAAAATAAGATAAAGTTAATAAAATTTGAGTCAATTTTGTAGCAACCAATCACAAAACAATAATCGTCTATCGCCATCGTCAGGATATAAATGTTGGTGTAACTGGTACTTAAAAGCTCGATATCCGTGTTCCTTTAGTATTTTTCCAGCTGGTTCATGACTTAAACCCAGTTCGTGATTAATTTTCCTTAAAGAACCAGTTTTATCAACTTTAACCACAGCAAGAACGTTAATCTCCATTTCTTCATTTATAATAAATCTGCCTTCCGCAACTTGATTTCCTTCTTGATGGTTCGATTCTCGAGATATGGAAAATACTGATGGACTGGATGTTGCCGGTCGGGGTATGTCTGAGCATACAACTCGGCAGCATTCATTGAATTTTTATGACATTCTCCATTTGGAAAAAAATAGTTAGGCACAAAAATTTGATTTTATCAACTTCTCTTGTTCCTAGCTACCAGATTAATCACTAAAACTTAGCGATTGTATTATTCTGTCATCATTTCAGGTCCTTAGATTAACTTGTGTCCGGTCATGGCCACATAGATGCAATTTTAAAAATGTCTATAAAAAAATCCAGTAGGCGTAGAATATTTTTAAAATGTCACACTCAGATTCAGAATTGTCTCAGGAATCCAAAAATGTAAAAATATACAGAGTTTTCCATTTAAAAAATCGAAATTGGAGTCATTTCCGGTGAAACGGTAAGAGACCGGAAAGTGAAAAATATACTTTAAAAGTTATGGCCTGTCTAATAGATTCGTTGAAACCCGGTATGTCTCCTAAGGGTTACATGTGGTACAACTAAATATTCTTTCAACTGGTGCTGTTGAAGGCAATATTGTATTATATTTTAAAAATATATTTTTATGGAATAAAAAAATAATATGCATAGTGGAAAAAATTAATATACAAATAAATTAGGTTTCTCTGTTTTTGCTATAAAATATACTGCCCTAGGGACTGTTTCACCCCTAGGGCCGCTCTATATGTATGGTGGAAAATCATTATGGGCAAAAAATAAAAGAAATTTGATGTGTCTTGCAAAAATGTAGAATTGTGTTTTGATTTTTGACCCCCTTAAACTAACCCTATATAAAACGAAAACAATTGCTTCTATATGAAGAAAAAAATCTGTGTATTCGTTTTACCGGAACTTCCCTGGCAATATATCATCCTCTCTTTTATCATAAAATGTGTGTATGTGTAATTGTGTTATCTTGCCACTTTTTTAACAAAAGGAAATATTTGTTACCTGGTTTAAGTCAGCAGCATCAGGGGCGTGCAGTCCATAGAAGCAAGGGAAGCAGTGCTTCCTAAAAAAAAATTACGAAACATCTTCTAAAATGTAATTTAAGGAAACCATTAATTTAGTTTATATTAAAAATGCTAAAATATTATCTTAATTATCAAGCCCATAATAAATGCAGCCTTGACTCCGACCGAGCGACAATAGAAAATGGAATAGAACCTATGCGGGCCGCTAGCTTCTCTGCAGCCAAGTCCTATATGCTTGATTTCCTGTGAGTCAAGCCAGAGGTTATTGAACTTTCCACCGGCTGTTTGCAATTTTTGCTTTTCAGTCACGTGTGTTAAGTGGGGACGGAAGCTATCGTTGGAGTAGGTTCTTTGTTTGAACGGCTATCCGTGAGTTGTGTGATACGTACGTCGCGTCGTGCATGGTGCGATATGGAAGAAAATAATACGGTCATGGATATGCAAATACCGCCAACTTCGGCTGTCGGTAATAACGTTGAAAATGTTGGAGAATTTAGTAAGAAGAGTGTGTGTGAATGTGTGGTGTGTGTCTTGATAATAAAAGGATTTTCAAAATTAAACTTCGCTGATAGGCTTCAAATAATTTCCAAAGGAAGGGCAAAACTGCCTATGAAAAATTTAACCACAAAAATGAAA
Source organism: Kuschelorhynchus macadamiae (assembly GCA_030620095.1). Taxonomy (NCBI): domain Eukaryota; kingdom Metazoa; phylum Arthropoda; class Insecta; order Coleoptera; family Curculionidae; genus Kuschelorhynchus; species Kuschelorhynchus macadamiae. The sequence goes on along the minus strand of JAUTXW010003409.1, from coordinate 29,675 downwards.
AACTGTATTGAACGGGTGTGAAAATATGAGTAAATTATTTTGTTGGCCATGTTTACTTTTTGAAAATGAAAAGTCTCTGGAATAAAACTGGTTTTTCCGATTTAAACAATTTCCATAAAGCTGTAAAAAGACACATTATGTCCAAAGCGCATTTGCAGGCCGTCATAAAAGAAAGTCTTCGGCAAAACCAGAATTGAACACGCCCTTAATAAACAGTTGGAAATTAGTCACTGCCAACACAATGAACTAGTCGATAAAAATAGGCAAATATTAAGAAGACTTATCGATGTTGTTTGTTTTCTCGGATTTTTCGGAAGATTTACCTAGTTTAATGGCTAAATATGATGATTGCTTAAAAAATCATTTAGAGCAGTCTAGCGTTTTTCGCGGAACGTCGAATCGAATCCAGAATGATTTAATTTCCGCTGTTGCAACCATTATTCTAAAAAGAATTAAGCAGGAGATTGGCGAGGCGCAGTTCATTGCTATTGTTCTGGACCAAACAACTGATATCACTAATGTTAGCCAATTATCTATAGTAATACGCTACGCTATAACAGACGGAAGTATTCAATGATGGAGCTGCAATGATAACAGGACAATTAGGGGGTCTGCAAGCTAAAGTTCGAGAAACTTTCCCAAGTGCTGCGTTTGTCCATTGTTTTGCTCATAAATTAAATTTAGTTTTATCCCAGTCCATCAATCACATTAAAGGGTGTAAAGTATTTTTCGTTACTTTAAGTGGAATGGCTGTTTTTTTCCAGGTCAACAAAACGTACACAAGCTTTGGACTCCATTGTCCACAAACGATTGCCCAAAGTAGCTCCTACTAGGTGGAACTATAATGGAAGACTTTTATTAACAGTATCTGAAAATCATGAATCACTGATTGAACTATTTGAGAATATAATAGAAAATATTGAAACGTGGGACTCAGAAGCAATAAATATTTCGAGGGGTTTTTTGGACTGTTTGAAACGAGATTTTAATTTTAATTATTTGTTGAACATATTTTCAGAAATATTTCCATTTTCGGACAATGTTTTTAATATATTACAAACTAAAACAAATGATATTGCTTTTTGCCTAAAAAAAGTGGATGATTTTAAGTCGATGTTAAGCCAAAAAAGAGATGATTGACATATTTTGGGAGAAAACGATGACGTTAAATGTAGAACCACAAGTCAAGCGTCTTCGAATAGACAAGGTGGGAGATATTCAAATATCATACAGACGCCTCTTTTATGAAAAAATCGATCAAATTCTGCAACAAATGAACTATAGATTTAACGATTTAAACGATTTTAAATTCTTTTAAATTGATTTAAAGGAAACATTTTTCCAGAAGATGCGTTTAAATCTCTTCTTCTTCATTATGGCCAGTTCTTCAATCGAGTGTTACTGCGATCTGAACTAAAAGTGATTTACGAAACTGATGACATTAGCCCAAAAAATAATGCTAAGGAACTAACGCAATTTTTAAAAGACAAGGAGCTGGAAGATGCCTACACCGAAGTGTCGAAATTGTGTGAATTAGTATTCACAATACCTGCCACAAGTTCAGTAGAACGCAATTTTTGAACACTTAAACGTATAAAAAATTTCCTGAGAAATTCAACGGGGCAGGAGAGACTTTCGCATACATCGCTGTTGTCCATTGAAAATAAACTTCTCCAAAATATGTCGGAGCATCGACGTTTTTATGATGACGTCATTGACGAATTTGCAAAAAATGATCGAAGAATCGAATTACATTACAAATAGGTAAGTTTCTAAAAATTGCTTCCCTTTCTTAAAATTTCACCGCGCCCCCCTGAACAGCATTCAGTATCGGTATCAATACAGTAAAATCACTTCGCTAAAACTACGGCTATTGGAGTGAATTGAGTGAATGTATTGGGTAAATTGGGTTCGAGTTGGAAAATTACGGGGCACCTCTGCGAACAAGCAGAACCGGCATATATACTCAATTTATGTAATATAAAAGCACGGATCGTTTTTATTATTATTCTTTTTTTTTTGGTCATCGGTGATAGTTGCAGATTTTAAAAAAGACTACCAACCAAGGTTAAACTGAACTTTCAGAACAATCGGGGATATTTTGCCGCTGACATGAAGAAAAGAAATATTACTTTAAATCGTTGAGAGAGTCAATTTTTCGAAATCGATGGTGGATTAAGTGAGTGTTTCAACGATGCGAAAAATAGAGACCTTTTTAGTTAACGAGAAGACTGATTCTAAAATATACTGACGAGAAATTTTGTCTCATATAGTGTTAGAAATTGAAGATATCTGTCATAATTACAGTTTTCAACAGGATAGCGCGCCTGCACATACATCCATAAAAACCATAAGATAAAGAATGCTCCTGTTATTATTAAATTTCAAATTTGACCCCTAAACTGTCCGGATCTAAATCCAATAGACTATTCCATCTAGAGTCTGGAAAGAACAAAGAGGTGATTCTAGTGTACAGGAACTAAAAGAGAATATACTCATTTGATGGGATAATTTTAGCCAACAGGTAATAAAAAGTTCTACTGATATGTGGCGCAGGAAATTAGAAACTATTGTCGAAAACCATCAGAAAGGACATATTTATCACGAAGTTTTATAAACTTTGTTGCTTATTAATTTATTGGAATAAGGTTTTATGTTTAGAATTGCCTAATGGATTCATAAATAAATGTATGTGCTGCTATTATTTCTTTCACATTTCTGCTTTTTTTCTACAGTTTGAATACATTTTAAACTATATTAACTGAATCCAAAATTAGAGACGTTTTTGATTAGATAAAATTACTCTCGACATTAAAATTGATCTTGATGTAAAAATAAAATTATAAAAAAATATTTTTTGAGTTTCTAGCCGCTTTCCGAGAACCAGTGAATCGTAAAAGTAATAGTTATTTGAGGATATGATAAGAAGAACTACAAAATATCCAAAAATCATTAAAATCTGTTAAAAAATGAGAAAGTTATTAAAAGTAAAAAAAAATGGTCTAACTTAATTTCAGTCAGAGTGTACAATCTATACGCTTTAACTGGATAAAATAAAAAATAAAGTTAGAGCATTTGTAGTGATTTATTTACACCATTTCATCTATTACTTTAAACCAAGGGTCTTCAACCCGCAGCCCTCTAATTTCTTGCGGCTGCTAGAGGCTAAAGACAATATTGTATCGCGCCGCGCCCGCGAATGACACTCCGAGAACGCTAGCGCCACCTAGTTAGGAAAGAAGAGAGAGAGAGAGCAAGTGGCGAGTGAATGTGGTGTAAAGTGTGATGTCTTAAATCAGTTTTATTGTTCAATTTCCACAACGTTTACAGGAAGTATTACTTGATCTACGGATGCTCTGGAATATTTGCAGGACATTTCCGTTCAGCATTCGTTTCATCTTCACCCAACCAATACAGGTGAGTTAAAGAGAAGGATATCTGACATTAGAAATGCAAATTCATCTGGGTGGGACAATATATCATTGAGGGTTATACGGGAATTACCAGATATCATGCTTCATGCTCTAATAGGAGCCATTAATGTATCTTTTTCAACAGGAAACTTTCCCGAGTGCCTGAAAAGGGCAAAAGTTATGCCAATCTTTAAGGGTGGTGATCCTGAGGAACCCTCAAACTTTAGACCAATCTCCTTAATTCCCACATTGTCTAAAATAATTGAAAAATTGGTTAAGAAGCGCCTTGTTAATTATATAAATGACAACGGAATACTTAGTGTCTCTCAATTCGGTTTTCAGTCATCGAGGAATACCAGTGATGCTATATACGAATTTTTGGAGAACCTGTACTTCGGTTTAAATGAGGGTGAAGGAGCTGTGGCAGTGTTCTGCGACCTGTCCAAGGCATTTGATTGTGTAGATCGCGGAACACTGCTGAGCAAGCTGAAGATGTATGGTTTTGGTGACACAACAGTGCCCTGGTTTGCGTCATATCTGTCTCAGAGCGTACAGTCTGTGATAGTTAAAAATGAAGAATCAAACCTTCTAGCAATCGAGAGTGGTGTTCCCCAAGGATCAGTTTTGGGACCTTTGTTGTTCTTGCTTTACGTGAATGATCTAGCTAGTGTAAACATAACAGGTAAAATCACTATGTTTGCTGATGACACGACAATACTTTGGCATCGGAAAAGCAAGGAACTTCTTGAGAATACGGTGGCTGAGGACTTGACAATAATCAAGGAGTGGTGTAATGCAAATCGCTTATCCCTTAACATATCGAAGACCAATCTAATGACCTTTAAATGCAGCTTAAGTGACGTTTACTTAGAATCTCAATTAATGTCCAATGTTCAGGTCAACAAATTTTTGGGGTTAATTATAGACAATAAATTGAAGTTTGATCAACATATAGAAAGCATTTGCACTAAAGTAGCGAAAGGCTGCTTTGCAGTGCGAGTCGTAGCACGCGAACTGGATTTCCCTACAGCAAAGAATGTATATTTTGCACTTGTGGAATCGCACTTGCGTTACGGCATTTGTTTCTGGGGTTCTTGCGCTAAATATTTATTTAATTCTATCTTTATTCTTCAGAAGCGCGCACTACGAGCTTTATGTGGTGTAAAAAAACGGGAATCCTGCAGACCTTTATTTTGTAGTCATAAGATCCTTACACTGCCCAGTATCTTTATTTTGGAAACAGTGTGCTTATTGCATAAAAAATTCGGGGATCAGATCAGTATCACGACTGGACTATATTTAATGCGTAGAACACATCAAATTCCTCTGCCAATACCCAATGCAGCACTTACCAAAAGATCGTTACTTTATAATAGCAGGAAGATTTTTAATCACCTTCCCATCCAATTGAGACAAATAGATAACTACAAATCTTTTAGAATAGGTACAAGTAAAAAGCTTTCTGGTTGAAAGAGCCTATTATTCAGTAGACGAGTTTCTGGAATCCTCATTTTAAAGAAAAAATGTAAAAAAAAAAAACAAAAAATATACATATATATTTATAATTGAATTTTGTCGTTCTTGTATTCTATTGTTTTGTGTATATCACCGACCACATGACTTATATGTAGGTTAAGTTTCTTTTTGTTTAGTATTAGGATTTTAGCTTTGTCAATGAATTTTGTTTATGACAATAAAGCCATGTTTGAGTTTGAGTTTTGAGTTTGAGATCTACTCTGTGAACTCGCGATCACGACTACCCACAAAGCCGCTAGATGGCGCTGCAGGTCTATTGAATCTTTCTAATGATTCTAGAAATTATCACTACTAGAGAGACCTACTGTTCCAGTTTCGTAGCTGCTCGAAATTTTGAGGGATTCAAAGTTGACGCGCTCGGCCTATATAAAGCCAACATCACACGGCAGCGGCCTTATCCTCCATAACGAAAGATGGGAACAAAAGCTGGAATCCCTTAACATAGAGGACAGTAATCAATTTTACAAATTAACGAGATCCTTAACAAGAGGACCTAAACTTCCCACCCCCCATATTCTCAACCCCCTCAATAAAACCACCATCTCAAACCCGGAGGAAAAAGTCGAGCATTTTGCACTTTATAATCAGTTTAGCATGCCCCAACCCACAGATCTTAATCATGAACCACAAATTAACAGAGCAATTCAACTCTACAAGCTCACCCCTATTGGTCATACAACTCCAGTCACCGAAGCTCAAATCAATGATATAATTAAAAACCTATATACCCAAAAAGCCCCTGGGATAGATAATATACCAAACAAAGTCTTAAAAAAAGCTCCTGTAAATATAATTAAACTGTTTGTATATATTGTAAATAAAATAATAGAATTAGCTTATTTCCCTGACTGCTGGAAAGAAGAATCATTTTGTTAAGAAAAAAAGGGGAATCACCCAATCTCACTACCAGTTACACACCCATTAGCCTTTTATCCACTCTAGGAAAAAAGCATCTTGTTGCTTCTTAACAATGAAGTGTAAAAAAAAACATTTTTATTGGCGAACAATTTGGCTTTCGTTCCTCCATGGGGACAACCAATCAAATTACAAGACTCGGCAGAAATATCAATTAAGCATTTAATAGAAAAAAAAACCGGATGCATTTTCCTTGATATAAAAAAAGCTTTTGATACTACATGGCACAATGGTGTAATATTTAAAATGATAAGAGCAGGTATCTCTAACTATTTAACCAAAATTATCATGTTCTTCCTTCACAACAGAAAATTCCTCGTAAGCCTAGATTGCTTCGAATTAACAAAAAAAATTATTAGAGCGGGTGTACCCCAGGGCTCACCCCTCTCCACCCTTCTCTTCAAAATTTTCACATCCGATATTCCTTCTAATCCCTTTACAAAATTATACCTGTTTGCTGATGATACAGCGCTTACAGCATCCTATAAAAAAGTGGCGTTTATCAGCACTAAATTACAAAATCATTTAAACACTATGCTAGACTGGATGAGTAAATGGAATATCAGGGTTAACCCTAATAAAACACAAGCGGTCCTTTTCTCAAAAGGCTCTAGACTTTCGGTCGATAACAGAATTTCGATAAACAACATTCATATAAACTGGAGTAAACAAGCTAAATATCTGGGCGTCATCTTTGACAGGAAGCTCAATTGGGCTCAGAACACAAAAAATAATATTAAAAAGGCAAAGAAAACATTCTCAATGTTATATCTACTACTTAATAGGAAAAGTAAATTAGATCCTAAAATCAAACTCACATTATATAAAGCCTACATAAGGCCGCAGCTTACCTACGCCTCCCCTCTTGGAGTACCCACCACCCCAATCAAAAAAAAAATCTACAATCCTACCAGAGTAAAATATTAAGGATTATATTTAACGCCGAAAGATTTGTTAGGAATTCAATTTTACACAGAGATAGCAATTTGCCATACCTCAAAGAATTCATTAATAAGATAAGCACTAATTATTACATAAGAGCTGATATTTCAGAAAACACCCTTATCACAAATTCTCACATTTTTTGCGATCCTAATGACAATTATAAACTCCCCAAAGACTGCTTACTACCATAACGTAACGTAACTACTCCGCCCTCTCTCTCCCACCCCCTCCTCCCACCATTTTAAATTAATTTAAAGTTAAATATTTTTATTCAGTTGCGAAAAAGCCAAAATAGATTTTGGTTTGTCAATTAAAATTACATCAATCTCTTTGCCCGACCATTCAGTGTATCCGTTGAAGACATGTCAGAAAATTGTCAGATGGAGCTGTTCGAGACAAGTTTGACATTGGTCTTCTTGATTTTTTTTTTTCTGAAATCCGAAAACATGCCCAGCAAATGATGTCTCTGTTTGGAAGCAGATATGTGTGCGCAGAGCTGTTTTCTCGTGTGAAAAATGTGAAGTCTAAGACAAGATCGAGAGTTACAGACGCACATCTACGGGTTGCAACTACAAAAATACAACCAAATATCGACACACTGGTCAAAAATAAACAATGTCAAATATCGCATTGACTCATTGAACTTTCTAACTAATAAAGATTATTACACTTTAAAATTATATGTTTTTTATTTTATTGATATGAAGTGACGTGGCCCTTCGGACGATGTGAAATCGATTTTTGGCTCTTGCACTAAAAAAATTTGAAGACCCTTGCTTTAAACTATATTTTCTCCAGCAAGGTGTTCATTTTAAAAGGGGCGCCTGGTTCCTACGATCCTGGCTATTGCAGTAAATCCTGACAGACTTACTACCTCATCTGTTCGCAGTATTGAGGGCATTCCTTGTATTTATACAGCTTTACATAAAAAAAGACCGGTAATTCTAGAGACTGCGTTCAAAATTTGAATATTTTATCTTGTAAAGGAAGTAACGTGGCCCTTACGCTTTACTGTTTAACCTTTTTTAGGAAACAATAATAATGTGCTAGAACAATTGGAACATATAAGTATTAAACTTTTTGGACAGAAATTATGGATACTCGTTTTGCCAAAAACGAAGACCTTACGGAGATCTTGCAGTTCAGCTTTTTGGATGAAAATGGAAATGTAACAAAATCGTCTCTAAAATCAGCTTTTAAACCCCCGTATCCGGCCAAGTACTACATCAACGGAACTGTGATAATTGTCGGTAAGTCCAAATGTATATGTTAACCAAAAGTTTAACTAGAGGGCTTTATAGTTTTGGATCTCATGACAAAGATCATTCACTACTGATATGCCATATTTAAAAAATATCTGCTTCATATAGTGGGTCGTAAATCAATTCCTTCCAATTTTCAACAATTAGTGTGATAAAGAAAAACTCATATTCGGCATTTATAATAATAATAATATTAATATTAATAATAGTAATTTTATTTCACCAATAAAATAGATGTACATGAAAAATATACCATCGGTAATTGAAGAAAACGTCAATATTAAGCTAAATATACCTACTGATAAAAAAGTACATCGAAGAGAAAATTAATAGATAGATGAAATTTGACTAGACTTTAAAAAAGGAAAGAACACTAACTTGACTCAGATAAAAGTTTCCCTCTACAAGTGATTTTTTTAGTTTGCCTTTAAAAGGAAAGGATATCAGCATTTATAATGTCATTACTCAATTTGTTAAAAAATCTACATGCATTATACATTACGTTTTTTTTTTTAAATGTAGATTTATGTTTATTAGGTAGCAGTAGGGTTTTGTTTCTAGTATTGTAGCTATATGAAGCGCGATTGCTTTGAAGTTTTTATTATTTTTATACGCAAAAACGCAATATGAAGTTCCCGCCGAGGGAATAGTTGAATGAATTGTTTGAAATAGTTTCTACTCGACTCTGTACAAGAAAGACCACACATAGTACGGATTGTATACTTCTGAATCAAAAATATACTGACAACATTGTAGTTTGAAAATGAATTTAAACTATAACGATTTTTTTAGCTTTCTACGTAGATTTTCTATATGATTTCCCCATCGTAAATTCATCATCATTTTCTGAACCTAACATTACTAAGGAATTAGAATAGTAATAGGGCCATTTTCAATTTCGTGATGTAAAAAGTTGTCATTATTTTGTTTTACTTTGATTTATAATCTAACAATTATTTTTAGCCCATATCATTATACCATTACAAATCAAATTAACTCTTCTTTTAAGAGATGCTACATCTATCTCTCTTCTTTCCCTGTTCTCTTTGTTGTAGGTTTTAGGACGCGGGTGAACAAATGATCTGGGCTCAACTAAATTTGCTTTTAAACGAGCAAATATGTCAGAAAACAGTTGCCTTCTTTCTGGATGTCTAACAAGCAAAAACTTAGAATGATAATAAAGGTTTTCATAGCCATAATAGCTTACTTACCTTTGGAAATATAATTCCGAGGCTTCCTCAAAACATACCAGCATATCATATTTTTCATAATCCTCATACGCTGCCATTATTCGAAGAAAATGATAAATATGAATTAAATAAAAATACAAAAAGAACGTTTATAAACTGCTTTATAAACCAAAAGTTGATCCAAAAACCGATGAGATAGATAAATATTTGACATTTATTTTTGTTTGTTGTCATAATCAATAGCTATAGCCTACTAATAAACTATGCATTTAATTTCAGAAACTTGTCATTTATTTGTGTGTTTCTAAGAAAAAGTACATATTATTATATATTCTTGAAAAGGTAAAAAAAAAATTATAGTCTATAAATATACAGGGTGTTCCGTTTAAAAAAATAAAGTATGGTCCAATAACTTTTTGCCCTGACCCTGTATACTAATTCCGACGGAATTGAGTTCTACGGGAAAAGTTATATAAGAAACAGTTTTCACATTTTCGATAAGTTATCTGATAGTTGAGATACGAGGGGTGCCTGAAAATGCGACATTTTCAATTTAGCCCTGTATCTTAAAAACTAAAAGGGCTATGAAAATTTTGTTAACGGCATCTTTAGTTAAAGTAGCAACTGTCGCGAAAACCTCAACTTTCTATTTATAAAAATAACGGAGATACCCGGCAAAAGTACTCAAAATGGGACACCCTGTACAATCCCTTTTCTACCTTTCGACTCTAACAACTAATTTACAAAACTGTGAAGCCATACTAAATAAATAAAAAATTCCTTCATGCATTCTCATGATACTCTACAAAATAATTCATTCTTAGGGTACCAATACGCCCATTATATTCTACAGTATCGTTGAGACCATCAGTGACGTGAAAAAGTATGCTTTAGAATCAGAAAAAATTGAGTAAGATAGTACACAATTTTTTATAGTGTGATTCTGATTTAATATTTGTCATCTACTAGAAATTTGTTTCTTTGTATAAAAAGTTGATGCTATATATTTGCAATTAGAATTCATTTGTCGTGTAAATTTACGTTAATTTTGAAGAGTTGAAGGTAGACGAATGACTGACTTTTCTAAAAAAGATAGCAGAACTAGCTTCCTATGAGGCAACCTCTACGTTGTGTGTATGATAATTAGGTACACTAATATAAATTGAACAATTATCTATTTTAATCTCTTATGAGCTGTATTTTAAATTAAATACAGTGAAACCTCCCTTAACGGACACCTCCGAATAATGGACACCTCTGCTGAACGGATAATTTTGAGGTCACCGACTCTCAGTATATGTATTCCTGTATATTAAACCCTCTTGACAACGGACACTCTCAACATCAGACACGGACAGTAAAATTTGGAACATTTTTAATAAAAATAGTAAAATTTACTTCCTCAGAATGGACAGGTGTTCAGATAATTTTTGAAAAACCCACATTTAATGCCAGTATTTTTATTGCACATTATAGGCAATATTTAGATCTATGCTAATAAGCGGCGCGGCGCGCGCCTACTTATGGTTGATAGCACTAGTTTAACAATAGGCTGGCTTATGCTGTCTGGCTTGTAGGTTGCATAATAAATAGATCACCTTATTTTTATAAAATGTAATCTTCATCAATAGAATATCTTAGTTTTGATGTTACTCTAGTGCGATCAATATGTCTTCAAACAAAAGAAAGTTTTTGAGTCTTCAAGAAAAAGTTGAAATACTCCAGTACGGGGAAAAAAACAAACTTAGTGTTAAAGTATTAGCCGAAAAATTCTGTGTAGGAAAATCTCAAATTAGTGATATTTTGAGAAACAAGAGCGATCTTAACAAACGATTCACCGAGACCTGGAACATGAAAGAGAAAAAGAAATTTGCGACAACTGAGGGTGCTGCCATAGACGAAATTGTCTATGACTGGTTTTGTAAAGTACGCTCCAAAAACATTTCAATATCCGATACAATAATAAAGGAAAAAGCACAAGAAATTGCGAAGAATCTAGAAGTTGATCTATATTCTTCTTATTATAGAGACTGTCAGTCTCTATTCGGACGCGAGAAAGAAAGCTTCGAAAATGCCATTATTTTTCAAATTAGAAAATTAAGGTTTTAAAGTCTATTTGTATCTAAGCTTAATTTCTTAGGAAATTTCGAATGAAAAAGTTGAAATATAATATTTTATATTAATTTGTTGCGAATTAATTAAAAAAAATTATAATATATAATGTTCCCGATATTCCCAGTATATTACTATGGCAGTGCTCCTTACCTCTGTACAGTACATTATATTGTTCAAAGTATATAAAAAATATGTTTAATTTCTTTTCCAGCTGTTTAAATGATAATCGGTACTGATTGAAGTGAATCTTTCTATCTATCTATATAGTTGCCGTTGTCGTTACATTTCTTGCGCCTTAAGCTTGAAGTCGTGGTAACTAAAACAACGAATTTTGAAACGAGTACTCGAGTAACGGTATCCGAAGTAACGAATACGGATTCGAAAAGTAACGAATAGTTACTACTACTCAAAAGTAACTGAAAGTCCCACCACTAATGCAGACATTGGAAATACTTTCGACTATAGTTGATTGACGGAACTGTCTAAATTATTTATCCATAAAAATTATTTTGCATCTTGAATTAAAAGTCAAATTTAACTAAAAGTAATTTGTTTTAGGCTTAACTGTATTCCTCCTCTGGAACTATGGAGTAATACCAGGCAATAAATTAGGATTTTTCTGCAACGACCCCCTCTTTTCTCATAAATACCAGGGAGATACAGTAACACCTGCAATTCTAGGATTAGGAATCACATTTATTTTTCCAGTCGTATATTTTTCTATTGAAAATATTAGACAGAACAGCTTCAAGGATGCATTTAGTCTGACATCTCTATTTGAACATTACGTGTATAGTAAACAATTTATTATTGGGTTGATTCTAGTAGGAGGAGTAACAGAAATTGGTAAGTATAATAGTATAATGAGATAGTACTCGACAGTTCATAATTTTGTGGTCTTTACTTTATTAATATAGACTAATTTTAGGTTATGTTATTGCAGCGTTTTATAACTGAGAGTTAATAAGTTTTCTTTTTCGTCATTTTGACATATTCACCGTTAGTATGCTTATTAATAAATCTATTATCAAAAAACTTCTAAAGGCATTTTGACTTTATATGGAGGGTTTTTAATTTAGTTGTCTCAAAAGTTGAAACTTCTATTTTTGAATTTATTTTGTACCCTGTATATAAACTGACACTCATTTTTAAATCACTTTCATTTTTCAGATAAGCAAAACGTTTTATGAAGAATCACTTTTTTGCCTAAAATCAAAAATAAAAGATGGATCCATAGATTATCCAAATTTAGGCATACGCTGTAGAAATAACATACAAAAAATATAAAATTTACAGTTGGGTTAGAAAGTATTAAAGAAATTAAATTCTTAGAGTTAACAATGGCTATTAAGAATAATAAACACGAGTCTCAAATTTTCCATAAACTATCTCGTACGGACATGCAATATCCATTCCCTCTTAAAGCTTGTCAGTTTCTCTGTTTCCGGATGTAAAGAATTTTGTTCGCAAATCGCGAGAACTCTGTAAACAAAAGAATTAATAACTGATTGCATCTGTACTGGTTAATGATGTGAATTTGCATTTCGGTATCTGTTCGTATGTGTTGGTTTTCTAGAAACAGAGTATCCTAAGGAACCATGCTCTTTCCTTTGTACAGGAACATCTAGAAAGGGAATCGAACCTTTTGATTAAGTTAATCAAGGAACAAGGGGAGATTTTTCGGGATCATGAGGTAATATTACAAAAGTGTCGTCTGCAGATCTGAACCAGAATTTTAGCTTTAATCTAGACGCTTCCATAAAGACATTGGTTACCACAGGTGACAGTAGATATTATGCTGTCACCTATGGTACCCAACCCCTGGCTGCTCCTGAGGTTTGTTTATAAAAGTTCCCTAAATAACGAAATAAGTTGATGTCAGACATGCTTCAATCAGGTCTAAAAGTGAATTGTGAAGATTATTATGGTAAAATCGGACTTATATTATTGAATTTGAATCATTCATAGGCACCTTCTAATTTTGTCCGCGACTGAGAGATTCGACTGTCTTATAATTTTTCTTAATCTTTTCTGTTTCATATCTTATTACGTCAGCCTTTTCTGGAAGTCCTCTGATGGTGGCTTCGACGGATGGCACTATGTCATCTACGGTATGTGCCTTGGTGATTTGGCGAAGTTTTGGCCTTTGGAGAGGACTGATTATTCTGCTTCAGTAAGGGCTTTGAAAGACATATGGCTTACGGTGTTCTGTGAAGGTTTCACTGGTTTTTGAACGTCCAGAAATTCTTGATGTATCCTTAATACTTCCGCATTGGAAATTTTATTGATAGTTTCGAATATTTAATGTTCAAATATAAAAGGTAATTTTAAATTAATGTCTAATTGCTTACGCACATTAAAATCCAAATCCATGAGTGGGTTTTATTATTTCTCTATTAATGTAGAAATTCATCTGTAGAGATTTTCATACCTGGGCTTCATCTCGGCATCTATAGAGAAGGCTAGTTGGCAGAGCAACCTCTTCTTGGTATTCCTCAGATCGCCTAATCCTTTGGCATCCCTCTTAATTTCCTCCCCATAGAGAAAGCTTTGCTTATACATTTCAATAGATTTTGTTCATATAGTAATAATAATAATAAACCTTCTTACGCAAATTATGACTACGTGGAAAGATAAAATTAACCTGAGAACACAAAAAGAACACCTCGAAACAAGATATCTACATCAGACGATGTATATTCCAGGGAGATTCACTCAGTGCTTTGTGGTTCTGCCTCTGTCTCAAACACACTGAATATCACAAATTCTGGATTCCACATTAAACACCAAAAAAATAACCTACACAAGATAAACCATCTCATGTACAGGGTGTCCGGATTTGGTTGCAAAAGCAGGGTATCCCGCTTATTTTTAAAGATAGAACCTTGCGGTTTTCACGAACCTGAGCTAATTTTTTGTGAAACTCATGAAGCCGCAAACAAAATTTTCATAGCCTTCTTCGTTTATGAGATACAAGGCGAAATAGAAAATTTTGCATTTTGGGACCCCCCTCGTATTTCGGTTATCCTTTAACTTAACGCAAAGCGAAAAATTGCTGCTTATGCAGATTTTTTCTTAATAAACAATAGTTGTTTTCTTTTTTTTGCACTGACTTAATATTTAATATTTTTTGATTTTTAGCTAAAACAATCGTAGGGGAACACAGGCCGCATTTTTTCGATACATGCAGACCAGATACAAACATGAACTGTACAAATGGCACGTACATTTTTGACTTTACGTGCACCAATAAGGCATTAGGAATCATCGACCTAGTTGACGCATCCAGATCATTTCCGAGTGGACACTCTTCCATGAGCTGGTTTACCTCATTTTTCTGCGCAGTAAGTAACGATATTTTCACGTCTTTTGTTTTAAATTGACTGTGACCCTCTGGATTTTACGAAAATCATTCCTCTTCTTATCTACGGCATACCAACTATTATGAGTTTATTAATACCCCAACTGTACAGGGGTTTTACTTATATTTTGACACCTAGCTACAGTTTTAATTACACGAGATATAAAAATAATTTATATGCAAAAGATGTATTATTGTCTAATATCATAAAAAAAGCAAACAGAATGTCAAAAATAAGCTCGCAAAAAATAATCAACACTGTGTATATAAATTTAAGACATGCAAATCGTAGTCTAAATCACATAAAAAATTCAGGAATTTTGATCGAAACCATTTTTCGGAGGTAGGGATATAAACCCCATCTAATTTTTTGGAAAAATGAATTTCTAAGTAATTTGTTTAACAGCATAAGCATTAGTGATTTGGTTTTAAAAATCCGAGTCGAAAACGATGGTTTTCCCTCTTTCAGGAATGCTATTTGTTGTTCTTAGAAACGGGTATTCCAATTTTTATTTAAATATTTATTATAACCATATTTTTATTTAAACCAATAGTAAGACCAATAATTAATAAACTAAAAAACATAATATAGTTACTTCATATTCATTTTCACTTACCTTGTCAAACTAGAATGATATTTTTCCGATTTATTTACGGAAAAACTGTTGACAGTTATGTCAGGCGATTTTTCTACTAGAAAATTAAATATGATGTACGAATTCTTGCCTGTGATTGGTCAAAATCGATAGGAAGGAGATAATCAATGTAATTAATGCCTCGTACTTTGTTTACTTTATTAAAAAAGCGAAATTTTTATTTTTTTTTGCGATTTTCTCTATAAAACCAACCTTTCTCCACATACCCGGTGACCACGAAATTACTTTCGGACTGCCGTTTTTTTATTTCGCTATCGATATTAACGAAATTTGGCAGGGTTATTACTACAACAAAACGCCGTTTTTATGCATCAATGACGAGTTTTTCCGACTTCCGGTTTCACCGGAAGTGACTCCAACTTTTGATTTGTAAATGGGACACCCTGTATATTTTTGATTTTTCGGATTTTACAGATTGTTTTACGTCCGAGTACACTATTTTTATATCTAATTCTGTTCATATTTTATTTTTAAACTAAATTTTCCTTTTCCATCTAGAGTGCCATGATCATCCTAAAATGACTCTAAGTAATCTGCTGACTTTTAGTAAACATACTATTTTTCTATTGTTAATAATAAATTGAACACAAAATTGTGTTGTTGAAATCTTAAGAGATACGTTAATAAATACAAACCAACCTTTCTGTCTGTCAAAAATACCACTGTTTCCATGGGAACTTACCCTATCCTATCAATCTGCTGTTTTCATGGCAATTACGATTTACTGCTACATATACGCGATATACTCCATTGATAAGTACAGGCTTTTAAATGCATTATTTGAAAGAATACAAAATAATGTTTATATAAAAATTTCTAGGTTTTTTTGCCTTATGTGATAAAATTTTATATTCATCTTTTAAGGTACACCAACATACCTAAACAAAATTTTGTAGTCAGGGCGCCAGTGGTAGATTTTGCTGATATGTTGGGTGCATTACCATGCACATATGCGAGGGAAATAGACGTTTTAACTTCTTCAAAGAAAGAGTTAAATAAGTGTGTCTATTAATACTTTTAATAAGTAGTATAATAAAAAAATAATAAAAACACGAAAGGAATGGACATAATTAAATTTAAAAGTAGTAGATTAATGTATGTTTATTAATAATTTTAACAAGTGACATAATAAAAAAAATAATAAAAATAGGAATTGAAAGGACGCAAATTTAAAAGTAGTAGAATAATGCGTATTTATAAATAATTTTAACAATAATAACGGGTGAGGATTTTAAAGTGTTACAAGGTGATATCGGAAAAATGGTTTGGAATTTTTGTATAAAAATTTGATAAGTTAAGAGTGAGGCAGGGACACAGATTTTACCTTCGTTCATTAATAACTAGATATATGTAAATGTAAATATAAATACAAAAAAATAACGGCGATCGACGGAGGAAAGGAACCGGTAAATACTGCACTTTTACACTCATTGACGGTGTTGCAAAACCTCTTCAAGCAGCCATACTTAACGAATATTATCAACATAATGGAATAAACCCGATTGGTAGGCGGTTCAGGCACGATCTCCGGATAAAAACATTAATGAAAACGTTAGGAGTAGCCTAACATGCCCATTTAAAACAATTAAAAATCAACCACAAATCATCCCATACCTAATACGTGCAGAGAAAATAAAAAAGTATTCCACATAAATTTATTATCTCTAGTATGTCTGGCCACTACTAGAAATTGTTGATAGTGATAGTAACCATCGTTTTATAAATTATTTTGAATTTTTTTACGGTTTCAATTTTTGCATGATAATATGTTTTTCTTTTTAATATTTCCTGTATACATCCTGTAAATGTTTCCCCCATGACCCCTTCTAGGAATAGCCTTTATACATAAATAATTATAACTTTTTCTTCCACAGTCAGTTTTTATTTTAACGAATATTTTTTAAACAACCTGTATAAACCCTCTAAAAATTTTAAGCTACAAAAATATGGCTTTTTTCTTTTCTTTTATTAAAAAAATATACTTTATTGAATTTAACTCTGTCTAGCTCAAAGTATGAACCAACTGAAAACTAAAAAAAAATCGTACCCTTTGTATTAAGTTAACGGCAACTGAACTTCATTAACGTCTATAGTAACTTAGAAAACACGACCATATTTCTCAAAATAGAGCGTATTTGTCGCACATATAGTAATAGTTACAATACAGAGTTCATGGACCTGAAAAAGAGAACTTTACTCTTCAAAAGAATACATATCTTGTCACCCTAGCTAGACTATAATTTCCTCAACAAGCTCCGCAGTTGTTTTCTTTGTTTAACTTCCCTAAATTTTAAAAATTATAATAATAATAATAAAAATAACGTTTATTATTTACCACATGTATACATATATAAAAACAAAATTAAAAATAACAAGGTAGGTAAGGCAAATAAAAGCACGCATTTCAGACTTCTGAAGTCCAGATTCTGTTCTACCAATCCTGCTACAAACTAATATTAAGACATTTTGGCAAGTAGCTAGTTAATAAAAATACAACAATAAATGCTACAATATTAAAAAATGAAGACACGAAAGGAAAGAAGGGAGAAACAAAAGGAAAGAGAACAAGAAGGAAGAGTAAGGATGAGAGCAATTTAAATGCTATTGAGAATTAAGTAACTGAGTAGTAATGTTTCTTTTAAAACTTTGTAATGACGTAGAAATTTGTAATAAATCTGGAGGCAACGAATTTATATTTAAAGCAATGATAGGAGAAGCATCTCTTAAATATTTCAGTTTCATGGCGCGGAATCGTTAAGGTATTCCTGCGTAAATTCAAATGATGTACGTCCATGCGAAAAGTGATTCTGTTATACAGATAAGGAGGTGATTTAAATTTAAGTAATTTATAATAAAAGCAAAGGGCATGGAGCTTACGTCGGTTATACATATTAAGTCATGAAATTTCTTTAAGTTTGTGGATTACCCTGTCTCTCTTCTTAATACCAAAGATAAATCGAATACAGCTGTTCTGCACTTTTTGAACTCTTCGTAAGTCATAACTATCCAAACATGGACCATATATATGATCGCAATGATTAAAATGTGATAATATTAATTAATCACAGAGCTCCTTTTTAGTGGATTGATCAAGGTAGTGTCTGTGCGGAAACATGATTTCAGAGAGCAGTATGTTTTTTAAGAATGTGAGAAATATGAGAACTAAATCGAAGATGTGAATCTAAAACAAGACCTAAACTTTTTGCGCTTTCAACTACATTTAAACGTTAATTTTCTATGCTTATAGCCATATCTGGCTTTATTTCATTAAGAATATTTTTATTACCAAATAAGAGAACAACCGACTTAGACGGATTCAAATTTAGCATGTGTTTAGAAGATATTTTAAGCAATTGGTCTAAATCGAAGTTAATTTTAATAATGGCTTGATTATAGTCAGAAGGTTTGAAAGATAAATACAGCTGGGTATCGTCGGCGTACAGATGGTACTGACAGTATTTAAAATGTGTATGGAAACTGCGTGTATAGATACTAAATAAAAGAGGTCCTAAAATGTTGCCTTGAGGAACCCCCGAATCAACTTTAAGAAAATCTGAATAATTTTGATCAATTTTTACACGTTGAAATCTATTAGAGAGAAATGATTTAATAATGTTTGACGCATTTACCGAAAACCCTATATAGTGTAACATAGAAATTAATATTTTATTTTAAAAAATCGAATGCTTTACTAAAATCCAGTAAAATTAATGCTGTGATTTCGTTATTGTCTCGAGCGGAAAAGATATCGTCAGTAACATCCGCCATTGCCGTCGCGCAACTATGTTTAGCGCGAAATCCGGATTGTTTCGTTGGTAAAATATTATTTAGATTAACATGTATGCGTATTGAGTTTCCAGCACTCTTTCTAAAATGTATGAAAACGTTGGAAGTATGCTTACTGAACGAAATTGTGTTAAATCCCTCGGAGAACTAACTTTGGGAAGGGGTGTGACAATAGCTTTTTTCCAAATATCAGGAAAACATTCATGAATAAAATAGGTTATTAGAAAATTAAATTATAATTTGAGCCACTCCGTTAATACGTAACAAAACGATTCCTTCTATATTTTGTTTTTTAAAATAAATCATGATGATCGTATAGTTTAGGTTTTTTAACTCACCTCTATGGTATAACTATGACTTCAATTATTGTACAATGAAAAAATTATTGTGCGATCAAACCTTTCCACCAGTTAATCTTGTTTCTCCTAGAAATAATGTTAATTGTACCTAAGTGTTTGTAAAGGAAAACTGAAAGCGTTTTAGGTTTAATAATAATAATACGCACCTCTGAATGGTTAATCACTTCCGCCAAAACTACTTTATAAAAGCAAATCTAATTTAATTTAGTTCTTAACAGTGTTCTCTGATCTAAGATCTAATTGACAACAGATTTAAAACTAAAACACTAAAATATAAGTATTCTCTGTACTCTACACGGCTGAACAACACAAGAGCATTACATGCGTTGTCGATGCCAATCGTGTAAACTCGGAGCTCTTACAAATCTGTTCCCCAGACTCTTGTATGGAAGACGACCGAAAACAAAACAAATGGTTATTAAAAGAAAATAGAATTTAGATATAATAACAAATAGGTAATTAAACAAAGTAGTTTAATGCTCACAGTATTTAAGCAATCTTGATACAATTTGCCGCATTACTGATATAAAAATGATATTCGCTATTTAAAATACAGTTTCTTGTTTAGTTTTTGCCGTAAACTCACGTGTCCTATTAAAGTAAACCCAGGCCTTTAAATACCCTCACAGAATAATTTGTTATGGATGGTAAATATCTGAAGGAGAGGGTTTACTTTAATAAGTTTAATAGGACACGTGATTTTATTAGTTTACGGCAAAACTAAACAGAACACTTTCATTTTAAATTATGTTTTTATATTAGCAACGCATTTCATAAATTAGGCAAATTAGATATATTGAACGAAAATGGAGAAACGTTTCGTAATAAAATACTGCGTTTAGTAATGTTATGAAAGTGATATGCTTCCGTTTCAGTTTTTCCAGCTAGGGCAAAAATACTAAAATAATGAAATTTGGAGCCCTCTATCAAAAAAGTTTGGAAAGATAAACTTAAGTTAGCATTTTTCTAAAAGAGGGTAAATTCGATATAAAAATGGTGCACTGGTTAAAATGATCCGTAGAATCCGAAAAACCAAAAATATACAGGGTGTCTCATTTAAAAGTCGAAAGTTGAGACCGGAAGTCGGAAAAACTCGTCATAGATGCATAAAAATAAAGTTTTGTTAGAGTAATAACCCTACCAAATTTCGTTAATATCGATTGCGAAATAAAAAAAATGGCAGCCGGAAACTAATCTCGTGGTCACTCCTTATAGTTCGAATTTAGTACCTCAAAAGACATACAGAAAGAACCTGAGAGGAAAAACTTCCGGATTTTTTTTCTCGATCTGGCCCTTAGGAGCACCATTTGACTACATTATTTATGTTTAATAAATTTTATTTTTGTTTTAGTACATAGTTCACTCTCGCCTGCCTATTCACAGGACCGGAACAGCCTTAAAAATTCTGTTATTCGGAATATGTTTTACGTTCGGTTTGACGTATTCGCTTACGAGGATAACCGACAGGAGACACCATTGGTGGGACGTTTTAACTGGCACCGTTATAGGAGCGATAGGAGCCGCCTACATCATCAGAGTTACTCATATTCAAGTCAAAGCGTTGCACAGAAAGATCTCAGAAGAAGAAAATGATGAAATGCAACAAATAAACTGCATAGAAATAAGAAACTGAACTTTTACTGAAAGAAATAATTTTTTTTTCATATGTTTTTTCATTTTTTCCTTTTTTGTAGTAAAAAAAATACTGATTGCTTTTATATCTTCGCATCTAGGGGTCGTTAATTCCAATGAAAATGAAGGGCTACAGGAGTAAAAAGATAAATGTTCAAAATACGGCGGGATTATGTTCTAAGTCATTTATTTTTTTAAACAAAAATAGCAACAATATGTTTTTTTGTTTTTTTTTATTAGTCTTTAAATTAAGAAATCATGGACTTTTTAAATGTTCCTTAAATATAAAAGTCCATTGGGTTTAAATCTGGCGAACAAGGTGGCCAAGCGACTAGACCACCATGTCCATTATATAGAAACTATATTCTATTCCCATCTGCTCATAGAACTCTTCCTATAAAGTTGGCAACTTATCATTTGAAAACATTTAAATAATTTTAATAATTCACGGAAAATATTGACGTGGGCCTTCGAAAATAGCATGAGGATTTATATCAGTCCAATAGTTATTGTTATAAAAATTTACGATTCTGTCTCTATTGATTCTACCTTCGTCAGTTGCCAATTGGACAATCTTTAATATTCATTCTTCGACTTCTGGAGTGAGAATTACGCCCGCTTAGATCATATATGGATATCCATCCTGATCCGGCCTTCCACCAGCTCCAATCCGGCCTGCGAAAGATTCAGAAATTTCAAAAAATTGCGCAAAAAAATTAAAATTAAAGATTTAGCACACATATTTTATTTGTAATTAGTGCCAACCAACCTAAAACTGTATTCTTCACATCATAAAGACTAAAATCGATAAATGATTTTACTAAGCATACGCATTGGGACGCCACAGATTGAGTCAGAAATAGTCGTTATACAGAAACAAACAAATTCGGAAAGCTTCCCGATGACCTTGAAGCGCTCCGAGCGATGCGTTATGAATAACAGTCGGCTCTGAGCGCTCGCATCGCATATTCGCGTACGATCGAGACTCTCGTTTCGAGAGTCTTCTAGTTGCTTATTGCGGGTAATATATAAACCGCTCAGCGCGCGTGTCAACTCATCACTTTTTAACAACTGATAAGAAAAGATGCGGGAAATATTCGAGCAAATTCAACTTAAAAGAAAAAAAATCTATCAAGATGTCTGGTTTAAAAAAAAACGGAAAGTGGACACAGAATGTCGCCAATTCCAAAACAAATGGACTGATCAATACTTTTTTATCATGCACACTGGTAAAGTGCGGGACACGAAAGAAAACCAGGCGGTCCTTAAAATAAAGGTTCATAGTCGTAAGCAAGCGGAAAAGTAAAATTTGCGTACGAAAATAAATGTTATGTTATTTTATTTGTTGTAATAGTTTGCCGCTTCACCTATAAAGTGCGCCAGCTAAGCGGTACGGAACTGGTCCACTTGTAGTTGGGATGTGCCTAGAGTCTCCATGCACTTGCCGCAAGAAGGTTGTAGCTATTTCCAGTGGCGCGTATACCTTTGGAGCTTTTGTTTTCATTTCTGTATAAATGCGTTGCATTGAATTATTATTTCGAAGTAATGATGGCGAGCAAAAGAGGAAAAACAATTCGAAGCGATGCACGTGAAGTTATTGCGAGCGTTATAGAGGCCTGTACTAGAGAAGCTGAAAATAATAGTTTGACTATTCCAATTCAAAATCGAACAGAACGCGCTGCATTTTACACTGGTGTTTCGGAAAGTAAATATCAGCCAACAAGCCTAGAGAAAAAAAAGTATAAAATGGACGGTCTTTTACGTTACCTCCGTCATACACCTTTAAGGCTGCCTCCATACATGTGCGACATCAACCCTATTGAACTTACATGGGCAGAAGTAAAAAAATATATTCGATAGCGCAACACCGTTGAACTTTCAATTAAAGATTTAAATAAAATAACATTAGAAGCGATTTGACTCAATATCGGCTGAAAATTGGAAGTCGTATGTTAAACATGCTCGTTCTATTGAAGATAAATACTGGGAAGTAGATGGCAAAATTGAAACGGTTATTGATGATTTAGTTATCACACTGGGATCTTCAAGTAGTGACGACGAAACCTCATCATTTTCAGAAAAAGACAACGATTTAGAAGGAATCGAACCATTAGAATCACAGCCGTCAACCTCAAAAATGGCTTAGTTTTTTTTTTTCATATATTTTGTAAAATTGTTCATAAAGTAGCTGTCAATAAACTGCTTTAAAATAATTAATTTTCCGTTCAATACCGTGTGTCAAAAAATATCTAATATTGCAATTAATATTTGAAAAACTACAAAACTCATATTTTTCCAAAATTAACACATCAATGTAGTTATAGTAGGGGAGCCAGCACTGATTCCAGTGAGCAAGATTTACCAAAATTTAACTTATGCAGTTCGACTTTGGGCTATTCGGGTATGCCCAAAGTGACCGTTTGTCTCCGTCTGTCATATTATTTTGTACAGGGGGCGTCATTGTGAAGTACTATACAGGGCGTTTCCTAATTGCGTACTAATGTTAAAGGGGGGTGATTCTTAAACCTTTTTATTAAAAAAGTTTAATATGAACCTAAAAGTCTTATCTTTGGAGATACAGGGTTTTAAAAAAACTTTTTTAATCCTAATTCTGATGCTATTATAGACAAATAACTGTGTGAAATTTGATACACGTCTTTTATGCATAAAAGGGCATTTTTTATTAACAATCAATTTTGGAAATTTCTACCAGTGGCGTGCATATGTAATTAACCTGAGTAAATCCGTATGCTCCTTAATACATAGAAGACGTGTATCAAATTTCATGCAGTTATCTACAATAGCAACACAATTGGGATGAAAAAAAAGTGTTTTTAAACTTTACCATTCTGAATCTGAAAAGTTAAGACTTTTAGGACATAAAAACACCCCCATTAACATCAGCATGCAATTAGGAAATGCCCTGTATAGTACTTCACAATGACGGCCCCTGTATAAAGTAATATGACAAACGGAGACAGACGGCCACTTTTGCCATACCCGAGTAGCCCAAAGTCGAACTGGATAAATTAAAATTTTGATAAATCTCGTTCTTCTTTCCCTTTATTCAGTAAAAAAATCTGAAACCCTACAAACAAACCATTATTATTAAAAAATAAAATAAGAATGCATTTAATGAGGAAACTATTCATAAATTCGTCGAAACCAAAAAATAATCGCTATGAAATATTATAATGTCAGAAATTACTCTATTAAAATATAAAATACTCTCGTCATGTTATCTGACTCAACGGGTGCCACGAACTTTAAGTGATTCATTTATGTTTAAAAGGAAAGTCTGGGAAATTCTTATGAGTTTTAGTTTCATCCGACAGTTTAATGGATTCTAAGAATTATCGGAAACAGTCATATTCCATGAATTCAATTAATTCGTATATTTTTAATCAATAAGCACAACGAAAACTTGGAGTGTGAAAAACTGAAGATTTTTATATTGGAATGGAGATAACTACGTTTAGTACAAGATGTTCCATTAAACATTTAAAACTTGTCTGATAGTAGAGAGCAGTGGCGGCTCGTCAGGGTAGGCCTCTGAGGCCGCGCCTCACCCCCAAAATGAAGGAAAAGAGAATTTTTTTATATAACTTTTTATCTATTACCAATTAGAAATATACTTTTTAACAGTTTTACAACATAATAACATTAAAAAAAAACAAAATATAATCCCATAATAAATATTTTAGAAAATAAATTCTGACCACATCAAAATACCGACCGTGCAATCCGTGCAAACCCATTCCTAAAGAAAGTGCTCTCGAATGAGGCGAAATAATTTTAGCTTGGAAAGTTTCGACTTCTGACCTATTTATCAACGGCGCGGCCGGTGCCGATGCCGGCGAGTCACCTGATTACGACAGAGCGGGATGGCGATTGCCGATGCACGCGTTTTCTATTGCATTCTTGAGGCGATAAATCTGTAGCTTGGATATGCTTTTATTGGTTATTTAAATCACATGACTAGCGAAATATTCCAACGGCTTCTTTTTACGTGGTGCGTGCGGCTGAGAAAGAAATAGGAAATAGATTGGGATAATCGCTGATTGAGGGCGTTCTGTCTTTTAAGGTGAATAAATACGCGTGAGTAAGTTTTTGTTTTGTTTTGATTTGGTAAGTTGGACCGTTCCATTTTTTGTATTTGCTTTTTGCTTTTGAAATGAATCCTATTCACGACATTATTGCTTCATTAATTGAAACGCCTTTTTTAAGAAGAAGCGAAACTGAAAAGAAGAAGATATTAGGTAGCCGTCTGACGCCGAAAATTTTAGCAATATTTAACGATAAGAGGCAAGGTAAAAAATATTCAAGAACTTTTCAAATATCTTGGTACGAAACTTATAGGTGGTTATGCGGAAGTATTTATAAAGAAAGCTTATATTGTTGGCCTTGTATTTTATTAGGTTGCGTCAAAAATAATTGGAGTTCAGGGGGCGGATATTCGGATTTAAAAAATTTTTCACGAGCAGTAAAATCGCATGAAAGTTCAAGAGAGCATATTAAAAATTCGGTAGCACTTACAAGACTGGAGCAAAATAGGGCGACTATTGCGGATGCACTACAAGAAAATGCAAGTCTTAATAAAATTGTTTATAATGAAAATGTTCGAAAAAACCGTTTATTATTAAATTATTTAATTGATGTTACTATTACTTTGGGTAAACAGGACTTGGCATTTCGAGGTCATAATGAAACAACAGATTCTTTTAACCGTGGCAATTTTAAGGAAATATTTGCATGCTTAATAAAAAGAAATGCCGAACTTACTGAACATTGTGCTAAATTTAGTAATATTTTTACGGGACAATCTAAGACTATACAAAATGAACTAATTGGTTGCATACATGACTATATTCAAGAATATATAAAAAAAGAAATCAATGACACCGATTGTTGTTTTTTTGGCGTAATTGCGGATGATAGTACTGATATAACAGAAAAATCACAGTGTTCGATAACAGTTAGGTATATGACCAACGGATCTTTAAAAGAAAGATTTTTAGGATTTTTTGACGTTAGCGATAATAGAACAGCAGAGAGCCTTTTTCATTTAATACGAAACAGCTTAGAGCCTTATGATTTTAAAAATAAATTGGTCGCGCAGTGTTACGATGGGGCTAGTGTTATGGCAGGTGAAATAAATGGGCTTCAAACAAAAGTTAGATCTATTGCTCCTTTAGCTATGTTTACTTATTGTTGCGCCCACAGATTAAATCTAGTTTTACAAGAGGGAACAAAACTGATTACCCAAAGTCGGTCAAAACGGTCTTTTGTGCTTAATCAGATAGTAGGTAAAAGAATTCCGCGAGCTATAGAAACGCGATGGTATACACGGTCTAAAATTTTAAACTTAGTGGCTAATGAATGGGACAATTTAATTATAGTATTTGAAACTATTATTAATGACTTAAGTTCTGGAACAGAATCTATTAATGGTGCAAAAGGATTTCTAAAGCATTTTAATGATTTCGAATTTTGCCTTTTAACGCATATTTATAAACAAATTTTTAGTTGCACTGATGTACTGTTTCAAATATTACAGTTAAAGCATTTAGATATAAATTACTGCATTTCGCAAATAAACCTTGCCAAGCAACGAATTATTGAATTTAGAAACGAGGACCATTTCAAAGAACTTTTCAATATTGCTAAAAAAGCCACTATTCTGCCAACTAACACACGTCGAAGGCAATGTTCTAGCGACTTTGATATTTTTACTAAATATAAAATATTATATTTCGAAATAATAGATTGTATAATTCTTCAATTAGGGACGCGGTTTGAAAATTTAAATAATTTAAATTTTTTTGCTTTAGTCGATTGCACAAAATATTCGGAATATGTAAAATGCTTTCCAGACGACGAAAAATTATCCAAACATTTTTGACAGAGATAGATTAAAGAATGAGCTTTCTGTATTGTATAGGGATGAACAATTTTCAAATTTAGATGTCGAAAAAAGTCTAGCTTTGTTATTTAAAGATTTTAAAGCAATTTATGCGGAAGCATATAAGCTTTTTAATTTAGTTTTAACTATTCCCGCAACAAGTGTATCGGCCGAACGAAATGTTTCATGTCTTAAACGGATCAAAACCTACCTAAGAAACACAATGACACAAGAACGGCTTTCGGGTTTAGCAATGATGTCAATAGAGCAGGAATTACTGTCAGAACTTAGTGAAGACCAAAACTTTTACGACCAAATTATAGATAAATTTGCAACCTTAAAAGACAGACGTATAGATTTAATGTACAAAAAGTAGTTTTTTTATCTTATTTCATACAACTATTTATTTTAAGTTTTAATAAACTAAATTATGTTTTTATTATCGCAATCACCGCTATATTTTAGTGATAGGTGTACATATTTTACTTGTTTTGTTTACTTTTTATTTACTTTTTTTAGAGTTTATTTTTTTAGTTTTTAATGGTTTAGTAGGGCTATTGGCGATGACGTCCATTAAAAAAAAAGGTCAACGCGTCGCAGAATAATACCTCATGGGTGACGTGGAAATTTATTCACATTTAAACAAAATTAACCTCATGTAGCCTCACCCTTCAATATACTCACGAGCCGCCACTGGTAGAGAGTGCACATTTTTAAGATACATTGTAGTATGGATGTTTCTCAAAATGTGGGGAATCCAACTTATATTTTTTTCTTATGAAAAAGTATATATTTATTTTTATATAAAAATATTATCAAAAGTGCTGATAGAAACAAAGTTTGAATACTTTTTATCAGGAATTGCTATAGCAGCATAGTTTCTTACGAACGAGTAAGGACTCTTTTCAAGAAGTAAATACACTTATCTTGCACGATTTCGCTGAGATCTATGTTTCTAAACAGTCTCGCGTGAAGTCCAAAGAATGCACTTTGGTGGCAACAAGAATTAAATATCTATTCGCACAGGTATTGCTTGTTTCACAGACGACATTAAAGAATAATTATTAATAAAACAAACGTTTTCGATTTTCACTTGTATTTTGTCAAACATGACATATGTTTCGTTGGCACAGCAAATTTTTCAAATGTAACTAACATTGTATTTATAATGGTCTATTGTTTGTGCCGAACAATATAATCAAAAAAGGTACCTCATAAAACTTATCTAACATTATGGTTGAGTAAATAAAAAACTGGAAAATTTGTTATTTACCCAAAACAAACCCTAAATAGTAGACATTGGTCATATAATATGGGAATTTTACAATTACAAGATCTAATAATAAAGCTGGCCTAATATATCTAATAGCTAATAAGTACAATTATACATAAAACTGGTGTAGACATAATACAGAATTTATGATAAAAATACCAAAGTGAAAGTAAAAATAATACAGTATGACTAAAAACTAAATAAAATTATTAATGTAAATTTAAAAGGGGAAAATTGTTAATTTCTAACTGGTCGTTTAAAATAAGATCGGAATGTTTGAATTTATTAATTTCTAAAGTTTCTAAGAAATTTAATTTTTAGCTTTTTTTGTTCTATGTGTAAAATTTTGAAACTGTCATCAAAATTGTGGTTCTCTGTTTTTAAATGTTCTGTGTAAGTAGAGTGTTTGTGTTCTTTAAATAAGAGTCGGTGTGATCTTTAATTCTAGTTTTAAACGGTCTACCAGTTTGCCCAATATAAAATTTATTGCATGAGCCACAATTTAATTTATAAACACCACTTTTTTTCCCTTTTTCAGATTTATCTTTGTTGTTCTTAATTATTTAATCTAAATTATTATTAGTTTTATAAGCTACTTTAATTAGTTGGCTATTTAAAAAACGTTCTATATTAGTACTAGGTTTGCCAATATAAGTAAGGATAGAGAATTTAGTTTTTGGTTTCTTGGTAGGATATACTTCTTTTATAGCTTTTTATACATTTTAGAATAAATGGTATTGATTAAAGTGGGTGTGTATCCATTGTTAACTGCAATTTGTTTAATGGTGTTAAGTTCTAAGTCGAAATTTTCTTTTGACATAGGAACGTTAAGTAAACGATATATCATACTGTTATATGCTGTTAATTTGTGTTGTATTGTGAAGAAAGTTAATAGAATTGTTGATTTCTGTTTCGATAGTAAATTTTATCTTAGGGTGAATGGAATTAATATAATTGAAAAAAGTGTTAAGTTGTCTATCAGTACCTGTATATAAGACAAGTATATCGTCTACATACCTGTACCAAAATTGACAAAGTTTTGCTAACGGGTGAGTATGAATAAAATTCTTTTCCAAATTATCCATAAAAAACTCTGCTAATAAGGAACTTAATGGGTTACCCATAATTAAGCCTTCCTTTGAGGTATAAATTATGTTATTGAATTGAGAATAGTTTTGTTTTAGACAAATTTGTAATAAATCTATAATTTCATTAATAATAACTATGTTAACCTTATTTTTATAGAGTATATCCTTTATTAAAGCTATTGTTTCCAAGGGTGGGATGCTAGGAAATAAATGTTTAACGTCAAACGAGATTAATTTTGGTT